>CM056729.1:93892430-94098154 GCA_029844215.1 Przewalskia tangutica | reverse complement strand
TGTTTAGTGGCGGATAGTGGCAGGTTTGTTTTAAGTAAGTATAGTAGTAGAAGACTATCTTGGCCTTGCGTTGTTTAGAGACTTAGAGAAGGATACGTTGGGCCGAATGTTTCTAAGGAGGGAGGAATGTTATGCCAATTATTTCCGGTATGCGCGTGAGGCGTGCGTAGAAAATTTGAGTTTGTGCCTTAAAGTGCTTGGCGAATTTTTATTTGTGCATAACACGGTTAAAATGGAGTTTTAAACGAGAAAGCGTTTTCCACGAGAACCGTGGGAATTTGCAGGCTATATGCGTTTTCTTATTTTTGCGGATTTTTAGAAGGCGAAACATTTTGGACCCGACAAAGAGAAGTGCGACAACGTCACCTACCGTTAGGTTTTACCTGCCAGGCCGATAATGTAGTGGTAGAAAGTTGGCCATTGTGGTCAAGGAGTTGGTAGGATATTTTGTTGTGCACCAAGTTGGCTAGAATCTGCGTACCCCAATCTTGGCACTACGCTTTGCATGGCTAAATCTTGGCCGATGGATTGGTTGGCCTTCACTTGATCCTATAAATGCCACTCCCACTTTGATGAACTTCTTCATCCGAAAATCTCATAAGTCTTGAAAGCTGTGCTTACATACTGTGTAGTGTAGTGGCTAGAAGCCTCATAAAAGCGGCCAAGGGGAGGCCACTTCCCACTCACAGTAGTGTGGCCCAGTGGGGTACCCCACCACACCCCAACTGGTGGCTTTATTATATATACCCATATAACTTGTGGGAAATACTCTCAAAGTATTGTTTATAATGCCCCAATTACCTTAGCCATATACCTGTGTAGTATTAAGGTTATCACACATCTGAGAAGCCAGGAGAATATGTGTATACTTCCACTTAGTCACAAAAGCGAAACCACTAGGAAAAAATCTCCATAGTCAGATTGAATTATTGTGGCAGAAAAGTTGGTTAAGAACTTCTAAGGGTGGTTTAGAGAAGCGGAGTTGGGCGCTTCCGGAGTTGGAGCTAAGCGATTGTACGGATCGACTTTATACTTGGATAATTGTGGGCTTATCGAGGGTATTTATCTCTTGTCCTCTATTGTAATTGGAAATTACATATTGTAGAAACATATATGGTTGAAGTATACTATATATAGAGGCGAAACGTGATTATCGAGCAATGTCTTGCGACTTAAGCCTGAATTTGTGGGCCAAGAAGAATGCTTTGAGCCCTGTAATTCACAGCCCAGGGTTGTATTCTGATGGAGCTTGTCTCAATAGTAAATGCAGTGGAGGTAGGATTGTACCGTTAGGGTGGTTAGTCTCTTCCCCCACGCGGTTGGCAGTGGCCGGCCTGCGGTAGAGGAGAGATTTCGCTGTTGCGGGGAAGGTGCTGCAATTTTACGTAGAAAGTTCTACGAAGAGACACTTATGTTAATAGCGCTTGTAAGCACTTATAGGTGGAAGTACTATGCGTGGCGATCTTTGGCAAGGGTAGCGGCGGTTTGAGGTACTTGGGCGTTTTGCTATTAGTCGATGTCGTCGCGCTGGTATGAACCTCTTCCTATCTCTTCTAGCATATTATGTGGCCAGACTATGATGCGATGACGATGCATTGTGCTAAATGTATGTAGTTGGTTTGTAAAGTGTTATAAACGACTTTATGGGAAGTTGGTTATAACGACTTTGTATTTGATAGCTCATGTGGTTTTAAAAGGTACTGATTTGAACTATAAGCGGCTTGTTATGTTATTAAAGAACTTGAAGTATTTGACGATTTTGAATCGTTTTGAAAGAAAGTAATATACTTGGTTTGAAAAACTAGAGTTATACTAGCTTTATGGGAAGTTAGGTATACGGCAAGAATGTTTTCTTGATTTGAGAATCAGAATGTGTATCGACAAACCCTTTGCGTGTTAATAAAAATATTTTGACTAGTAAGTATTATTAAAACCAGTAGAAACTTCCATCTGCGTAAACTAAGATGAGACAAAATGATATTTCCTAGATCATGTTTGCGTATTAAGATTATTTATAAATAAGAATATCCTACTCACATATAAGACTTGCTGTTTCTGAGATAGTTTTAAGGAAAATTATATTCTCAAATGAATAAGGCCCCGCATGAACTCGAAACGCCTTTCTAAATGAGAAACTTGAAGCTTTGGAAATTAGGCAGAAACGATGGGCTGGAAAGAGAATGTTTGCCTGTGATTTTGCAAAGTAATTGATTTACTTTAAAGGATAGTCACTCTGTGCATACTACGGGTATTGTGTGACATTGTAGAAGTAACGTATCTTTTAAGAGTTAATGTATGTGAAGTACTTTGAGGATAAAAACCGATCTTGTTAATCATATAGTAGAAGGTACCTTGTGTGTGAACAACTTGATTGTATTGGTTTGTGACTGCACATAATACTTTCTTGATTGCTTTGATAGAAGTAAACGTGTTGGGATGCTACGTGTTAGTATCTTGTGATGTTTGTGTGAAGGGTTTCAGCGATTGTCTTTATTAACTATACTGATCTCGTTATGATGGTATTGTAGCATTCGTCTCTTTGAGATGATTACGAAGTGGGCGCCTCGATGCGGGTGGGCTGGGCGGGTCGATGGACCTGTGATTGAGAATACCTGCATGCGGTCGAGGCCTATGCGAACTCTGAGTTCCCGGGTTAGTGTCGTCCTTTATGGGCATGCGGTCCCGTATGGCGTGCGGCTGCGAGTCGGGGCGTCTTGGGAGTGCTTTACCCTCGATGCGGGAATACCTGCATGCGGGCGATGAGATTGGCCTGTGCGGGCTGGGAGTTCGGGGGTTAGGCGCGTGATCTTTGCGGGCAAGTGGCGGCTTGATCGTATGGCGGTGAGCGGATCTTATGATACGATTAAAACGGCCTTGTTAGTGCGTAGGTTTTGTGTCGGCTATGCGCCATTACTTACCCGTACGATTTTATTGCCTTAACCAGGTGGGACACGGTGTTCATGTGTGTTCACTTGGTGCTTTTTATATCATATGGGTGGTGAGGAAGGTATTCGCGTGCATGATTGATGTTGTGGGCTGAGACCCGTTGTTATACTTGGTATTGGCAGGGGCGTAGGTCACGACTTGACATAGCGCTGTTGTAAGCCCGTAGTTTGGTTATCATGTGTCTCTGCTTTATATGTTGCTATGATTTCATTTCTGAGTATGTATTTTTCAGTTTATATACAAATTTTTGTTATCTTGGCCTCGCCGAGGCTGCGTTACGTCTGCCGCGAGGTTGAGAGTACACCGATCGTTGATCCTAGCTCTCGAGTCCACAGTTTAGCGTTGGGAAGCTCCGTTTCTCGAGCGCCTCGGTCAGTATAGTCCAGCCGTCGTAGTATTTACATTCGGGGGTTTAGGCGTGGCGTCACTTACGTTGTTGTAAATATCATTCTTAGAAGTGCAGTGCGTAGGCGGGGTTTGTAAAAGAAGTTAAATTTGTTCATGTTGAAAAAGTTGCTATTTATATATATCTTTGAGGTAACCGTTTTTAGTTGCTTTGTCTTCTTATTTCCTTTGTCTTATTTCTTCACTTTGGTTTCGTGTATTGTCTTTTATGTTTCATTTGATTACCTCTGATGTATGTCTATAGGTGCAGGGGTAGGCACGATCCACTGAACTTGGGTTAGTGCGTGCCAATTACCTCTTGGTAGTTATGTGATAATAAAGAACTTGAAGTATTTCAAAGATTTTGAATCATTTTTGAAAAGAAAGAAGTAATACTTGGTTTTGAAAACTTAAGAGGTTATACTAGCTTTATGGGAAGTTAGGTATATGGCTTAAGAATGTTTCTACTTGGAAGTTCGGAAATGAGAATGTGTATCGACAAACCAACTGTATTAATAAATGTTTGTGAATTAAGTATTATTAAAACGATCAGAAACTTCCACGTCTGCGTAAACCTAAGATAGAGACAAAATATTTGTAGATCGTGATTTGCTGTAATAAGATTGTTATAAACAAGAATATCTGCTCGCATATAAGGCTTATGTTTCTCGGATGGTTTAAAAGAATTATATTCTTAAATGAATAAGACTATGAACTCTGAAACCTTTCAAATGAACCGCATTGAACATTTGAAATTAGGCAAACTTGGGCGTTTGGAAAATAATGTTGTTACTTGATTTTACAAGGTATGTGTTTTGATTTACTTGAAAAGATAATCCTTTCTTTATTGTCATATACTACGGGTATTGTGGTTTTGTGAAAGTAGCGTATCTTTTAAGAGTTATTAATATGATACTTTGAGGATAAAACGATCTTACATTGTAATCATTATAGTAGAAAGTACTTGTGTATATAACGATTATGTTGGTTTGTGATTGCCTTGTAATACTCTCTTGTTGATTTGTAAATGGCGTGTAGGATTTCGTGTGATAGTATCTTGTGATGTTGAGTGTAAGGGGTTTTCCCTGCATTTGCAGCTTAAAGATTGTTTGACTCTCGGCCCGTTATGTTGGTATTGTACATTTCCAGCCAGCACATTTAGGAGGTTAGGCGCCTCCCAGTGCCAGGTGAACTTTCGGTGATGCAGGACCATGATTGAGAATACCTCATGCGGGTCAGCGGGGATCCACATGCGGGTCTGAGGTTCGGGTTGGTTGCGGCCCTTGTGGTCATGCGGTCTTGCCTTTGTGGCCATGCGGTCTGCGAGTCGGGGCCGATCTTGGAAATGTTCACCACCGATCACGAGGGCCATGCGGGCATGAGGTTGGCCTATCGCGGGCTGCGGAGAGTTCGGGCAAGCGGCGCGCATGCGATGCTGGCGAGTGACCGGCTTTGATGTGGCCAGTGCAAGCGGAATATCATGATCGATTTATGACACCAGTTGATGCGTAGATTGTTAGTAGTGGTTATGTCTTCGTACTTACCGCACATGCGGTTTTATTAGGACACGAGTGGGACACGGTGTTCATGTGTATTTCTTGGTCTTTTATATCATAGCATTGCAGCGATGAAGGTATTCCACGGGCATGATTGATGTTATGGGCTTGAGACCATGAATTATATTTGGTATTGACTTTGAGGCGTAGTCACGGCAACATGGCTGCTTATTTATTAAGCGTAGTTTGGTTATCATGCGTATCTCGCGATTTATGAGCTATTATGATTTCATTTCTGGTATTTTGATTTACTACATACTTAGTACACGTTATGCGAAGCCCCTCCTTGAAGCTGCGTTCATCTGTGATTGAGATACACGATGCGTTGATCACAGCTACCGAGTCGCGATTCGGCGTTTGGGAAAATTCGTTTCTCGGAAGCTTATAGTGGTATAGTCCTATGCGTAGTAAGGTGTTTACATTGAAGTTTAAGCGAATACATCCCGCCATTGTTGCTCGTATCATTCTTAAGTGCAGCCAATGCTTGTTGTGGGAAGAGTTGTAGAAAGAGATGTAAGCTGTTCATTGTTATATATTATGAAGGTAACCGTTTTAGGTTGCTTTGTCTTATTTCCTTTGTCTTATTGCATTGGTTTCATGTTATTTGTTTTATGTTCCGTGATTACTGCGATGTTGTATCACTAGGGTGCGGGGTAAAAATTTGCTCCGCGACCCGTTCGGGCCCACGTGGTAGTGGGCACCCAAGTAGTCATCACGTGATGTCGGTAAATAAACAAGACATGGCGCGATTGCGATAGAACACGGTTTAAGTGAAAACGCCTTAAGCCTTTCGGCATATATATAAACATGGTTTGAGTTACGCCGATCTTTGCTCTGCGAGGACTACAGACCTCGAAATATACAGCTGTAGGCGGGGCGGGGCCTGCGTACTGACCGCGCAGGAAACTATACGGGGAGATGTGCAGTAGAGCCTCGGGAAAGGATGGAGCTCACGACACGGCGTGAGATCTGGGAATGTGGATCTAGCACCGCTTTGCCCGCTTACTGCGGCAGGCGCGGCCCCGAAGGAGGTCGGTACAGATGCCAAGTATGGCGAAACTATGAAGCGAAATAAAATCCAAAGTATTTTAAAACCTTTTACTTAAAATACAGTCGGTTGATTGCGGCGTAGTGTCGGCGTCACGAACAGCAGCGATGACCAGGAAAGCGTAGCGGGTCTGTTCTGGAGTCGCGAATGATGCGAAGCAGGCAATAAGCCCGTAGTATCATTCTGCGTGCTAGTCACCGGACTTGCTTGTAGCATGGGTCGCTGCAGGACGCGTAGGTATTCCCGCGTCGGGGCGGTGACCAGGCATCGCCTGGGCGCAGCCGCGTAGCGCGAAAAACGCATAGTCTCAGCAGACCGCGCCGAAATCCCGCGTCGGGCTAAACACGGAATGATCAATCACGGAGCATACGGCGCTCACTTATGGTCTCGCGGAACCGCATGGGCCGTATAGACCCGCATCGAAGCGTACTCGGTATAACGATCGAGAAATTGGTGATACAATAGCAGTACAGCGGACTTACGGTTAACAACGTAAGCCACAGCAATTAGACACTAGCGGTATCATAATATGTCTCTTATCACGCCGTCTTACTACAACTTACTTGAAATCAATACAGGCTTTTATAAACAAGCAATGTGATTCCTTTTTATCTTGTTGTTATACCTAACTTCCCGTAAAGCTAGTATAACTCTTAGCTTTTGTTTTAAAACCAAATATTATCTTACTGTTAAAAATGATCGATATTCTTTTGAAATGTTTTGATTCTTTGTTATTGAGCTTAAGCGTGAGCATTCATAGTAAGTATTGTCGAGAACTAGCGTGGCGTGCCGTAAGTATTATTCGGGCTTAAGTGAAGACATTGCCGTAGTTGTGTCGATTAACACGCGTATGCGTCTCTGCGTACTATATATTATAAAATATCATGCTTTAGGAAGAATCGCCGCCCACCGTGGCTTACTTTGCGAGTTGAATATGTCGCCTTGTGAGAAATTACGACTATAATAGTCACGAGATATCTGTCAAAGAAGCTATACGAGAGAGTCGAAGCAGGGTTCATGAATTCTCTGGTAAGTCGAGGCGGCCTTCCCTACAGTGAGCTATATGGGTCTGCTTTGTGAAAGCGATTCATATGTAAATGCAGGTTTGATTATTCTTACAAGTATTTATACTTGTTCTTATTCTCTCTGACCCGGTAAGTATTCTACAATTCAAAGAGGGTTAGGATTAGTTACCTCATTAGCCCGATAATATCTTAGAAAGTCGCGCTGAGCAAGGTTTTGCTCACAAGTTGTATGCTCCAAAGAGCCTTAGAAGTTATTTGCTTCTACTAAGTACTAAGGTATTTGTTTAGGGTATTTTGGGCGGTGCAAGCAGAAAATGACTTTCTACGGGTAGGTTTTGGCTAGGCTGGGGTGGGGTAGCCTCGGCGAAGCTTCTCGAGGAGGGTGTTGGGCAATTGCTACAAAGGAGGAAGGATTTTTAGACTTGGAAAGCTTTTGTGGATGAAGAACTCTTAAATGCAGAGAGGTATTTATAGCTCGGCCTTGGCAACGATGGCCAAGATGAAGACAAATTAGAAGGCAAGTGTAAGGCCAAAAGATCAAGCCAAGTGCACTAACCTCTCCACAAAACGCACAAAACACTCCCACAAAACATGGCGAAACAAGGCTAAGCGAGAACCAATCGTACGAAGCTGACACCATCTTGGGCCTTGATAGTCGAATCCACGACTGGCTGATAGCAGGGTGACGTATCACCCTCCCGTTGGTCAAAATGTTCGTCTCTCGGAAAAATCCATAAAAAATAAGAAATGGCATAGCGGAATTTACTCTGGTGTGGAAGCGTTTGCGTGGGAAAGCGATTCTTTTAGTGAGTTGTGTACAAAAGCGTCGAGGCTAACTAAGGCGAACTTTTTATGCGTATTCACTTGCGTACGTACTGCGGAAATCACGGGTATTACATTCTCCCCTCGCCCAGAAACATTCGTCCCGAATGTTCCCTTCTGAAATAGTTAACGATAAGATTCTTACATGCTTAAACTGATTTGCAAATCTCCACCGCTGTGACCATGAAAACAAGCATGGCCAGGTATAGCGATATGAAAATTGGTACAAGTAGGAAAGTGAATTACCTGGAGGTGTGGGGAAATAGGTGAGGATACTTCTGCCTCGTGTCCTCGCCGACTTCCCGCGTCATCACCACTACTGAGAAACTCGTCCATACGAAGACTTTGTGGAAGCTCCCGTCAGCCGTCGGGAGGCAGCGCTAACTTTGACGATCATTTATCATTTGTAAGGAATCACCATAAATGCGATGGCCCGCCGGTCACTTTGGGCGTAAATCAATCGGGTGTACCACTAGATGGATCCGATGCGTCTGCTCGGCGCCAGATGCGTGAAAAGCGGATGCTGTTTGCCTCCGGATCGGACAGTGAGATCAGCTCATGAGCAACTTTGCACACTGCCATGCGATAATGTCTGACGGCCCGATGTACGCAGAAGTGAGTTTCCCGTCTTCCCTGATCTCATCGCGCACCCGTATTGGTGACACGCTGTGGAAAACCCGATCGTGAACCCTCTAGAACTCCGAAGATCACCGAAGCGATGATGATCTGCGCGTCGACCTGCAGCCGACTCACGAGCCATCAATAAGCGTAGCTGCCGGATAAACCGCTTATCCGGCACCAACTGCGCCGTACATAAATCACGGTCCCAGCGCATTTTCGCCCCGCGTCGAACCAGCGCATAAGCGTCACATGCTCGCCATACTGAGAGCGTAATGCGCCATCGTCTATCGATGGTAGGCTATTATTATCGCGGAAACTTCGGCTAAGCCAAATGATCCTCACAATACGGCTGAAGTCGATAACACGGGCTCGCGGCATATCCTCGAGAAGTACAGATAGTGCGCGGCTGCCACTTTTGTCGGAAATGCAATACGTGGATGAAATGCGGTGCTCGAGCTCACTGCGTCCCTAAACCCCTACGGAAGGACCTCCAGAAGTTAGCCAGTAAAGCCCCGGGGGTGCCATGCATGCATTATGATTAAAGTAGGGACTCGCGTGCGGTCGGCGATCTACTACCACGGATGTAAAGTACGCGCCAATCCTCGGCGGTAGAAAAGTCGATGGGGCCAGCGGGAAGAAAAGTGGGAGGTGATTTAGTCGACACCACAGCCGACGATAACTGCATATGAAATCATGTCTCCTCACGGGTGTAGAGGCCAATCTGTGATGAAGTCAGCGTATTGATTACACTCTGGCGCTACCGAGTCGAGGATCTCGATCGTGCGTAACAAACCACGGACCACGGTGCTCTGCCATCGCTATGCGCGTGACACGAGTGTTCAAACTCCCATTCTGAACTGCTAACAGCGTCTCTTGAAGCCATTACCACCAATACCGGTCCCGGATAAGATCGTGGGCACATCTTAGTCGACCCGGACCAGATGAAGTAGCATTGTGACCCAGCGCTGTGTGCTTCAGAGAACACCTTCTCGCAGAAGTCTGGCTTGTCTGGAACAGTTCTGATGCGCCCTCGACGCCTTAGCACCAATGGTCAATTGCTACCTCAAAGACCACTTGCCTCGCGAAAGTCATCGTATCCGCGATGCCGAATCAAAGGCTGGATCCTCAATTGTTGCCTGCTTACGCTCTTACCGTGATGGGGAAGGCTTTGGCAACCTCGCGAACTCCCAACATGTTAGCTTTACTCGAGAAATCAATCAAAGCGGACACGAAGGCTAAGCGTGGCGGTGCAAATCCACGAACCGTATCCCTCATACTCTGGCCCACACTGTACGTCCCATTAGAACCACGAGTACGACCCCCTACGACTAAGGCATACGCCTGACATTGGCCTTAAGGTGAGTACGGAGGATGTTAACCGGCATAATAAGCAATCCTTGCGCCATGGCTACAACCCGCCGGAAATCTCTGCCGTAATGGTTAGGCTCCGCCGGTGAGAAGATATCTTGGAAGCTCTTGTAGTGCGCTGTAAATATCCACGTGAACCAGTACAAATAGTTACCTCCGAGATCTTGGCACGTAGATGTTTTGCCAGACTCGGCTTCGTGGGTCAGAGTAGATTCTCTGCGTGTTTAACTTCCGGTATGTCGGGATCGTATGCTATAACCACGCCGTGCTTTGCGTCGGCACGTCAATCCCAGTGATACGGCAGCGTGCGCGATACCGCGACATAGCCGTGCGGACCTGCGGAAGAAGTAAGGCAGGGGCGGTGCGTCGATCGCATTTCACCGGCTATTTGAAACCGCGCTCGCAAGCGTCGATCCCGGCTGGACCAGCTTGTTTGCCGTCCGGCCCTAGTCAATGAATGCCGAATGAAGCAAACTTACTCTACGAGCCGTAGATAATATCACTGCGAGGCCTGAGCTATGCGAACCTCTGTCGGGTAGACATTGATGGTAGGTGCAGGCCAGTCTGGCTGCGCCGATCTTGGCCGTGTCGGCTTCGAATGCACGTCGGCCCAAATGATATGCCCGAAAGCGTACTTGAAGTCGACCAAAACTCACGTTTTGGAAAACTTGGCGTGCAAGCTGCAGGTCTGGAGAGCGCCGGCCTGATCGCCGAATGCTCGCATGCTCACCGCTACGGCGAATAAGCCAAGATATCATCGATGAACGCCTTTATCACAGCGATGTCCAAAATGGTTTGAACACTCGGTTCGTGAATCCATGAGATCTGGCGGCGCAAGACGTTGGGTGACCCGAAAGACGCGACCACACGAATTTCGCCAATGCGCGTCTGCGGTCGAGAATCTGATCTGGCAAGGACGTCCAGCATCTCTGACTGCTTTTGATGATAGCCGTCGCGAATCGATGCTTGGAAACGTCTGCCGCACCTGTGACTGATCGGTACAAATCATCAATCCTGGGAAGAATTATCACATTTCTTAATGGTCGCTTGTTCGTTTGTAATCAACATAATGTGGCAGCGTGCGTGAGCGTCGTCATAGTAGCTTCTTGCGAACAATCACCGCGCTCCCGGGGGCTTGAAACAAGGCCTAATGAAACTACGCTATCACAGCAAATCCCTGGTACGATCCTTCAACTTTCTACGACTTTCGTAGGTGCCGTTACGTATGTGGCGAATGGGGAAATAGTAAGTGCGAAGTATCGCATATTTCTTGTCCCCATCTAAAACTTCGATCTCGCCTGCAGGGGAATGCGGGAGAATGCATCCCGGAAACACATGCAGGAGGAACTCGGCGACTCTTTGGGCCCAGTAAAAATCTGGTACCGCTGACTTGATTATCGAACACCAGAAACGAGATGATAGATATACCCGCCTGCATGCCTGTCTTGCAGCGCCGGGTAGGAAATAAGCCTACCACATAGCGATCTTGTTACTCATCGCTCCAGCTCGGCCAATGGCTCGCCGGCTGGAACCGTCTTACTCTTTCTCGCGCAGGTCTACATTGGCGTAGCGAAGCTAGCGATCCGTCCAGCCAATCACGTGAAGTCGATCATCTCTCCAACTTTCATCCAAGTGGTACGGAGTCGAAACGGTGTAAATAGTCGCAGTGACAGCTCTATGCAGCCAGAGACTACTGGCAGAATCACCAGTGGCCAGTATGCCATTACCCGCCAAAGAAGAATTACATGGACTCAAGACTCTTATCCACCATCCTTGTCACGACCCGATTAAGACTTGGCGTATTTGATGCCTGCAGGAGCACCACTAGTGATTTGCAACATCAGGAAATGTCGATGGAACATAAAAGCGATCTGAGACGTAATATAAATATATGAAACAATAATCTGAGAAAAACTTGCCTTCGGCATATATAAATGCAACAACTTTTTAGCGTGACGAGCACGACTTTAATCCTTTTTGCAAACCACCGCTTGTAGCGGTCACTACTGAGACCTCACAAGTAATCCTCGATAACAATGGCGGGGCGGGGCCACGCCCATTACCGCGAATGTAACACACCTCACATTGCGAGTACTACGTGATAAATAGTACTCAGGAGAAATGGAGCTTTCCAGCATATTTGGCTGACCCTACCGGCGAGAGATCGATGGCCCAGTGTACACCTTCCTGCCGGCATGGCTGCTGACGGCCCCGAAGAGGTGATGCTGACGAATCGCCAGAGTATGTGAAACTAAAAATGCGCGTAAATAGAAATCATAATGATACGCATAAAGCGTAGACGCGTTCATGATAGCGAACTCACGATTCCACAATATGTGATAGCGTATGTTAGCAAATCGAGGGACTACAGCGCACCAGTCATCGCACTCGTACGTGGAATACGCCCGCCGGCTGCTGGCGATTTATGATATAAAAGCACGAGGAGACACGCGAATGGGCACGGAGTCCCGCTGTGCCATAATAACTTCGTCTACGGGGTAAGTCATGCGAAGGCATGGCGAGCTACTAGCATACGGTACCCGAGCAAGGTAAGTAGCGCGTATCCCGCCAAGATCTGTCACACGGCCGTCTGCGTGATCAAAGGCCGACCAACTTGCATGATGCTCCCAGTAATGCGGCGTCTAGCCACGGAACTTTCCGCCCCGTTTCCGCGCTGGAAGCCCGATCAGATCGACCGGCGTGAGGTATAACCCAGCGTCAGTAAACATTTGCTCGGCGAGCGTCCACGGACTGCATGTCCGCGTAGCCACGAGGGCCGCGTGACCCGCGAGGGCGCGTCTGACTTACGGAACTCCGCGGTTCGCGCCCGACCCACGGACTTGCGTAGGGTAGTCTCGAATCGTAGAGTCCGTATTGACGCTGAAGTCACACCCGCGTCGGGGCGACAACCCGGAGTCATCTCGAGATGAGTGATGTATAATACTATCATAGCGACATCGTTAAACAACGTAAGCCGCGACAAGGAAAAACCCTTTACCGCAAGCGTCACGTAAGATACTACCACGCGTGGCGTCTGGCGTATTTTACTTATCCAATCGACAAGAAAGTATTACAAGAGCTATCCGCGAGCGGCGTAAGCCAAGTCAAGTTATACCTGCGAGGTACTTTCTACTGCATATCTTAAACAAGTTGAGGTTTTATCCCCGAGTACTCGCCGTATCACGTTAGCTTTTTAAAAGATACGTTACTCTCTGTGAAGTCACCTGATACCAAGTGAGTATATGAAAATAGAGTAGTTATCTTTGAAGTAAATCAAAACATAACTTTCTCTTTGTAAAACTCAAATATGACAACGTTGTTATTTTCCCAAGCGTCGAAGTTTGCCTAATTTCAAATGTTGCATTGTTTCTTATTTAGAAGGTTTTGTGAGTTCATAGTCTTATTAGATTTAAGAATATAATTCTCTTTTAAACTATACGAGAAACATAAATCTAACATATGTGAGTAGGATATTAACACATTTTATGAAATCTTATTACAGTGACGTCCATGATGCAGGAAAATATCATTTTGTCGTCTTATGGCTTATGCGGATGGGAAGTTTCCTCTTGTAGTTTAATAATACTTAATCTGTCGTAAAACATTTCCTTTAATGTAGCTGCATGATGGTTGTCATGGAAATACCGCGTTCACTGATTTTTCAAAAAATCGTTAAAAACATTCTTAAGACGTTATACACAACTTTCCGTAAAGCTAGTATAACTCTTAAGTTGCAAGCTAAATCGAGTAATTACATAACCTTTGAAAATGAATCAAAAACCTTTTTGAAATACTTGAGTTCTTTTATTAACACGTAACAAGCCGATTTATAGTTCAAATGGATTACCACTTTAAAAACAGCGAAGTATTTTAACACTAGCAGCAAAGCTATTATAACCAGCTTCCCGTAAGCCGTTGCATAACAGCTTTTATGTTTTAAACGATCGAAATCACGTTTATGCATTATGCGATCTCATGGTACTACGTAGTTCCGCAGCGTATCATGCTTTGGAAGAAAGATAGATAGAAGAGGATTCACATACCATGTGACAGTATGCGACTAGCCGTAATAGCTCGAAATTACTTCGATTATGCGGCTACTCACTTGAAAGCCAAGTAGAGAGCCGCCATATGGCGTAGTACTTCAGCCTATAAGGCCGCAGGTGACCCGATAACATGCTTGTGAATCTTATCGTAGAACATTCTCTGAGAAAATTCGCTGACACCTACACATGACGGCCAGCGTAAATCTCTCTCATAGCGAGTAGGCTACCAAGCCGACCAGGGGGTTACACATCTAACTTGAGCAGGTCTAATTCTACTCGCGAGAAAAGCTACGTACAAGCCTCGCATGTCTGATCGCCAATGTAAAAGCGATTCCGGTTGAGTTCTTGGGCTTAAGTCGAAGACATTTGCCCCACGCGAAGCTATGTTGATTATATACATAGTATACATGACTATATATTCTAACATTATATATTTCGATTCTGATAAGAGGGGCAGATAATTACCTCGATAAGCCCATAATTATCAGAGTTCCAATGTCGATCCACTTGCAAGGTTACAGCTCCAACTAAAGCGCTCGACCAGCTCTACAAACCACCCTTAGAAATTCTAACCAACCACACCACGATACTCAATGAATTTATGGAGATTTTCGCAAGGTTTTACCAGTTTTGTGTTGACCATGAAAGTATAATAGTATGTTACGGGCTTTTCGTATGGGTATAACTGTAGAATCACAATGACAAGATTATCACGGCTAAGAGTAATTTGGGCGTGCCTAACGATACTTTACAGAGAGTATTTACATATACGAAAGGGAATTATTATCTGGCACAGCTTAACTTAGGTACAGGGAGTACCCGCACGGCCACCACCTGTATTCTTAGGAGGGGGCCTGCTTGGCAGACTGACACTGGGGAGGGAGAAAGATTTAACACTTAGAAGCATTTAGGAAAGGATGAAGAATTCAAGTCAAAGGGGAGAGGTATTTATAGCCTGAGAGCCAAGGCCAACCCGATGGCGGGTGAGCAGTGCTCTGTGAGTGTAGGGCGAGATATGCCTTGAAGTGCTACGCAGTCACTACTCCTTCAAAACCTTCGCAAATATCTACCCAAAATATCTGCCTACTTGACCTCGATTCGTCCCGTATGCGCCAGCTTGCCACGCTGATGAGAGGGTGCCAAGTGCCAGCGCACTCTCGTTGATCCCGAAAATCCGTCTCTCGGAAAAATCCGCAAAAATAAGAAAAAGACATAAGCGGAATTTCCCGTACGCGAGTTATGGCAAAAGCGTTTAGGTCGGCGACTCTAGCCGGGTTGTTGTGCACTGAAATGCCCCGTTCGGCTGAGCCACTGAAGCGGGGTGACCGTGTGGCGATAATCCACCCTCACCAGTAGCCCCGAAATAAAACATCTTCAGAAAATATCCCTGATGGCCAAAATCTGAAAGCGAAAGTGGGCCCACATACAAGGCAGTAAAATTTCTCCCAGTGACCCACAGCGTGACCATTTCAAATAAAAATTCCATGAATTCTCACAATATTCGGAAGTGGGAATGATACCGAATCGGGAATCGATTCCGTTACTTGAACCTTTTTCATATGGCCGAAACTTTTAGTGGAAAATCGCCTCTTTCTTACGCGCAAATCTTTACGTACCATTGTTCTACGTCGTCGTCTCGCGTCAATACCACTGGAACTCTGAGTGTAACATTATTCCCTTGCGAGAACATTAGTCCGAATCATTCTTCAAATCCAAGCGAGCAGCGTGCGATGTAGTCTTATTACTATATACGAAACAGTAATCTGCCACGGTAGCCACGAAATACCCGCCGAATACACATCCCAAGTCACGAGAAACACCTCTGGCTGCTCGCCTGAAACCAATACTACTTTTGTCGCTGTGCGAACGCTTGCTCCGGCGGCCAACCAAATGATGCCGAGTGCGTCACGATCAACTGAAATTATCGTACACTTCAATTCTTACCATATTTAAATCTGCTTTGGTATCCAAGAGCTTCGGGGTTCTCTACAGCATTAATTATTCATTAGCGGGAACATTACGGATGGATCTTGATACTTTGAACCATATAATCCCAAAATAGGCGTCCTTACTCCGCAAATCCGGACGGCAAATGCTAACGTAATAAATGACTGGCCTATTCTTCCCATGAACTCACAAGGCCCAAGTAACTCAGATAGAAGTTCATCTGCATTTCCAAACTGCGTCACCGAGTCAAAGTGAGTACTTTCAAGAAAAGCGAGCCGTCGGCTTTGAACTCTGGCGTGGTGGCAGAATATGATTCCTGCGGTGCGGAACTTAACTACAAGCGAGCTTTACCATCCATTCTGCTGAACTGCTTTGATCAACTATCTGAACCTTGCCAACATGAACCAATCGGCCGTGACTTACATACCTTCTGAGGCACGTAAAGCGACGTCAGAAAGCTGGAGTGGTAAACTAGCGCTCCTCATGAGAGACAGCAATCTCACTTGGCCCATTTACCCACAGAAATCCACACAACGGCGAAAATGATGCGGTCTGAGACTCACGAGTCATATACCTGCACAGTAAAACTTCCAGCTCAAAAACAGCCGTAACACGAACTCATTTATCTGCCGTAAGGTACGTAGGCACCAGGCTTAATACTGATAATCAACGTGCCAGGAGTGAGCGGTCACGACCGAAGAACACGATGTTGCCCCCATCGAAAGCTTCGACCGTTGAAGCATCCATGACTTCGTATCTTTGATTGTAAACTTAGACTGCACCGCGTGACCTATTAGTGGGACCGCCTTGGTTGCGCCCGTCGTGCCGGCGGGTTGACGCATGTGCTTCAGCCGGCAAACGCGCGCACAATACTAGCTCGATAAAGGAACAATCGCCTGAATCACGTTAGAAAACCTGGCGTGTGCCCGGCTGTTCTTCTCTTCGTTTCACCTTTGCCGGGGACTATCCCCGAGCCGGCTCACATTGCTGTAAATTCCACTGTAAAAAATTCGAACATAAACATACGTCTACTAGAGATGGCGCACCTGCAAAGGTCTTTGCGTATAAAGCTCTAAAACTCACTTTCTCTATCCTCCAATCTTACTCGGTTAACCGCGCTGATTTCCTAATCCCTGACAGCTAACACCGCGCTATCGAACATAGCACTTAGGTATACGCCGAGATTCACAGAAGGTTGCGCTGCGGCTCTTACCTGCTGTCGCCAGATTGCTTGCGTCGATCTCGTTTCGGCTTCTTCGCGCCTGGCGATACACGGAGAGCCCGTGCCAAACCAGCGAAGAATTACTCTTGCGCAACCACTGCCGTGGCTCGTATTGAACTGTTCGCGGTACATGGTATACTCTCTGGTAGCCAAATCCGTGGCTAATGTGGTCGCCCTGCTGCGATCTAAATTCTCTCTTCATTCGATGCGTGGGCGAAGGTTTCAATATCATAGGCGCGATAGGAAGCTGCTTAAGTCATGCGAAGTCTTCAAACTCAGCTGTAGGGCTAGTAGCGTCGCGAGAAATCCCGAGATGAAGCTGCTACCACTAGGTAATGATTGGGCTGTGCCTGTGACCTCTGCAGCCTTTCGCGGCTCTGCCATGACTCCCTCCCCAGTGCTTGCCCTCCTGGGCCGGGTTGCACTGCCAGCGGAAGCATAGCGATGGGAAGGAAAGAAATACGTTTAGAGGTCGACTTAAAGCCACCGACTCTAAGAGTACCCGACCTCGAGTGAGAGAGAATAGAAGCCGTCCTACAAATATCACTTGTATGGCCTCACCGATTGTGGCGTGGTGCTCTGCCTGTAGCGATAATCAAGACTCCTACTGCGGATCTGGTGCGTAGACAACAGAGGATTAGCGCTGCACGATACGTACTTTTGTCACGACCGGTCCGGGCGTGGCCAGTACCTTACCGGGCACCACTAGTGATTTAACATGAGTATGATGTCGGTGAACATAAAGCTGAATCTTCAAAGAAGACATATTATAAAATATGAAACAATAATCCCGAGAAAAAACTTGTCTTTCGGCATATATATAAACAACGACTTTCCAGCGTGAGCGACTTTAATCGCGCGCTTTGAAACCACTGCTACGTCTGATTTACAGACGCCACAGAAATGATGCGACATGCAATAGGCGGAGACGGGGGCCCTTGTACCACGAATGTAAACATGCTTTGTATTGAGAATTTATATGCGTTTGATAAGCCTACACGAGAAAGCGGAGGCTTTCCCATGACCCATAAGCCACAGCCGGCGAGGATCGTGGTGGTGTGCGCTTTACTGCGGCATGAGCATGGCCCCAAGAAGAAATTCGATGCAACCCGAGTGCAGGTAGTATGAGGCTTAAAATACGTAATCGGTAAATCATTAGCCAATGCTGCGCCAGAACATGTATGATAACGAACTTCTGATTACGCAATAATAGCGGTGATGCGTGTGAAATCCGTGGGACTTTACGCCTCGAAGTCATCGCTCGCCCACGTGGAATACCTTATGTTTCTTGGCGGTTTATGATATAAAAGCACTGCGAGAATGCGCATGAACACGGGTCCCGCGCGTGCCATAATAACGCGTACGGGGTGAGTACGAGAAGGCATAGCGGAAACTACTACGCCATGCCCAGTACCCGACAAAAGGTCAGCGAAGCTGTATCCATAAGATGCATACTGAAGCAGATGATCGTGATCAAGGCCCGACCAACTTGCCCGCATGATGCATCTCCCAATATGCGCAAATCTAGCCACCAGGAACTTTCATGACTCGCATAGGGCCGATCAGATGGCTGCGGCGAGTGGTATAACCCGCGTCCCGAGTAGTAGCTCTCCCAGAAAGCGGGCGTCCTGGACTCGCATGTCGCGTAGCGTGGAGCCGCGCGTGACCACAGGAGGCGCATCCCTGCTGGAACTCCCTTTGCTGATTCCGCTTTGGTGTTACCACTGGACCGCGTAGAGAGTAGTCTCGAATCATGGAGTCCATCTGACACTTTGAGATGCTACCACCGCGTCGGATGACTCAACGCCGGAATCATACCGAGAGATGAGTGATGTATAACTCTTATCATAGCGACATCGTTGTGACATGCAGCGCCAACCTGACAAAGGGAAAAACCCTTTTACGCTGACATGCGAATGCTTTGCAGCTGCGTAGCGTCACAGCATGTTTCTAACATCAAATCAGCAGACCGAAAGTATTACAGAACTATCATGACCAACCAGCGATCAAGTTATGCACCTGTGAAATTGCTTTTTCTCTTTTATGTGCTAAACAAGTTCGGGGTTTATCCCCCAGAAGAAATTGCTTAAATCGATTAACTTTTTAAAAGATACGTTACTCTCCATGAAAGTCACTTACTTCAATACAGTAGTTATATGAAAATAGGTGATTATCTTTTGAAGTAAATCAAACACTTCTGCTTTGTGAAGCCTAAGTAACAACATTATTTTCCAAGCGTCAAGTTTGCCTAATTTCAAATGTTCATGTTTCTTATTTAGAAAGAGTTTAGTAGAATTCATTAGTCTTATTCGTTTAAGAATATGAATTCTCTTTTAAACTATCGAGAAGCATGTAAGTCTTATATGTGAGTAGGATATTCTTGTTTAGCAGCAGTCTTATTGTGTGATCTAGGAAATGCTCATTTGTCTGCATCAAATTAGCCAGCTATCTCACGGATGGAAGTTTCTCTTAGTTTTAATAATGCGTAATCTGTCAAAACATTTCCTTTATTAAGCTTATTTATGAGTGGATTTGTGATCGCCATTCACGATTTTCAAAAAATCATTAAAACATTCTTAAAGAGCGTTATACTAACTTTCCATAAAGCTAGTATAACTCTTAGAGTTTTCAATAAATCAATCAGTGAATACCTCTTAACTTTCAAATGAATCAAAAACCTAACCTTTTGAAATCACTTGAGTTCTTTTATTAACACATATGAAAGCGAGGTTATAGTTCAAATAGTTCTACTTTAAAAACCGCTTTAGTATTTTTCTTACTAACATAAAAAGCTATTATGGCAACGCTTGACTTCCGTAAAAGCCGGGTTATAACTTAACTTTTATGTTTTTAAACCAATCAAATACGCTTATGCGTATCGTCTACGTAATGCTACATAGTTCCACCTGCGTATCATGCTGGAAGAGATAGGAAGAGGTTCTGGCCTCGCCATATGACGATGCTCGACTAATAACGAAAGCGGCTCAGTCGGCGCACCGATTGTGGCTACTCGCCAAGCCAGTAGACGGCATGGCGTGGTCTTGACCTGCCGAGCTACAGGCGCGCTTATTGACTGTGTAATGTCAATCTTATCGTAGAAGCATTCTGCAGAGAAAATTGGCGTACCTCCCCCCACTTTTTGTGCGGCGATACTCTCCACAACTGCGGGTAGGCTGCAATGACGAGAGGGGTTACATCCTAACGACGGTAGCAATTCTCTTTCCACGAGAAAGAAGCTACATGAAACTCTTTGTGTCACGATCCTGTGTAAACAGTTGGTTCGATTCGATTCTTCGGGCTTAAGTCCCGAAGGCATTTGCACGCAAAGTTTATGTTCGATTGCTATACATAGTATCGCTTGACTATATATTCTAACATTATGTAATTTCGAGTTACAATAGAGGAATAGATTAATTACCTGGATAAGCCCGCTTAATTATCGAGAGTTTAATATGCCGATCGCCAGCGAGGGTTTAGCTCATTCAGAAATGCGCTCGACCACTTCTAACCACCACTTAGAAGTTAACCAACTCTGCTGTGATACTCAACGGACCTATGGAAAATTTCCCTAGGGTTTTGGGTTTTGTGTTGGCGGAAAGTATAATAGTATTCTGGGCTTTCCGTATAGCAGTATAACAACTTAGAGAATCTGACAAGGTATCATTAAGGTAATTTGGGCATTATAACAATAACTTTGCACAGTATTTACTCACCCTTGAGGGGGTATTATCTGACATGACTTGAGTAGGGGTAATTTGGCCCATGACATGTGCCTTCTTAGGGAGGAGGCCTGTGGCGAACTCAGCACTAAGCAGGGGAGGAGAGAGGGTTAACAACCAGAAAGCATTTGCGGGAAAGGATGAAGAATTATCGAAAGGAGAGAAAGAATTATTTATAAGCGCGAGCAGTGGCAATGATATGCGAGATTGAGCCAAAGGGCTACAAGTGTAGGTGTAAGATGGAACCATCACCCAGTGCCACACAGGTCCTACTCCTTGCGAAACCCCTGCGAAATATCTGCAAAATATCTGCCACTTGACCTCCACGATTAAGTCGTATGCGCCAGCGCGCCCGGCTTTGATAGCAGGGGAGGGTGCGAAGTGCGCCACCTCGTTGGTCCGAAAATGTTAACGATCTCTCGGAAAAATCCGCCCAAAATAAGAAAAGACATGGTAGAGATTTCCCGCCATGAAGTTATGTAAAGCGTTTAGTCAACGACTCACCAGCAGGGTGTTGTGCCTGAAATGCCGTTCGGCCAGAAGCCACCTAGGCGGGGTGTGCGTCAACACGCCCCTCACCCTCTGTGAATAAAAATCTTAGAAAATATCCCACATTAGCCAAAATCTACGAGAAAACAAAGTGGGCCCACCTTAAAGCAGTAAATTTCTCCGTGGGCCCAATGACCATTTAGAAAATAAGATTCCATAATTCTCTCAATATTCAAGAATCTCAAAGTACCAAATCACCGGAATCAATTCCCGTTCAGAACTTTCCTTCACAATAGGAGCTTTTAAGGTGGAAAATCGCGCTCTTTCTTCACTTTCAAAATCTTTATCAGTGATGTTATGTCTGCGATACGTGCGTTAGTCCTCGGCGACCATACACCACGCGGAACTACGAGAATTATAACAATCTACTAGCGACAGGGAGATATGCCTGGTGACCAAGTAGAGGCCGGATCTATCAAAGCATCTGGCTGTAGACCAGCGATAAAGTACACGTGGCGACGTGGGTGAAGGCCCTCTGCGATCGCGCCGGGTGGACCGGCTTTATATATGCGGTTACGAGGGCAGCTTCGGCAGGACACTGCGCCCACGACCTCTGCCGCGACCCGCTGAAGTCCATATGTATACTTGCCACTCAGAAGCCCGAAAATAGCGTCGCCGGGGATGAAGAAGCGGCATGAGACACATGGCCCAGCTGACCCTACTGCCGTGGTGCCCAGCTCACAGTGGACAAACTCGCGAGAATGCAGCACTGCTGGCTAAGTATAGCGAGCTCGAGTCTGACTCGAATGGTATCTCCGCCACAGACGCAGGCGAGCTTTGGCAGACCCTCGAGCAGTTCGCACCGCACACTCTTACGCAAATCAGAAAAGTCCACAGAGGCTGGCATGCATGATTGCTACTGGTTTGTCTTGAAATACGGATGGGCGCTCTGCGCAACTTTGATGCAAATCTGGACTTCCCTGCTGAATCACAGCCCACCACAGGACCACGATGAAAGCCACGTGCGTCTTGGCATATGCAACTAGCTGGCGATGTCCAGCTCTGCCGGCGGTCTACCGCTCGCTGACTCACCAGCGTCGGTGCATGAGCTTTGCATCACGGAGTTATGTCATCGTCACCGGTGAAGGCGACACACACGCGCAATGACTAAAGCCCGTGCTGTAATCCCATCTAGCCAGTGACATGCGATGCACCTGCATCCACTCGGCGTCTACGCTACGGTGCGGGGACATGCTCGGAGCGAAAGAATCAAACTGCCGACATTGTACTCCCCTGGCGCGTAAATCCTCTTTGTCTCGGCAACAAGAATCTGCTCGGCTCGTGCCCTCACCATCTGCGGGCGAAAGTGGTAATGTGAAAAAGCCTCGAAAAGCCCCTAAATCCCATCTGCGCCCGGTGCATGGCCTCTCCCGGGAAAGCTCCAGTGAGATCAAACCGATCCGATTTAGCTGCGTGCTCACGCGGCCGTCACGGGCGAATATTCTCCCACGACTTCGGTCCTCAGAAGCCCTGATCACGCGTAATCCTCTGCGGTGGCGGATGAACTCGCTGCGGATCGTCGCCAGAAAGCCCTCGACCGTAAAACTGCGGAGAGGCTCTGACTAAGGAAATCCAGTAGTCTCAGGCTTCATTGCCTCGCCCTCCAAGGTGCTACTCACGGAGTGCGGCTGAGGCCCAGGCTGGAGGCCGGAAGCAGAGCACCGCGTCCGAAGCCTCTGCCACCGTATCCGGAGCCTGCGACTTTGTGCAAAGTTGGGCCATCTCACTGCCACAACTCCTCATGCGGTGTGGGAGCGGGAGTGGGAGTGCTGCCATGATCTCTCTTTGTGAAAGCGCGCGTCATGCACCGCGGAGCTTCGCCCGTCTGGTATAGGCGGGCACTGAGCCCTCGTGACTACTGGGTGTCTGCTAGCGGCTCCTACGGCGCCATTGCCCGCCGCCACGCGGGAACGGGTTGCGCCTGCGTGGAGGCATAAGCCCCCATTCTGTGAGAAAGGAATCGTTAGGGGGTCGACCTATAACCGCGACTGGGCTGACAAGCCACGATCTCGAATGAGAAGAATGGAAACCAATCTAAATATCCTATAGCCTCGCGATTGTTGGTGCGCGGTTGCCGCGACACGATGTTCCCAGAACTTTATGAGATGCGATGCGTGCAAGACCTTTCCGAGGATTAAGCGCTCTGATACCACGCATTTCCACGCGACGTTCCGGGAGCGCAGTGGCGGTGCCTTCTTCACCGGGCGAACACCCCAAGTAGTCGTCACGTCGAGTAATCGGTAATGCTAAAGCAAGACATGAAACTTGGTTTATAAAAATAGAACACGGTTTGAAGTGAGAAAACATGCGCAGCTTTCGGCATATATATAAAAACATGGTTTTTAGCGATTACATCAAATCTGTCACCGCGGGACTCTGAACCTCTGAAATATACAACTATGGCGGGACGGGGCCGCCATACCTGTTCCATACAAAACTATCTCTGACGGGAGATCGTACCCCAGTAGAGCCTCGGAAAGGATGGAGCTCACGGCACCCAGCGTGAGATCACAGGAATGTGGATCTAACTTTCGCACTCTTTGCCCCTGCGGCATGAGCGGCCCAGGAGGTGATTGGCAAGTGCAGTATGTGAAACTATAAGAAGCGAAATAAAATCAAAGTATTTAAAACGCTTTTCCAATACTGAGTTCATTGCGCGTAGTGTCACGTCGCGAAAGCAACAGCGATAATAGGAAAGCGCTAGCCGCCAGTGCATTCTAGGCGCGAATGATAAGCGGCGATCGCCCGTAGTATCATTCTGCTGATCACTACTTCGCGACCGCATGCGTCCTGCGAACCGCGTGAGGTATTCCCGCGTCGAGGGCCCGACCGGCGTCGCCTGAGCTCCGCGGCCGCGTAGCCTCAGCCGCGTAGTCTCGGCAGGGCCGCGCAGGGAATCCCCGCGTCGGGCTAAACACGGAATGATCAATCACCGGAGCATACGCACTCGCGTAGTCTCGCGAGCCATGTAGCGTATAGACGCGTCGAGGCAAGCCCTCGATATAACCGGTCGAGGTAGGTGATACAATAACGATGCAGCGGACTTACGGTTAGCAACGTAGCCGCGACAATTCAGGACACTAACGGTAGCATCATAATATGTCTATCACAAATCTTACTACGCTTGAAATCCAATCTGACTTTTATAAACAAGCAGTAAGCAGTTCCTTTTTATCTTAAGTTGTTATACCTAACTTCCCGTAAAGCTAGTATAACTCTTAGCTTTGTTTTAAAAACCAAATATTTATCTACGTTAAAATGATCGATATTCTTTTGAAATGTTTTAGTTCTTTATTATTGAGCTTAAGCGTGGCATTCTTAGTAAGTATTATTCGAGCTTAAGTAGTGGCGTTACCATAAGTATTATTGAGCAAGTCGAAGACATTGCGTAGTTATTGTCGATTAACACGTATCGTCTGGTACTATATATTGTAAAATATCGTACTTTAGGAAGAATCATGCATACCAGTGAAAACCACTGCCCGAGTTGAATATGTGCATGCGATCAGCCTATAATAGTCACGGATATACATCAAGGCTACTCGAAGGTCATTCTAGCGAGGGTTCATAATTCTACAGTAAGTAGGCGTAACTTCCCTACGGTGAGCTATATAAGTCTCTTGTAGAGCAGTCCTATGTAAATCTGGTTTGATTATTCTTCTAAGTATTTATACTTATTCTTATTCTACAGTAAGTATTCTCTAATTCAAAAGAGGTTAGGATTAGTTACCTCGGTAAATGATAATATCCTAGAAAAGTCGCGCTGAGCAAGGTTTTGATCCTAAGTTGTATGCTCGAGAGCAGCAGAGTTCTTAAAACACACTAAGTACTAAGGTATTTGGGCTAGGGTATTTTGGGCATTATAACAAAGAAGGCAACTTTTCTACCAAGGAGGGTAGGTTTCGGCTAGGCTGGGGGTGGGGTAGCCTCGGCCCGAGCTTCGAGGGAGGGGTGTTGGATGGTGCTACAAAGGGAGGGAAGGATTTTTAGACTTGGAAAGCTTTTGTGGATGAAGAACTCTTCGTCTCGAGAACATTTATAGCTCAAGCCTTGGACCAATGGCCAAGATGAAGACAGTCTGAGTGCAAGGCAAGTGTAAGGCGAGATCAAGCCAAGTGCACCTAACCCTACTCCACAAAACACTCCTGAAACACTCGCAAACATGGCACAAAACAAGGCCTAGCGAACCAATCGGCGAGGTTGACACACCCACTAGCACTCTTGGGCCTTAATCGTCCAAAGCCACCCCACTTGCTTCCAATGTGAGGGTGACATATCACCTCCCGTTGGTCTGAAATGTTTCATCTCTCGGAAAAATCAAAAAATAAGAAATGGCATAGCGGAATTTACTCTGAAGAAAGGTGTGAAGCGTTTGGTCGGAGCGATTCTTTTAGTGAGTTGTGTACAAAGCGTCGAAGGCTAACTAAGGCCAAACTTTTGTCGTATTCCGCTTGCGTACATACTGCGGAAATACGAGGTATTACTGAAGGCACGATCGGGCGGGTTGGTCGTGACATTCATTTCTCGAGGCTTGTCTTTTAGTGCGTTCCATGAGGTTGTAGACTTTTATACGTTGGGGTATGGCGGGGCTGTCATACGGTTGTATTCTTAGAGAGTGCAGTAGTCACGTTTGTGGTTTGAATTTGTAAGAATAAGTTATAACTATTCACTTTTGGTATTTATATACGTGCAGAAAGGCAACACTTTTTGGATAAACATTGTATTACTGTTTGTTTCATGTTTGCAAGTTTATATTCATTGGTTACTACGATGTATGTCTACTTGGTTTGCGGGTAAGGCAGGATCGCGAGCCGAGGCGCAGTCGTGACAAAAGTGGTATCAAGCGATTAGTCCTCGAAAAGTGTCTGGGCCAAGTATCAGTAAGTCTTGATTATCGGTGTGTTGTGCACCACGTCTATGTCGAAGTGCGGGATATTTAGGATTGGTTTCCATTCTTCTAGCTCTGAGATCGTGCCTTAGAGAAAATTTGTGTTATAAGTTGGACTCCTCGGCGTATTCTTTTTATTCGATTATGCCTCGCGCAGACGACCAGGGCCCGAAGGGCAAGGCAAAGGGCTGTTAGTGTAACAGGGTCGAGGCGGAGCCGGCCTTTACAGGTGATACTGACAACGAGTTCCAGCGTGGCCGAAGCTGAGGAGTTCGAGCGCGGCGATGGCTCACGAGACCGGCTTTTGACCTCAGTTACGGCTAGAAGCGGAGGAGATGGGTTCTGAGAGATGGCGATTATTAGCGAAGTGCGTGGCGAGGAAACACGAGGATGGTGAATCTGTGATTCGATTCGATAGCACCGTAGTTACTTTGGTGAATCCCGGATAGTTTGAGTGCAGGACTTACGAGTTCTGGCCGCCCCCAGAGTTACATGGGTCCGAAGCACGAGATGATCGCGAGGAGTTAAATCAGCGATTCTGACGGATCATGAGTGATCGAGGCTTGAAGCGGAGACCAGCGGGCGTGCAGTGCCTTACCGGGCACCTGGTGATACAACATCAGAGTCAGTGGACATAAACCCTGATATGAAATAATGCAAAGAAACACGTATTTACGAAGAAAAGTTGCCTTTAGGCATATATATAAATATGACTCTTTGAAAATGAGCGGTTTAATCCTTTTTACAAACTGCGCCTGCGCGATGCTCTGAGACCTCTACGAATGATATGACAAGCAGCGGGACGGGGCCGTCGTACCTGAATGTAAGCACCTCGAGCAACGAGGACTATGCAGATAAGCCTCGGAGAAGCGGAGCTTTCAACAATGACTGTGACCACTAGGCGAGGATCATGGTGGTGTACGCTTTACTGCGGCGTGGCGGCCCAGAAGTCGATGCGGCAGTGCAGGTATGTAAGCTGAAATAAATCTGTAAATGAAATCATAGTAGTCTATATAAGCGGAGAACATGTATGATAACCAAACTACGATTCCTGATAAATAGCGATCGTATCGAGTCGGGGACTCGCGCCAGTTATCACTCAGATATAACTATGGGTCTCGCCCATGACATCAATCATGCGTGGAATACCTTGCCACTGCTGTGGTTTATGATATAAAGCACCAGAATACGTGAACACGGGTCCGCGTGTCCTAATAAAGCGATCTGGGGTAAAGTGCGAAGGCATGGCAAACTCTGCGCACTTGGCGATGCTAACAGGTCGTAAAGGTATCATGATATCTGTACAGGCCGTCGCGCATGATCAACGCGGTCACTCGCCAGTGGTATCAAATGTGCGGCGTCATGCCAGAACTCTCGCGACTCCGCGACCAATCTCGTAGGCGCGTGAGGTATAACCCGCGTCGGTGGCTACTCCCGGCGTCGCGCTGGACTCGCGATCCGCGTAGCCCGAGACGCGTGACCATAAAGGCGGCGTACTAACACGGAACTCTCGTAGCTCCGCGCAGGCCCACGGACGCGTGGTATTCTCGAATCATGGTCCCAGGACCTTTGAGTCTACCACGCGTCGGAGGCGGCAACCTCGGAAGCAAGTCGAGGTGAGTGGTACAATACCAGCATGTCGGTGATGGTGAAACAATTTAAAGCGCGATCGGAAACCCACTTTACAAACATCGCGAATCTTAACACCGTAGTATCCTGGCATATTTACTTAACAAATCAACAAGAAAGTAATACAGGCTATCACAAACCAATACAATCAAGTTATTCACCGGTACTTTTCTGCTAACAAGTTGGTATCTATCCCAGGTACTTCATCGTTAAATCTTTAAAAGATCAGTTTCTTTCCATAGGTCACATAATACAGTAGTATAAAATAGGTATTTGTCTTTTTAAATAAACCAAAACACTTACCTTTGTAAAATCAAGTAACAACATTATTTTCCAACGTCAGAGTTTACTTTAATTTCAAATGTTCACGTTTCTTATTTTAGAAAGGTTTAAGTAGTTCATAGTCTTATTCGTTTAAGAATATAATTCTCTTTTAAACAATCTGAAACATAAGCCTTATTATGTGAGTAGGATATTCTTGTTTTATAACAATCTTATTCTGGCCGTGATGCAGGAAATATCATTTTGTCGTCTTAGCTTACATGCGGATGGAAGTTTCTCTGGTTTTAATAATACTTAATTATTCAATACTTTTCCTTTATTAGCTGCGGTGGTTTGTCGATACACATTTGATTCAGAAATCGAGTAAAACATTATCCCTTTTAAAAACAAAGTACTCATTACTCACGAATGAGGTTTCACACAAAATTCATATAATTCGTTTAAGTTAAGTCTCTTATCTTACAGATCAAGTCTCTTAACTTCTAAAATAATAAATCATTCATTTATCTCTCTTAAGCCATTATACCTAACTTCCCGTAAAAGCTAGTATAACTCTTAAGATTTTAAAACCAAGTATTACTCTTAACAAAAGCAGTTCTTAATTCTCTTGAACTCTTCAAGATTATTATTGTGTCGGGCTTAAGTCAAAAGACATTTGCCGTACAACTACGTTCGATTAACGCGTGCGTCTAGTACTACATAGTTCTACACATATCATGCTGAAGAGATAGGAAGGGTTCGCATACCTCGCGGCGATTATCGCTATTGGCAAATCGCTCACGGTATAACAGCTAGCACGGTCCCTCCAGTAGCACGCGTCTTTTCGCGAACATTCAACCTATACGGGTTATACAAGTCTATCAAAGTCTGAACTGCTCGGTAGAATAAATCTGAATCTGAATCTACGGGAAATTGGGCGCCACTGCTGCGTCAAACTACACAAGTCTCTTGTGTCTGGTCCTACGTAATTCTGATTTTAGTTCTTTCTTTAAATTGGGCTTAAGTCGAAAGACATTGCCGCATGCTATGTTGATTCTATATATAGTATACTTGACTATATATTCCTACAACATGTAATTTCCAATTCTGATAGGGACAAGATAATTACCTCGATAAGCCATAATTATCAGTAGAGATGTCGATCTGGGCAGCGTTTAGCTCGACTCAGTGCGCTCGACTTGCTCCAAACCACGGCAGAAGTTCTAACCAACTTACATAAAACTCGACTAACTATGGAGATTTTCCCTAGGGTTTCGGTTTTGTGGTTGTGGGAAGTATAATAGTATTTCAGGCTTTTACGTATAGGTATAACCTTAGAATCTGACAAGGTATACGGCTAAGGTAATTTGGGTATAGTAATACTTTTGAGAGTATTTCTACGAGAGGAGGGTATTTATGCGAGACAACACCTGAGGGGGTGTATACCACGGCCTGCCAGTAGGGAGTACTCGGCGAGGGGAGGGCTCTCGGCCAAAGGGCATCTCGAAGGGGAGGGGGTGTTTGGGCGAAACACTTAAAGGAGGAAGGCTTTCAAGACTTAGAAACTTTGTGGAATGGATGAAGAAGTCATCAAAGAGGGTATTTATAGGTCAAGCAAAGGCCACGATGGCGAAGATCATGCCAAGTGCAAGGCAAGTGTGAGGTCAGATCGTGCCAAGTGCATTATCCATCTACCAAAATATCTCACCTGCTACTTGACAAAAACCAACCCGTTTCGTCCGACATTGCGTAGCGTCCCGATGAGAGGGTGACAAGTGTAAGCCTCTCGTTGGTCCAAAATATTTAGTCTCTCGGAAAAATCCGCAAAATTAAAAATGACATGGCGGAATTTTCCTACGGCTATGGAAGCGTTTAGTCGGCGACTCTAGCAGGGTGTTGTGCACAAAAATAATTGGCCAAACTATTCTCAGTTCAAATTTTCTCGTGCGTCCTTACGTACACATTGCAAATACGAGGGTATAACATTCTCCCTCGCCAGAAAGCATTCGTCCGAATGTTCGCCACATGTCTCAAGCGAGCGGCGCGGTATAGCCTTCGCTACTATAATTCTGAAACAATCCACGCTTACAAATGGCCACGAAACAAGCTGCGAAAATACACATCCAGTCGAGAAACACCTCTAACGTCGTAAAGCTCCTCGAGGTCTAAAGTATACTCAGCACCACTTTCTTTACAACGAAATGATCCGTCTATGCTGCGCCGTACATGCTCGCTTCTTCGGATACCACTTTTGTCACTTTGCGCGCGTGGTTCTGAGTGTCGCTCGTGACCCGACAAATGATGCCGGACTGCGTCACGATCCACGAGGATGTCGTACACTTCTTGTACACTCGAACTCTTTCTCATAACATACCCGCATTTAAATCTTGCTTGATTTCCAAAACTTCGAGTTACTATCTCTAACGTGGTCATCATTAGCCCCGGAACACTCTGGATGGATCTCGATGCTTTCACGAACATAGCAATCTGAAGAGCGGGCGTCTGCCTCAAGTCGGACGGCAAATGCTAACATATAGGCGGCTGGCCTATTCTTCACATGAACTCAAAAGGCCCAAGTAACTCGGGCTAAGTTTGCTCTGTTTTCCAAACTCGTCACACTATCCGATGCTGGAACAAGCTGAACGACTATCCCGAACCTTGCGGCGTGAACCAGCTCGGCCGGCAGCTTACGCCGCCCGAGGACCCCGTAGGCGATATCAGAACAACGAAATGGTAGCGTAAAACTTCCTAACGAGGCAGCGACCTCGCGCTACCGCGAAATCGAATCGTACTGGGGCGATCGACTCTGAGACTACTTTGAGCTCCAACCTGCTGGTAAAACTTTTAGAAAGCGAAAAATAGCCTGACACAGGCTCGACTTATGCGCCATAAGGTGAAGGTAGGCACCGTGCGACGCCTGACCTACGATATAATCATCGGCTGCAGAACAGCGGTCTGTAGAAAAATCCGACGGGCTGCCCCCGTCGGCCCGACTGCGGTTGAGCATCCACGAGCATGCGCTGGTTAACTAAACTTGGGCCTAACACCCTCGTGACCTACCACCGTGGGTTCATAGCCCGGCCCGCGCTGAGCGGTGGCGGGTTGACCGCAGCGTAGCCTCGGCAGTCCGACAGCGCGAAACACTAGCTCAAACCGGGCGGAACAATCTCGCTAATCGCGTTACGAAAACCTGGCGGTTTGCTTGGCTCGACTACCTCTTTCATTCTACGGCTCGGGGACTTATCACGCGATATATCTCCGTGCACTATGCACTCAGATAACACTACACCTTTACTCGAGATGGCCTTACCTGCAAGGTCTGCGTATAAAACTCTAAGGCTCGCGCCTCTATCCCCCGAATCTTACTTGGTTAACTAACGAGATTTCTAATCACAATTTACACATACTAACCTACAGAGGTTAAAGACATGCACGAATTTCTTTCTTCCTCCGTAGTCGATTCTAATCAAAGCACGCCCTTGTGGGCGCATAGCTAAGGAAGGTGACGAACTACCCGCGACCACGAAGGCTAAGTCCTCCTGCCCCTAGGACACTCTTTCGACAACCAGGACCACAGCGGTCATGGGTATAACAAGTACCCGACTAAAGGCGACATTCCGGGATGGCGTGCGCCTTGTGAGCAGGAAGCCACGGGTTCTAACGACTCCTGCGCCCGAGCGTCACGAACCAGTGGAGGACCTCTGCTTGGTGGATGTGGATAATCTAATCATTGGTGAGGTGACTCGCCTCGAAAGTTACCAAAGGACCTTCTACTACGGCCTGTACATTTGTCGCCCGTTAACGCGTCGATCTACGTTTCTCGGCTGCTACGCATGGCCGTACCACGAGCCATGCTCGAAGCCAATGAAGAATTACTCTTTGACCCTTTCTTAGATAGTCGTCAAGACTCGTGGTACATCGGTATACTCTCGGTAGCAAATCCATTGCTAATGTGGTGTATGCTTGCGATCTAAATTCTCTGTTCGGTCGTGGGCGAAGGTTCAAATGTCATGGCGCGATGGAGCTGCGCGCCCGTGCTAAACTCTGTTGGGGCTAGTGGCGTCGCGAGAACTCCCGAATGAAGCACTACCCTAGGTAAGGTGGGCTGTGCCCTCGTAACCCTCTGTACTCTCGCGGCTCCGCGGTTGCCTTGCCTCTGGGCGGGTTGCCTGCGGAGGCATAGCAGTAAGGAAAGAAATCGTTAGAGGTCGACTTAACCGTCTAAGGCGCGATCTCGAGTGAGAAGAATGAAACCATCCTAAATATCCATAGCCTCACGATTATTGGTGTGGTGCCTGCGCGATAATCGAACTCTCTTGGATCACGATGCGAGACACGCCAGAGGATTAGCGCTCACGATACCACTTTTATCGCGACCGAAGCGGGCGTATTTGTGCTACCGGGCACCTAGTGATACAACATCAGTGTCGTGAACATAAACCTGATATGAAATAATGCAAAGAAACATGTTTTACGAAGAAAAGTTGTCTTCGGCATATATATAAATAACAACTCTTTCAAAATGAACAGTTTAATCCTTTTACAAACTACGCTTGTGATACTACAGACCTCTACGAATGATATGACAGCAGCGGGGGCGGGGCCGTCATACCTGAATGTAGCACCTACTGACGGGGACTATACGAATAAGCCTCGGAGAAAGCGGAGCTTTCCCAGCATGACTGTGACCTAGGCGAGGATCGACAAGCGGTGTACCTTTACTGCGGCATGAGCGGCCAGGAAGTCGATGCAGATGCAGAGTATGTGGCGAAATAAATCGTAAATGAAATCATAGTAGTCTATATAAGCGGGAGACATGTATGATAACCAAACTACGATTCCTGATAAATAGCGAGCATGTCAAGTCGAGGACTCGCGCCGAAGTTATCACTCGAAATATAACTATGGGTCTCACGCCCATGACATCAATCATGCGTGGAATACGCCCGCCGGCTGCGGCGATTTATGATATAAAAGCACGAGGAATACGTGAACACGAGTCGCTGTGTCACAATAAAATAGTCTGAGGGTAAATCTGAAGGCATAGGCTACTAACACCCGGTACTAACAAGGTCATAAAGGTATCGTGATATCTGTCTGAGCCGTCGCATGATCAGCGGTCACTCGCGCGTAGTATCAAATGTCTTGGCGTCTAGCCACAGAACTCTCGCGACTCGCATAGGCCAATCTCATGAGCGCGTGAGGTATAACCGCGTCGGTGCTACTCCGGCATCCGCTGGACTCGCGATCGCGTAGCCCGCGAGACCGCGTGACCGTAAAGGCGCATACTAACACGGAACTCGTAGCTCGCGCGGCCCGGACCCGTGAGGTATTCTCGAATCATGGTCCCGGACGCTGAGTCTACCCGCGTCGGAGGACAACCTCGGAAACAAGTCAAGGTGGTGGTACAATACCAACATATCGGTGATAGTGAAACAATTTAAAGCGCGATCGAGGAAACCGGCTACCTGAAACATCGCAAGATACTTAACACGTGGTATCCTAGCATATTTACTTAACAAATCAACAAGAAAGTAATACAAGGCTATCACAAACCAATACAATCAAGTTATTCACACAGGTACTTTCTACTAACAAGTTCGGGTATCTATCCCCAGTGCCATCATTAAATCTTTAAAAGATCAGTTTCTTTCACATGGGTCACATAATACGTAGTATAAAATAGAGTATTGTCTTTTTAAGTAAACCAAAACACTTACCTTTGTAAAATCAAGTAACAACATTATACATGTGAGCAAGTTAGTGTATGATGGAAGCGGGATGCGAGTCGCGATTCGATCCTGCGTAAACCTTCTTGGTTGAGCACATCACATGGCTTGCCAGAAGTGTAGTTTACATGGTGGCGTGGTTTCGAGACTCTGCGTCGATCAGGGTTTACTGCGCGCTCGAAAGAGTAGCGGAGTTTGCCAGTTCAACAAAAAAGTAACAACATTATTTTCAAGCGTCAGTTTGCCTAATTTCAAATGTTCCGTTTCTTATTTTAGAAAGGTTTAGTAGTTCATAGTCTTATTCATTTAAGAATATAATTCTCTTTTAAACAATCTGCGAAACATAAGCCTTATTATGTGGTAGGATATTCTTGTTTATATGATCTTATTCTGGCGGCCGTGATGCAGGAAATATCGTTTTGTCTAATCTTAGCCACATGCGGATGGAAGTTTCTCTTGATTTTAATAATACTTAATTATTCAATACTTTTCCTTTATTGCATTTGCGGTGGTTTGTCGATACATTTACGATTCAGAAATCATTAAAACATATTATTAACAAAGTACTCATTACTCGCGAATGAGGAAAATTCATATAATTCATTTTAAGTTAAGTCTCTTATCTTACAAGATCAAATCTCTTAACTTCTAAAATAATAAATCATTCGTTTTATCTCTCTTAAGCCATTATACCTAACTTCCGTAAAGCTAGTATAACTCTTAAGATTTTAAAACCAAGTATTACTCTTCTTTTAAAAGCAGTTCTTAATTATCTTGAACTCTTGAGATTATTATTATTCGGGCTTAAGTCAAAAGACATTGCGTACAACTACGTTCAATTAACACGCGATCGTCTACCGTACTACATAGTTCTACACGTATCATGCTAGAAGAGATAGGAAGGGTTCGCATACCTCGCGGCGATTATCGACTATTAGCAAATCGCTCATGGCTATAACGGCTTTGGTCACTTCTCAAGTAGCACATGCTACTGCGAGAACATTCAACCTATCTGAGGTTATACAAGTCTATCAAAGTCTAGACTACTCGGTAGAATAAATCTAGATCTGAATCTACGGGAAATTGGGCACTTCTGCAGTCAAACTACCTGATCTCTTTGTCTGATCCTACGTAATTCTGATTCGGTTCTTTCTTTAAATTGGGCTTAAGTCCAAAGACATTGCCACAAAGCTATGTTGGTTCTATATATAGTATCTTGACTATATATTCCTCTGACATGTAATTTCCAATTCTGATAGGGACAAGATAATTACCTCGATAAGCCGTAATTATCAGTAGAGATGTCGATCTGGGCAGCGTTTGGCTCGACTCAGTGCGCTCGACCAGCTCCAAACCACCCAGAAGTTCTAACCAACCACCATAAAACTCGACTAACTATGGAGATTTTCCTAGGGTTTCGGTTTGTGGTGGGAAGTATAATAGTATTTTAAACTTTTTCGTATAGGTATAACCTTAGAATACAACAAGGTATCTGGCTAAGGTAATTTGGGTATAATGTGATACTTTTGAGTATTTCTACCAGAGGAGGTATTTATACGAGACAACACCACAGGGGTGTATACCCTCGGCCTACCCAGGGGGTACTCTCGACGAGGGGAGGGCTCTCGGCGAAGGGCCTTCTCAAAGGGGAGGGGGTGTTTGGGCGAAACACTACTGGAGAGGAAGGCTTTGAGACTTAGAAACTTTGTGGAATGGATGAAGAAGTCATCAAAGAGGGGGGTATTTATAGGTCAAGAAAAGGCCAACCAATGGCCAAGATCATGCCAAGTGCAAGGCAAGTGTAGGGTCAAGATCATGCCAAGTGCACCTTATCCATCTACCGCGAAAATATCCTACCTCTACTTGACAAAAACCAACCCATTTCGTCCCGGCTTGTTGCCGCGTCCACGATGAGAGGGTGACAAGTGTCGCCCTCTCGTTGGTCCAAAATATTTCGTCTCTCGGAAAAATCATAAAAATTAAAAATGACATGGCGGAATTTTCCTACGAAGCTGTGGAAGCGTTTAGTCGGCGACTCTAGCGGGTGTTGTGCACAAAAATAATTCGGCCACCTATTCTCAAGTTCAAATTTTCTCGTGCGTCATACGTACACGATGCAAATACGGGTATAACATGGGTTTCGGGAGAGTGGAGTACTAGCGGGATGAGGCCACCTACCTCGGTGTGGCGTTGTGGTAAAATCCATAAGAAGTGTCGTCTTTGGTTCGGGAGGTTGTTATACATGCGGCCGGCGAGGCATTTGCGAAAATTGTCGACCAGGTAAGCGCGGATGTAGAGACTTCGACGCCGGGATCGATGGTGGTTCATCGCTTCTTTTGCTATGCTCCATGCAGTGAGGATCGTGATTAATGCGACAAGGGAAAAGTGAAGCAATAGTTCTGGTATATCTTTAACCCTCTACAGAGATTTGTATGCGTGATATGATGATTTTATGTTAAAGTGTTATGTTTGGATAGCTGTGTAAAATTGTGATTTAGGAAACATGGATAGTTGAAAAGGTATGTTTAGGGCGAGAAATTGTGAGCTTTAGAATATTATAACTTGATTGAGACCTTAGATGTAAGGTCGTCTTGAGTAAAGATTTCTGAGATAGTCTTTGTCGAAGTGCTTGGTATGCGTGAAAAGTATTGTGGGATAATTCCATAGGTCGAGCAAGATAAAAGTGGTAATTTTCATGGCGAGAATAGTAAGATTGTCGGGGCGAACAAGAATTTAGGCGATAATGGGTCGGGTTGAGGCAAGATCGCGGGTCAACATGACCGGTATGAGGTAGGGTCGGTTTTGGGGTGGTCACGCGGATGATAGAGTCACAAGGGTGTTAGGCCCAAGTTTAGATAACCATCGTGCGAGTTCGCGGATGTGTTCGACGAGAATCGGGTCGTGAAAGTAGGAATGGCCTTAGAGGAATGTAAGGCTAGTAAAATGACCAAGTTGGGAGGTAGTAACTCCAAAGTTTTGGCGAAGCAATGGCGAAGGATGAATGCGTATACTAGAAAGAGTTCGAGTGTACAAGGAGATGCGACGAGTAAGAAAAGAGCGAAGATGTGTTAAGAAGATAGAAGTGTTCCTTTAATGAAGTAAAGATCACGAAGGAGTATCCTTTAGACCTTGGGGAGCTAATAGGGTTGTATACGCTTTAGAGATGATTTCGTTGGCTTGGATTTGAGTTTTTGCGTATGTTATACTATGGCCATTGGTGGCATGATTGGTTTAGTAAGTGTAGTAGTGAAGACTATCGTGCACATGTGCTTGGAGACTTAGAAGGAACATTGGGACGAATGTTTCTAAGAGGAGAATGTTATACCCGTAGTTAGGAGTATGTATGTAGGGCGTGCGTGCGAATGTATAAAGTATAAACCACTAATTAGGGTAAGATTGAAAGAATTGTTTCAGGCGGAAAATATTAGAACCATGTGAAGGAAATTTTACGTTTTCGATATTTAACCAATTATGGATTTTTAGAGGCGAAATATTTTGGACCAATGGGAGGCGACATGTGTCACCCAAGAGCCATGTTGGGCGTTTTTTCAAGACAAGTGGGCAAGACAAGTGGCCAAAAAGTCTTGCATGCAACAGGGCGTTTTTGAAGATTAGTGGGCAAGTCAAATGGTCAAAGTCTTGCATGACATTTGTGGGACAAGTGGAGAAAGGAACCTACACAAACAATCTATACTATACACGTGTTTCAATCCTAGCCATTGGTTGTCTATATAAACACCTCTAGTTGATGAAAATCTTCCACACTTAGAACATTTCAAGACTTGAAAATATTTTCTCTCCCTTTCCTTGAAGCTCTCGTCCAAACCCCCTCTTTCTTGAGCAAATGTTGTCCAAAAATTCTTAAACTTATAAGTGTTCTTCCTTAATGTATTAGGAAGATTATTAACCAAGAGTTAGACAAGATCTCACACCCCTAGCCTCAAAAACCCTCACAAAGCCGAGAGTGGACAGATTTGGAATTTTAGTGTTCTTCACTTTTTGGAGTTAATTCTTGAATAAAAGTTGGTTAGAAACTTCTAAGGGTGATTTGTGGTGGTTTGGAACACAAAGATTTGGAGCTAAAACTTGCTTAGGAGCGACTTTAAGTTCTTGGATATTGTTGGGCTATTTTGAGGTAATGAACCTTAACCTCTTTGTGAAGTTGATTATTATGTATATTGGATATTATACATATATTGAAAGTATATTATGGAGTATGAGATATAAGGAAAGATTTGGACCTTGTTAAGATGTTAAAAGGAGAATTGGCATATTAGCCATTAAAATGGTAAAAATGTATACATTACTTACTAAGAAGTTAACAACAAAGAAACTATAACTTATATAAAGATTGGAATATAAGTTGGAAGACTAATGAAGTAATTGGATAAGTAAAATTGTAAAAGTTGGCGAGGACCCCAACTTAAGGAATTGTATTTACTTTGGGTAGTATTTACTTTGGGTTGTATTTACTTTGGGTATTTACATTGTTGTTAAGGGAAGATTGTTAATCGCGTTAGTTTGGGCGTGTGATCCATGCTTTAAATTATTGTTGTTGTTAAGGGAAAATTGTTAATCAGCGTTCCGTTTGGGCGTGTGATCCATGCTTTACTTATTGTTGTTGTTAAGGAGAGATTGCTAATCGCGTTCGTTTGGGCGTGTGATCCAGCTTTACTTATTGTTGTTGTTAAGGAGAGATTGCTAATCGCGTTAGTTTGGGCGTGTGATCCATGCTTTACTTATTGTTGTTGTTAAGGAGAGATTGTTGTCAGCGTTAGTTTGGGCGTGTGATCCACTTAAATTTGAATTATGCGCCTTATTTATGGCATGTTGGTTACTATTATCGGGCCTTGAAAAGGTGGAGAATTGAGTAGAAAGCGGGAGAGTCTTGCCCGATTTTTAAATGAACTAAGATAAATCTTACTTAGAAGAATCGCGTAAAACTAGAAGTTGATAGGCGTGTTTTGACTATTATAGGTTGACACTCTGTGGCGACATATCCGACTTGGCAAATGGATTTAGCCAGGAGGTATGTGATTCTTCCTATTCTCTTGAGCATGATATTTGTGAAATACATATATATAGTGCGGTAGGCAGCGCGTGTTGAAGGAGTTGATTTCCACTTTTATGTCTGGACTTGATTCTAGTTAAGTGACTTGTTATAAAATGTTAAGGACTTGAATTATGTTAAAAAGTTGTAAAACCTCATTCATGAGTAATGAGTACTTGGTCTTTAAAAAGAATAAGTTATCTTGAATTCGGAAATGAGAGTAGTTGTCCTTGGATGGTTTAAAACATAAAATGTTATAATAGCTTTATGAGAAGTTAGTTATAACGACTTTATGAAAATGAAGAAATGGTTTTATTATTGGTTTTAAAAATGGTAACTTGACAGTTGTTTTAAAAAGATGTGAGACTTGATCGTTCCCCGTCATGGGATTTGGTTTAAAAGCAAGAGACTTGAGAATTTGAAGTTTTGAAACTTAAACTAGTTCGAGAAGTGATTTGACATAGAAAAGGAAGGCATGATATTGTCTTGATTTTTATTTAAAAAGAAAGTATGAAAATTGTTTGGTTTACTTAATATAATAGTTACTCTATTTTTTGATACTACGAGTATTAGTATCATGTGACTTTTGTGAAAGAGATGGATCTTTTGAAAGAGTTAAAGCATGTGTACTTTGGGGTTAAAATCCGGATTTTTGGCATAAGATGAAAGTACCTTGAGTGTGAGTAACCTGCCTATGTTTGCTTGTGATAGCACTTGTTGTGCAAGTGTGGTATCCTTATGTTACGCGTCTCTCGATGGAGGCGGTCGTGTTGTTACGGATAATCTTGGGCATCTTGGCTCGATGGAGGGTCGCGGGTATGCGGTATGATGAGGTTCGTTTCCACTGTTGATAGTGTTATTCCATGGATTAGCCCTCGTGTGTTTTAGTAGCGGTGGTATCACAGTAGTTAGCTTCGTACTGCCGGTCGTGGTGATGCGGCGGTATCGGTAGTTAGGCTTCGTACTTGCCGGTCGGTATTATGGCGGTCTTGTGGCCGGGAGGTATCTAGTAGTTAGCTTCGTACTGCCGGTCGTGGCGTGATGCGGTGGTATCTGGTAGTGGCTTTACTTGCCGGTCGGCCGTGATGCGAGAATCTGATGTGTTAGTGCGGTAGGTATCGGTAGTGCTTTCGTACTTGCCGGTCGTGGAGTGGCGGGAGGTATCGGTAGTCGGCGCCCGTCTGCCGTCTGTTCTTAGGACACGGTGGGACACGGTGTTCGTATGTACTCCTTAGTGTTGTTATATTATAGGCTCTGGCGGTGAAGAAGGAATTCCGGGCACGATTGATATTGTGGGCATGAGACCCGTGGTTATATTTGAGTGATGACTTAGAGGCGTGAGTCCCAGGCTTGACATAGTTGCTTATATGTTGTGTCTTGTAGTTTGGCTATCATACACATTTCTGCTTTATATAGACTATTATGATTTCATTCTGATATTTTGATTTCGCATGCTTGGTACTGTTTCTTGACCTCGCCCGGAAGTGCGTTAAATCTGCGAGTTGAGTGCGTAACTGGCGATCCGCTCTTAGGATCATTGTTCGATTCTTGGAAAGCTCGATTTCTCGGAGGCTTTGTCTTTTAGTACGATTTCACGAGGTTGTAGACTTTTGTACATTGGGGTATGGCGGGGCCTGTCATACGATTGTTATTCTTAGAAGTGCGTAGTCGCGTTTGTGGTTTGAAATTTGTAAGAATAAGTTATGTATTCACTTTTGGTATTTATATAAATCTAGAAAGGCAACCTTTTCTTAGGTATTTGTTCTTATTCTACATTGTTTCATGTTTGCAAGTTTATATTCATGGTTACTCGATGTATGTCTGCTTGGGTGCGGGTAAGGCACGATCGCGGGCGAGAGCGGTCGTGGCCAGTCTTTATTAGTCGCGTTTTCGTTTCGCTCCACTGCTTGAAGATCGATCACGTATATGTATTCTCTACAACCTTAGGAGCAACTTCTCTGCGTTTCACTTCTAAAAGTAGGCGAAAACCCTAGGATTTCATCGCCATTTTACCAACACACGAACTAGGAGGTTCTTGGAGTTAATTTGGTTTAACACTTGGTTAGAGACCTTAATCTTGGAGATAAAATAATTTAATCCACTAGGTGTTCTTGGTGTTCAAAGGAGAGAAAGATGAGCAATATTTGGCTAAGTGTAAAGTGAATCCAAGTCTTGCAAGACTTGGATAAATATAACCAAGTGGGTGGGCCCTGAGCCAACTTGTCCTCGTACGATAAAGGTAACACGTCGATAGTATTTAACATAAAAAAAGCGAATAAAGCGCGTCCGGCCGAAATATCCTGATCGCTCTGCGTTCCTATTAAACTACGCGATCCATTCGCTCAAGCTTGATCCTTCCTTAGGCTGATCAACATCTTAGACTTGGGATTCATATAAGCTCTCTGGAACTCGGATCTAAATGCGAATAAAAAATAGTACAACAAATATAGTATGTGTCTGAAAAATCGTGTACTAAGTATCTGCATTATCTGAAATGATGAAAGAAGCATTGACGAATTCATTAAGAAAAATCTTATTTATCCTTACGGATTTACCTTAACGAACCGATAAATTAATAGGGTAGAGAATAATCAATTACCAAGTCAGATCAAATAGACATTTAATCAAATAATTAGGTAGGGTGATTAAGCTTCCTTCCAAAAAAAATTAGCAATAGATCCAAAACATCTCCATGAGATCAAATAATGAATGAAGCCATGCATATAATGCAGCCCGTTGCAGGCGTGCAACCTGAATAAACCATAATGTCATGCATGAAATGCATTTAGGAGATCACCAAATCATCGATAGATATAAGTTCAAGTAGTCAAGTAGGAACAACAACAAAGATAAAGTACGATGATGAAATACAATGCAATGCAATGATATGCTTCTCAAATTTATTTTCTTTCCAAATCTGTATATACAAGTGTTCCACTGTATACCTATTGTGGCATGCAACCCCATTCATATACATATTATGGCTTACAATCCAATCCATATATCTTGAAATTTTGATATTATAGATCATAATAAGCCAAATCAATGCATATGCATGATACAACGCATAAGAGAATGAATCTATTAATAATCCCGACTTAGTAGCCAACAAGTTCAAGTAAGTTCATTAACAATCCCGAATTAATAGCCAATAAGTTCAAGTAAATTCATCAATGATCCAGACTTAACAACCAACAAGTTCGTTAACATGTACGAGATTTCTTACCGTACCAAATACAATCAACTAGTAAAATATAAGACAAGTAGCACGTAACAGCTAAGGTCCACAAGCTTTGACAATGTATTCAATTCACTGTATTTAATCTGATTATATTCAAACAATAAAAATTTAAAAAATACACAAGATTTGCCGAAATAAATCTCATTCAGAATACATAAATACAGACAAGATACAAAAAATATACTGTATTGACATTCTAAAATGCAGAATACATTCAAATTCGACCAAGAAATAAAATAGAGCAATGAAGGTCTAGTTACTGGCCCTCAAATACAAAAAATATATTGTATTACATTAAAAAAGATAGACTCAAATCCAGGCGGATATGAGAAACAAAATACAACGATAAAGGTCTAGTTGATTACGCCCTTAAATACACGACCTCAATTAAAAAAATATACTTTATCAATGGAGGATGTCCAGATGGCTGAGGCAGAGCCATTTGCTTTAGGCAGCAGATCGGTTAGAGAAAAGAATGTGTTGGCTTCAATGAAGTGCCGGTAAAGAAGGCGGCGTTACCTTCGTCAGCCATGGTTGTTGATTTACAGGAAATGAAAGAATCTGTTTGAAGAGAAGAAACCGGAGTTTTTAGGATTTCTTAAAGGGTTGTTTGTGCGGTAGCGTAGTGGCGGCGACTAGAGGGTTTCTAGAAGTGAGTTGTGGGTTATTTGCTATAAAACATAAGTAGTTAGTAACTTAAAATCTATATTAAAAGAATTTTTTGCCCTTTACTCTACAATCATTTAATCATTATTTCTATTTAATAAAAAAATACTTTATATAAAAGCATTTCTTACGAAATACACATAGAGTGTCCATATAAATTTTCTTTCTTTAAACTATTTTAAAGAAGCAATCAACATTGTTATGGAATTGTTAAATAATAGTAAGTCAATCAGTGCTCTCGGTGCATAATTCGAGTTCTATCGTATTCTAATTCATCTTGAGTTGCTATGTTATTGGACGTAATTTTGGCTTACTTCGTTTTGATATAGGAAGTACAGTAGTTTGCTTTTTACTTTGCGTTAACTTTGTTTTGTGTGGTACCTTTTCTTCTCTCAGGTATTGCTTCTTCGGTTTCAATCTCTTTGTGGCTCTTCGGTAGCCTTATATTGTTATTTATACATATCAGTTTAAATACCAATCAATCGTCCAATTTTCGCTGTTGATATCATTCTTCCACCGTAATTTAACTTTCTTTCATCCTGAGTTGTCTATTAAAAATTAATTTTATTTGTACATTAAATGTTTTCTTATATGACTTGGGTAGAAAGTACTAATAGTTAATTTATAAAAGTACTACTGAAGTTGATTATGGTAAGATTTATAGACTTCTATCTCAAAGACAATTTTTCCATTTAATAAGTTATATTAAAAAAATATTTAGAACTTTACTATAGGACTTTGAATATACAATAATTCTTTTAAATTTGGGTCTTCTTTAACTAGAAATAAAGTTCTAATTAACACAGTATTTGTGATATATCCTCATGCTCATAATAATAATTTTCATGTTGTTGTCTATCTCTTCTTTATAGGAGTAGTGTGTTTTGATGTATTAATTAACAAAGAAAAATTCACTTTCAATTTCAATTTTTCTATTTTTATACTAGCAATTTAGCGAGCCAGAAATGACTTGGACCAATTGGGAGATCTTAGTTCATGAGGCCTTTCGAACCTTAATCTTCAGAAATTCCTGAACGAGAAAGCGATATGTATGCTTGGTGTATGCCTGGAAACTAGTCCAGAATGATATCATCAAATGCACGATAGACCGTGAGTAAACACTTTTGACAATGAGAGAAGAGTCATCATCACAAGTTTTCTCTGTTTTGTTCCTTATAAACAAGCTTGGGAGTTCTGATGTAAGCTGCGAGTGCGATTTGAGTTTATGTAAATGCTCTATCTTGGTGATGACTTAAGATATCACGATTAGGATGAGCTATAATTTTGTATGGTGAAGAGGAAAGGAGCAGCGAAATTCGCGGCTCGATTCAATATTTTACGTAGTGTTTATTGTTAAATAAGGTATACACTTTGGTCACGCATAAGCGCGAATTTGAGCTTGCTATATATATTTGGGAAGAATATTACTCAAGTTCTTTCCTCCATATTCTATCATATTCTATTGGTGTGCCGATTTTCTTTTATTTTATCTTTTTTATTTTTATTCTTAATTTATACTAGAAGAGATTGTTGAATTTTGGGGATATACCTTTACTGATAAAATATCTTTAGAACCACTTGTTGACACACCTCGAAGCTAGAACAATTTTAAGTATTTTAGTAAAATTTTCAACGTATTTTATTTTAGGAACTTACACCTTCTTAATTTTTATTTTATAACTTAACACGTTATTTGATATATTTATATAATCTTTTAAAGTTAGATACTCATAGATAAGTCATAAGAGTAGGAATGATCTATTGGAAGTAGGACTGTTATCGATCCGGATATCGACATATCGGGCCAGGACGAGCAAATAAGGTTATCGATGCGGACCTAGAACGAAACGATAATGTTTGGTCTGAGTGAGATTTGGGGCCGGGCGAAACCTTATCGGTCGGTTCTCGATCGAGCCGATAAGATTTTCGATCGGTCAGGGCGTTTTTTAAATTGAATTTCCAATATTGAAATTGACATTCTCGGATTTATTACCACGAAATTTGGATGTTGAAATCTATTGTATATCACGAGATATTTAGCGAAGAAAAAGAAAAATTAGTAATCGATTTGGGAAAAAAGTGAAATTGATTGGCAAGATTGACGTTTTTTGAGAAATCGACTGCGCCAATTTTGTCCAGCCTCGTCTCGAAAAAATATGCGAAATCAAAAAAAATATTAGGTGAAACGGACGTCCGATCGTAGAGTTATGACCATTTAAAGTTGCGATTTACGATTCTTTCTTCTACCATACATATTTTATGTCGATCTTGGCATTAAAACATAAAGTCTACATCACATATTTTCTTAAAACATGTAAAATAGTCCAACATTAGGAAATATTGCAATTAAATATAATTAGGGCTGCCTGGGGGGAGGGCGGGAGTTATAATTACCGGGTATATTATGGGGTTACCGGACCGGCTCCTTATCGGTCCGTGTTATTTTTTGATACTCGTATTTGGACCGATAATTTTTCGATTCGAATTTTGATTCAGGTTTATCGATCCGATTCTCGAATAATTATCGAGTATCGGACCGATAACAACCTAATTGGAAGCATTGTCCTTAATCGCATCATGTCGTCAAGTGGAAAAAAAATCAGAAGCTTAGTTTTTCTTTTTCTCAAGAAATAAAATAATGTCACCTTTAATTTGTGTTGATATGTAGGAAAAATATAAAATAAGGGAAAATAAGGACAAAAAGGCAGTTACATATGGCATAGGAGTTTAAACTTGAAGAAGAGTGAAAAAGGGGTTAGGTACCTTTCCAGGGACAGCATGCATGTGAGAGGGTTGGACTCAGGGAAGCAAAGGAGAGAGATCTTAGCAGCTCCCAACGCATTTGTTTCCCATTTTTAATCTTTCCTTACATTAATTAATTACATTTCTTTTTAATCGAGAGAAAGAAAGAGGAAGATTCCATGGTGGATCTCCATTCTTGTAGTAGTAATATAACAACTCTGACTATAAGGAAAGAGAGAAAGCCACTCTACTTGTGGGAAGGAGAGGAGCTTTAATATTATAAGTTTAAAACATTTCAGTATTCAGTCACTACCCACTTGCTGGATCTTGATATTCTCACGAAGTCGAAATATTGTGAAAGCCATTTGATTTCAAAATGGAAGTAGTATTCAGGGAAGGAAGGTCATTGGAGGAAACACCAACATGGTCAGTGGCAACAGTCACAACAGTTATGGTATTTGTTTGCTTGTTTGTTGAACGCTCCATTTACCGATTTGGAAGGGTCAGTAGTAGTAATTCATTGGACTTGTGTTTCAGTAAGCATACAACCAACACTCTTTTCTTAGTAATTAAGTTGTGTTTTGCAGTGGTTGAAAAAGACTAGAAGGAAAGCTCTTTTTGCTTCGGTCGAGAAGATAAAGGAAGGTCAGCACATAACCTTCTTGTTTGTTAGCTTTTGACTTCTTTTCTTGACGTGGGACTATAGTATGTACTAGTAAAAGTCAGAATATTTTCTAACTTTATTTAGTATTGGAATGAATAAAACAATAAAAGATTCATATAGTCGACCATACTATTCTTATTGACAAGATTGAAAACTGGGTAATCTATTTTTGCCCGTCGTTCTATTGCTTTTCTTCTGTTGTCTTTTTTAAACTGTTTGTTCTCAAGAGCTTTTCATACTTGCTTAACACTTGCATTTTGGTGGTCAATTTTTATAGAAATGTGAAAAGAGAGTCTTGTTACAACTTCATACTATAATACTTGCAATCTCAAGACTTGTGATGATCATCTTTTTCCATTTCTCTTGGATTATTATTGGGACAGAGTTGATGCTGCTTGGGCTAATATCTTTGTTGTTGGGACAATGCATAAGGCAGATTTCTCAAATTTGTGTTAATTCATCCCTTTTCAGTAGTAAATTCTACCTTTGTTCTCAAGAAGATTCACGACAGTGCGAGCCATTTATCAAGGTCCTCCATTCTCTCTAATCATACTGACATTCCTCCCAGAAATTTATCAACCATCACATTCACATCAATGTGGTGAGGTATATTAAATTGTTTTCTTCACTCCATATTGCACAAAATGCTGCTTTCTGCTACTCTACTAATTAATTGTATTAACAGGGACGCGAACCTTTTGTCTCCTATGAAGGTCTCGAGCAGCTTCACGGTTCTTGTTTGTTCTTGGTATCACCCATGTTCTCTACAGTTGTATTGGTGTGGGCTTGGCCATGACCAAGGTAGACTTTCCATATCAACATTTTCTAAATCAGGCTGGAAAGGTTCCATGTCTCGTATGTTTTCGCTCACAGTTCTTATGCTAATAGTTAATCCATCATACCAACAGTAGCGTATTTTATGCAAGTGGTGTCAGCCCATTATCACAACTCATCTTATATGTGACTTTGGTTCTAGGGATGTAGATGTTCTAAGGCTTTATTTATTGTATCAAATTGATGTTTACTTCACATTTGTTTTCAATTAGTGTCGTTCTATTATATGAAATACATGTTTTTAAAAGAAAGTATTATTATATATACTTGTGAAGTTTTTCGACCATGTTCATCGTCTTCCTTGTGTGAGGTTTTAAAATTAAGGCAGGATACTTATTTCTTTTGAATGAATTTGATTGTAGATATACAGTTGGAGGAAGTGGGAAAACCAAGTGAGCTCTGGGGCAGAGAACAACATACAAGGTGTGTGGAATTGAAGATAATATACTATGTGCTCTCAATATAAATTTACCTTCTTCCATATAAGAAATACTTGCACAAAATACAAAATTAAGGAAACTTATCATATATAGTTAAACATGCAATCAATTTAATTCCATGAAATTGTCTAAAATATTAAATATGTGTTCTGATCTTTTGGCATAGAGCTGAGCTTCTAAATATTGTCTCTGCATATCATTCTGTCTAAACATTTTCTTGTTTTATTTAGTGCCAAAGAATAAGGAGATGAGGCGACAGTCCACCTTTGCTCTGCATCATGCTTCTCATCCATGGGTAAGTCGATGCCTTATATGGATGGTAATATTTCTTGCCTTATTACAACGACATCATACACTTCTCTATAAATCAGGATGCATTCAGGTAATTTTTAATATATCTTGAAATTTTATTCCATAGCTGCCTCAGTGACATTATGTAATGAAATCATTTTCCCATCCAAGTTTGAGTCGAAAATATTATCTTGTAGTCTAAAGTTTCTATTTGTATTAGACTTAAACTATTGTTTCAGTTACAATTGTTCCCTTCATCCCAGTTCAACTGATCCATTGATTTGCTAATGACATTGACTTGTTTTGTACTGTTGCAGCTTTGCTTTGTAAGGCAGTTCAGGACTTCAATTCACAAGTCAGATTACTTGGCACTGAGATTGGGCTTTATAACTGTGGGTATTCAGTTTCTTTTGGTACTTCATATTATTCTGCCAGCCATTTGGACATGATTTGAAATCATGATGATTTGAAGTTGAAGTTTCGACATGCAATTTGGATTTCTAAGTTGTATATTTTGTTATAGACATAAAACTCCACAGGTTGTGAAAACCATCAAAACTTTCCTAATTCTTATACAATCTTACCAAATGAGCAAGTCATAGTTCATAACAAAATTAATACGCTACTAGAAGACCTTTCTAGAAAATACAAAATCAATTAATCAAACTATAGTTCAATAAAATAAAAAATTGAACATGAGTTGTAGTGTAACTACTCTTTAATATAATCCTCCCACATCGTTGGTAAGAGTAAACTTGTTGTAAATATACTACCAACTTGTAGATCTTTTAATATTTGATATAAATGGTTGGTAAACATGATTGGTAAATACCTACTAGCTTATGGATCTTTTTTTACAAAATATAAACTTATGGATAAACCTTTACATTTAAAAAATTTGAAATCATGATTTGGAATCCCAAATCATGCCTTTTAGACGATTTGGGATTTCATCTCATGAGATGGATAAAATCGCATTTCCAAACGCCTACTAAGAATAATATCTCAACTCCTCCCTTTGTGTGGGAAAGGAAGGGAAGAGCTGGAAATGCTCATTATTCTTTTCCACGGTTAAAAGTCGTCTGCTTCGTTCTCGACATGCTTAAGCAGCTGCATTCAAATTGAAAGGTGTCCTATGGCAGGATATTTTGAAAATGCTGTTGATGTTAAGTAATAATATCTGAACATAATTACTGAATTGCACTAAGTTGAATGCTTTCATTCTGTTTGTTTCCAAAGTTCAGTACCTTGTACTATTTTGTTGCTTGGAGGCTTTTGTGGAAAATGTAGTTTTACTTGTTTGGTTATACTTAATATATTATAAGTAATTGCCATTGAGATAAGAGAACACATTTGAAGCAGGTTTATTACTTACCATTGTTCTCAAAATTCAATTGAATCTGACTTGTATATTTCCATTGCTTGACCCTTGCTTCTACAACATGCAGAATCACAAGCTTCCACTTACTTACAATTTCCATAAATACATGGTTCGTAGCATGGAAGATGAATTTTATGAGATTGTAGGGATCAGGTATGTTTGTTATTGGTTGTGATCATTTTAGTTCAGAGTAGGTGGCAGGATCTTTTGACTAAGAAATTATTATACTTTGTGATATGACATCTGCCGAAAACTTGCGTCCTCCTTGAGTGTCTAATGACTTTTATTATGAATGTTTCTAGGTGCTTTTGCATAAACTTTTGCAAAAACACGTGTGAAGTCAGGATTTTTTTTTTTTTGCATCAAATAAAGGGTAGAGGAAACCCCTTAGTTGCATAGTTAATGAGATGTAGTTCTATTACAACTTGGAAATTTTGTCCAATTCTGAACTTAGTTTCTTCTAGAAATAGGTGTCTTGATATTTGAATATTTGTACTGACTCACTCTAGGACTTTGCAGCTGGCTACTTTGGGGTTATGCCATCATTTGCATCTTCATCAACATTCATGGTAATGAAATTTTGTAACATGAAAACATCATTTTGGCTCGTTGAAGTTACGAAATGATGTTTCTTATATTGCAGGTCTTAATGTCTACTTTTGGCTTTCTTTTGTTCCTGCCATCGTAAGTCAGCCTTACTTCTTTGGTCCCTTACCTAATTGAAATGATCGTTGTGTCTGATGCTAAAGATTCCTTGTGCCAAAGCTTGTCATGGTGGTTGGAACAAAACTGCAGCATGTAGTCTCCTTGTTGGCACTTGAAATTGCAGAGCTAAAGGGTCCAGTGCGAACACAAGTAAAGCCAGCGATGACTTGTTTTGGTTTGGGAAACCGAATATACTATTACGATTGATACAGTTTATATCATTTCAGGTCAAATTTTTCATTAGTTCTGATGCTTGATTCACTGTTCAATGTTCAATTCAAGCAAAACAACTGAACAATAAAAAGGATTTGCATGGTTAAATGTCCTAACATTGATATTTTTGTGTGCACAGAATGCTTTTGAAATGGCAACCTTTATCTGGTCCTTGGTGAGATTCGCTTTTCTTCTTTTCTACAATCCATGGATCATCTTTTTGTTTAAATATTACTACTTTTTATTAGGTCAATACGTAAATAGATTTCTCTTCTTGCTAAAAATGAATGAATGTGGAGTGGATCAGATAATCACTATGCAAGGAATTTAAGCTCAAAAATGACATCTACATGCTTCTTTATTAACTTCCATTCTTTCAGTATCACAAACCATCACATATATGTTGCATGAAGTTAGCAACACGTTTTTCTTCTGACAAAAAGTTCTGCTACGAAAATGGACCTCGGATCTAACTCAACAATGAAAGTTAGCTCATGAGGTGAGGATTCCCAAGATTATATAAAGAGACAACAACCCTTTCCTCAATCAATAGTGGACAGTTAACACTCCCTCTCACGCCTAGGCCTAGACACCTGGAATGTGGACAATATAACCTGGGGGCCCAACATTGGGTAACTCAAGAATAAGAATGAGTGTCATATATGGCGATACCATATTAAGAAAATAGACATTGAGCCAAACTGAACCCCAAAAGCTAGCTCATGAGGTGAGGATTGCCAATGCCATATGAGGAGACAACAACACATCCCTTCTACCAATATCAGACAGTTAACAAGTTCAATACAAGTGACCTTAAATTAGTGAATTAACAATAGTGGATTCCTTTCAGGTAGTTGAGGATTCATCCCCCATGCTATCTATTTCTCATTTTGTTTGATGGTTTAGGAATGAAAACACACAGGTCACTTTTCTCTCTATTTGGTGATTTGTTTTTTTTCCCTTTTATCTGAGATAATGTACAAGTTCAGTTTGCACACTCTCTCCAACATAGCAGGCCTAATGAATGATACCCTTTTTATTGACTGATATAGACATGAAAAGAATGTCAGATAACTGATATTTGCACCTTTTGGAGAGCTAGCTACTCATATAGGTGTTCTTATTCTCAACCATGTATTTGTATTGGCTTCTAATGTTCTTTTTCTCTCCAGAAGAATTATTGTCCCTTTAGATCAATGATTCCCATCATAACAGTATTAATCCAATTGTGCAGTGGGGATTGGAGCAACGGGCGTGCTTCATGAAGAACCATGCGATGGTTGTCATCAGATTGATTTCAGGGTATGTAATAGACACCTTGACCTCCTACCCCCTCCCCTTTGAAGTTAAAATTAGCAGGCCAAATCCACTGTCCTATTATCTATATCGAGTTGTCTAGAAAACTTTATTCTTAAAAGAAAGCACCCCCTACGTTCTTAAGTACCTTTCAATACTTCACTATAAAAGTACTATCATGGAACCACTTCTGCATTTAATATTGTTCAATTTGTGAAGAGCTTTATTTTCATATCCACTTCTAGCCCATTCTTGCCTTTTACTTTGTTAAGTATCTTCCTATCGTATAGTGCTCATGTAGTTCTCCTATAAGATTGAGCCTAGTTATCTGAGCTGCTCGCACGTAGACACCATAGTACCATATAATCTCACTTTCCCATCACGCTTCTTATGGGGATAATATGCAGTGCTTACTTCTACTTATTTTAAACAATTTTAAAAGATCCTTTTAGAAGGCACTGTGTTATGATATAGTATAAAAGTTGTGGTTGATCAAGTGACTCCCATTGTTGCCAAGGTAGCTCCTTCATTGTCTATCAGTCTTAACCTCTAGTGTGCACATACATCTATCTTTTGGTGAAGGTTGCCTTGTATTTTCTATTTGTTTCCAGTCCTCTTTCAACTACACCTATATCTCTCATCTTCTAATTAGGGTTTACCCACTGATTCACTTTCTAGTATGTAACTGCACCCTCAATCTTCTCTGATCAGATCTTATTCGATGAAACTAGTTCACACAACAATGCATTAGTGAGAAGTCGTCGTTGACATCGAGAGAATGCTGCAATTTACCTTTTTAAAGGGGAACAATGGTGAGAACTATTTAAATAGCAGTTAAAATATTAGGATCAGAAATGAGGAGATGCTAAAACTCGAGTCCTCCACCCAAGCTGTTAACGACCTGTCTTCATTTACAAATTGTCTGGTTTGTCCATTTTCATCTTGTATGTTAAGCTAAAACCACATGTTTCATGTCTGTTTAGTTGCTTGGTTAAGCCATCATTACCCAAATTTCAAGCCTGGACCAAGTCCAATACTTTCAAAATTAGGTATCAATGGCCATCAAAACATAAACATAGAAGAAGGTGGACCCTCTCTCCGTCAAAAGAAATGAGATTATCGCGGATACACACATTGAAAGTATTAACCAAATTAAAAAGAGAGAATTGCCGAGTGTTGCATCAGAATTTGGGTCCTTGCGGAATGCCATAAATTGATGGCTGTTATGACTTCTGAATAGTTGTTGAACTAAAGTAGGAGCTGTTAGACTGTCTTTCTAGAGTAAAGCATGGAATGAAAATCAAGTAGAAGACTAATTAACAACACATAAATTTTGGTTTTCTTCTTTCTTGTTTTGTAACATGTCTGTTATAATGCACTGTGGACCCTAAGCAGATGTTTTTGGTAACTAGAAACTGCATGGTTCTTGGGCAGTTCAGATGCTATTTCATTCTTTAAGATTCATAGGGGATTCCTTGTAGATCTTTTATAAAATTTAGTCTTATGATGATTCATAATGGACTATTAGTAGACCTATTTGGTACTCAGAAACTGCACTCTTTGAACAGGGTTGTTGTGCAGTTCTGGTGTAGCCACAACACTGTTCCTTTAAACGTGATTATATCACAGGTGATCTTTTTTCTCTCTTTTATATCTCTCTATAATAATGCATTATTATTTTTAATTCCAATTTGAACTATAGTCTGAAATGATCTTTTGGTTACAGATGGGTTCGCGGTGTGGAAAGGCTCTCGTAGCTGAAAGCGTTAGAGACTCACTTCACAGTTGGTGTAAGAGAGTAAAGGACAGGTCGAAACGAGATGCTCTACGCTCTATTACTACAAGATCAACATGTTACCTTGGATCAATAATTGATGAGGGGGATGAGATAGCAACAGTAACTTTATCTCCATGTTCCTCTAGAGGCTCATTTCACCACCTAGATGAGAATGTTGTATCAAATGAAGATTGCATTGTTGAAACTTCAAATCAACCACAACATGAACTATCCTTTAGAAACAGAGAATATTCATCTGAAGCTCTGGTCACTGATACAGAGGAGATTGTGGATGATGAAGTTACTGATATAGAAGAGAATATGTATAATGATGATGCAAATAAGCCAGAAACTCTCTTCGAGCTGTTCCAGAAGACATGAATTTTTCTCATGCTACACTAGTATTTATTCTGTACAATGTACGCCTATCCTCCCATACACTACACTAGCTGACTAGCTGCATAACAATTCGTGCGCGAGACCTTTTTACATGAGTATTTGTAGCAGCCTTGGCAATGGAGAACACTTCTCTAGGCTTAAGCTAGATTAGGCTTCTATTGTGTAACTCAGAAAATGAATATACATTGATTTGTAAAGCAACAGCCTGATGAATATACGCCCAATCTTACAGTTGATAACATTGGACCTTTAAGTCGTTTTTGTTTTACGCCCATAACTCTTTTCCAACAACATAGCAAGTATTAGTAGCATGATGAAAAGCCCTTCCTAGTCATTAATATTTGTGCTTGCAATAATTGTGACCTTTCATTAGAGTCAACAACATCAAAGATGTAGTGCTTGCACATCTATGACTTTTTAACTTTGTAAAAAAAGTTCAATAGCCCCATGGCTACTGAATAAAGTATTATCTTTGGATATAGACCAAGGTATTAATGGTGCTTCTGTATGGACTCCATTTTGTCTTGGTTGGACATGGATTACATTTGAGTAAACTATCAGCAAACCATATCCCATTGAGACAAGTTAAATATAGATGAAAATTAACACTTGCATCATATCTAAAACGGAGATAGAAGTGATATAGTACTAATTAAGCACAAGTCATTGACTTAAGAGCTACATATAGCATCTTTTGTGATAACAAAGGAAGGGGAACAAAAAAAAGTTACATATCAGAAGTAAATGCTAATCAAACTAATGAAGTTTTTTTTTCTTCTTATTTTGGGGGTGGGTGGTTGGGTAGGTGATGAAGAAATGTAGAACTTAGGCAGTGAGATCCTCCTCCTTGTGGGTCTCAATGATAACATCAGACTGTGGGTAAGCAACACAGGTGAGCACAAAACCATCAGCCATTTGGTCATCATCAAGGAAGTTCCCATCAGACTGGTCGACAGTTCCAGCAGAAACTTTTCCAGCACAAGATGAGCAAGAACCAGCCCTGCATGAGTAAGGAAGCTCATGTCCTTCTTCCTCTGCTTGGTCAAGAATGTATACATCATCTGGACAATCAAATTCAACTGGTCCATCTGGTGTAACAAGCTTCACTTTGTAAGTGGCCATGCAAGTAATCCTCCCATTTCTACCAGATTTAAGCCCAAACAAAGCTTGCCCAACATTTGTCATGGCTTTCAGGCTAGTCACTGGCTTTCTTGGCAGGAATGAAGTGCTAACCATGGTACGTGAAATACTAGCCATTTTAGAATTCTTTTCTTTGCTTTGCTCTGCTCTCACTTGAGATATGAGGATTGAACAAGGGAGGGCTTTGTGGATATAGTGTGCTTTGCAGAAGGGTAAGGAAGGTTTATCTTCCACGTGTCAACATGTTGTGGTTAGCTTTATCAGTTTATCAACATTGAGGATTCACCAGTAACCAAGCTTCAATTTTAGCCTTTCATCTCAAAGGCTTGTGGCTTTAATTTTATCCTTTTCCCACTTGTTGAGAAGTCTGTACATGTCGATGCTTGGGGCATGCTGAAGAGGAGTAGCACGAGGTTTGTGGAGGTTGTCATCTTTAGAGTTCTGACTGAAAACTTTTGAAGGTAAGGCCAGAAATACCTTCTGCCTGTGATGTTACACTGACTCTTATGAACTTACGTTAATGGAGGTTCGTATATAGTGGCACCTGCTTTATTTTGAGGAGGAAGGGTAGGAGGACAAGCCCTCGTTTTGTACTCTTGCACACTTTTGTCTTGAGAAGAGAGTAGAAAGAGAATAGTGAAAAGCTTTGTGGAAGCGGCGTGTTGAAGACACTCTGGTATGTCTTCCACAGCTTTCTTTGCGGATATTATTCTGAGGGTAATGGGCTCTTGTGAGCACTTGTATATTCGGTTATATTACAACGTTAAGGTGGCTTTAAGTAAATATTGGTGGCCTAAATGAATAACGGCGCTTGATTGCGGTGAGTATTTGCTCGCCGAGGTGGGTGCTCGAATATATCTAGCGATCGGCTTAGGCGAGATGAAGGTGTTATGTCTGGTTAGCCACTTGCCGATATATCTGTTTACATTGATGGTGTTGATGTATTGATTTGCACCATTCATGCCGAATCTTCTCACAATGAAGTGAAGGTCGATCTCGATATGTTTGGTCGCTTTCGTGGAACCACGGGGTTTCTTTGCCATTTGAATTCGATTTCTTATGCGTGTACGATGGCGGTAACGACATTCGTGATATCGCCCTTGATAGCCACTAGCGACGAGTGATTTCGTGATGGTGCTTGAGCTCTGTATTACCTTGTGAGCCGTGAATTGTACTTTGTGCTTGGACTTCGGGAAATTAGGGAGTCTCGAAGCTTTACTAAGTAACTGTATGATTTTCTAGTATGTGGGCATGAAGCCCAATCTGCATCCATGATAGCTAGTTAGTGTATCTTGTTTATTCTTTGGATATGATGCGCTTGTCTGGTTTACCTTTCCGTACCTTACTATTACATTTGCGTCGTAGTGTGACTTAACTGGGGTTTGTAAAAAGCGACTAAGTGTTTATGGCTATAAGCGATGTGCAGTCTAGTGAGGGTAAGATAAACGACACGATTATCGCTTTGATATGAGCGATATCAACTGCTGGATCATCGCGGTGTGGCTGTGTCTTGTATCTGGAACCTGCTTTTCTTATACTCGTCATACTCTTTTGTGGTAAGTTTCGTATTAGAATCGGTGGGTGTGTTAATGGGTTTGGCGTGACTAGTCTAATGCGAGATAAGTTCTAAGGCATATTTCCTTTGATGCATAATGATACCACTTACTAGATCGGCAAATTCTATTCTAGAAAATACCTTAGATCTCAGTGTCTTTCATTTTAAAGACATTATCAGAGATTGTTTAGTCTCGCTTTATGAGTTTAATATTGTCACCTTGTAATTAACATATCATCCGTAAATGAGTATGATTATTGTACCGTAGTGCTCTGTTTGAAACAATGAATGGTCAAACTCGACTATCTGACTGCATCTTTATTAAGGCCTCTGTAAGCTTGAAATTCCCTGTCTAGGTCTTGTTTGAGCCCGTACAAGGACTTAGTAAGTCTACATACATTATTATTATTCTGCCCGCATTACTAAAGCGCATGGCGAGTCATATAAATTTCATCAAATAAATCTCATTGAAGGAAGGCGTTATAGGCGTCCGTTTGATGAATATACCGCACGGAAGCGTGATGGATAAAATAGTTCTTATAGTAACCATTTTACCACGGAGAGAATGTCTCTTGATAATCAATACATAACGTTGAGTATAACCTTTGCGACAAGTCAACTTTGATCTTTCAACTTGATATCTTTATATTTGATTTTGTAAATCCGTTTACAACTTTATTGGTTGTTTTCCTTTTAGTAGAGACAATTTTCCAAGTGTGGTTTCTTGTAAAGCGGATATTTGACGCCATGCATCTACCCACAGGATCTTTTGAGAGCTTCAGTATAATTTTTGGGTTACATTAGAAGCGAGAGAAGGAGCTTAAGAAGGCTTGATAAGTAGGTTTTATGTTGTGCATAGGAAATGTAATTAGTAATGGGATAAAGTACACTATTTGCGATTGTAGTGACAAAGTCTTTTAGCCGTATAGAAGTGAGTGAGTCTGTTGGACCTCTGGTGAATTTGTCGATAGAAGTTATGGCGAGTTGATTCAAAGATTGTGAATTATCGGACTTTTCTTCTACGAGTTATTTCGATGGGATTGGCACTCTGATAGGTTCCGTATTAGGGGTGTTATCACGTCCTTCTCACAGTTTTATCGGTCTTTGATACGAAAGGTATCTTGGAGTATGGTTTGATTATCATTATTCTGGGTAGATTACGAAAGATGAGTTTTTGGACACGTTCTCCTTAAAAGGATAAATTGTTTCTCTAAAATTAACATCTCTTGTGATAAGAGTCTTAGATTGCAAATCATATAGGATGTACCACTTTTTGTGTTTGAGTAACCCGTTAAGGCCGCCAACTCTGGCGGAAGCTTATCGGTGATTGTTAAGTCGTTAGAAAGCGAGAGCGTCGATAGTTCTAATATGACTTAAGAAACTTCATGATAGAGACACTCGTAGGGAGTAGTATGAGTGATAGAGGAGGGTAGTCCCATTGATCAGTATCTGACCCATGTACATGGGCCCGAATTTTAAAGGAATATTAGCTGCGTCTTAAGGCCACAGTAATTTCTAAAATATATACATGTTTTCTTCCAGTGACACCGTTCTGGCATGGTGTGTATACCTGACTTTTTGGTGAATGGTACCTAAGTTACGAAGCGATGTATTCACAGTATCGTTAACAAATTAGTCCCGTTATCGATTACGATAATCTTGACCATTGGTTGAATTGAGTAGAAACATATTTAAGAAAGTAATTAATAACCGCGGACTTGATTTAAGTCTAAGTAGATATAGCGAGTCATTAGTGTGATCATCACATGATAGTGAGAAAAATCTTTTTCCATTGTATGTTTTGACCTTATAGGGACCCAGTATGTCCGTATGAACAATGTAGAAGGCTTTATTCTATAAGTAGTACTATTTGTGAAAGGTAATCTACATTGCTTATACGTGGACCTGCATTGCGAGTTTTATTGCCTTAGCAATTTCATCATTGCTAGCGTAGATCGATTTACTTAGTACGCTTACTAGAGGTATGGCGATCTTATGCGAATTAATGTCTTATACATCCTTGTTTTCTTACACTATCTTGTACATTTAAAGTATCTTCCTTTTATTGCATGCTGTATTAGCATGGCTAACTAACATATAGAGCCCGTCACGAAATCTGCGATCTCCCGCTTTGCCATTTGTAGAGATCTGAAAAGGCGAAGTCGGGGAAAAAGGTATTTGAACATTCGACTCCTTGTTATTGTGAAAGCAGACAGAAGGTTATAATTGAATTGAGGTAAAAGAAAACATTATCGATTTACTTATTAGAAGTCTTTGGTACGGTGTGAGTAATTTGGTGATTGACCGTTTGGTAGAAGCATGCTGGTGTGATGGACTTCGATTTTATCGGTGATTTTATCTAACGTGTTTAGGTCGTATACCGTGTGATTTGTGGCTTTGTATCTCTTATCCATTCTTGGTTATATTGAAAGCATGGAAGGCTTTGAGTTACGATATACTGCCAGTTGCGGTGATTTGGTACCTTGAGGATTACGAGGGCTCTGTCGGTGTCTGGTTGTTATTTAGCATTTGAACTATCGATCATGCGATTACGAGATAGTTTTGGTGCTCATGACTGCCGGTGCTTTTAGGTTCTTGGAGGAGAATGCGCCACTCTGTTGTGGCGTTGTGGGCGGCGTATTCCTTCATTTTGACTTGAAACGGGGATATCCAGTAACATATGAACCTCGCTTTGTGTGACCTCTCGTTTGCATTCCTCGCGAGAATAAGTTGGTGTTTCTTACAGACCTGCAGTTTACAACGGATTTTAGAATACATGTGATTGGGGTAGGACCGGCTCGAAGACCTCTTGACTTAGCATGTTGATTCCTTTTGATTTTCATAACTTCTTATCGTGGAATAGGCTTTGTTGGTATTGGAAGAGGTGGCGTAAGCAAATTTGGCTCTAACTGCGTGTAGCTCTCATTAAGGCCCGTAAGGAATTGGTAAAGTTTACGTCTCTGCGGGTGGTTGTGAACTCTCAGAAGTTGGGCGAGCCTGATTTGGTGGTGGTCTGATGGCTTGAAATTCTACCACATGGGTTCTTTGGCTTAGTGTAGTATTCGACCGCTAGCGTTACCTTGGGACAAGGTAGCGATTTCCTATGTAGGTCATGGGTTCTAGATTCATCAAGCTTTGTCGAATCTCTCTTTCAAATCTTACGAGCCTCGTATCTTTGTTTTGTATAGACCATGTGACAAGCTACTAGATCTGACGTTAAGTGAGCGAGCATCTGGCGTTGACCTATCCGATTGATCGCGTTCCACCCGTATTGATCCTTGTCTGATTACCGTTTACAAAGCTTTAATTTGTTCTTCCAGTAAAGCGATTTTTATAGATTTGCTCCAATGTATAGTTTTAGAGCCGATGGTGAAAAGATATTAAGAAACCCGCTAACATGAGGCTTGTAATAATAATGTTATACCGTAGTTCACGGGTATGTATGCGAGGGCGTGCGTGCGAGAATCTGACGAGAAAGATTGGAAAGGAAGAAAGAGGCGATTTTCACGGAAAAGTTCCGGTTTTGTGAAGGAAAAAGGTTCGTTAATGGAATTGAATTCCCAGTTTGGTATTCGGACTTCTGGAATATTAGAAATTATGGAATTTTATTTTGGAAATGGTCACGTGGGGCCACGGGAGAAATTCTGTTTTTGTGAGGCCAGCTTTGTTTTGAGATTTTGGCCATTGTGGATATTTTGGAAGATGTTTTATTTTGGGCGATAGGAGGGTGACACGTGTCACCCCTAAGTGGCTTAGTAGAATGGCGTTTGTCTGTGGCCTTTGGTTAAGTCGTTTTTAAATGAAGCGTTTTACATAACTGCGAAGGGAAAATTCGGCTATGTCTTTTCTTATTTTGCGGATTTTTAGAGGCGGAACATTTTGGACAGCGAGAGGCGGCTTGGCACCACCGTTGGTGGGCGGCGCGTGGGACCAATTGGGGAGAGTCAGTGGTAGATATTTTGGTAGATATTTGTGAGGTTTTAAGGAGTAGGGACTAGGGGCACTTGGGCATATCTTGGCCTACACATGTGTAACAGCTCGATCTTGGCGTTGGTTGGCCTTGGCTTGTCTTATAAATACCCTCTCCCTTTGATGAATTCTTAAATCCTTTCTAAATGTTTCTAAGTGTTAAATCTTCTCCCTCACTTAGTGTTGAGTTCGGCGAGGCCTCCCCTCTCACAGAGGCCTTGGCCAGAAGTGCCACTCACAGTAGTGTGTGTGGGGTACCCACTGTGAGTTGCTTTCGTATAATACCACTTTGTGGTGTAGAAATACTCTAAAGTATTGTTATAATGCCCAATTACCTTGGTAGTATACCTTGTAGTATTACAGGTTATACTATCTGGCGGAAATACTATTATACTTCAGTCAGTCCAAAGCAGAAACCACAGGAAAATCTCCGTAGTCAGTTGGAGTATTGTGTAGAAGTTAGTTAGAACTTCTAAGGGTGGTTTAGAGCGGGTTGGGCGCTCGGAGTTGGAGCTAAGCGATTGACGGGATCGACTTTATACTTGGATAATTATGGGCTTATCGAGGTAAATATCTTGTCCTCTATTGTAATTGGAAATTACATGTTGTTAGAAAATATAGTTAAAGTATACCGTATATAGAAGTGAGCGTGGTTAGTTAGCGATGTCTTTTGACTTAAGCACAGAAGCCCAGGCTGACGTATTCTGATGAACTTGTGTAGTAATCTTGTGGGTAGAATTGTACCGTTCGGGTTAGATGTATAACCCCACTGGTTGGCTTGGTGGCCGCCCAGAAGGAGGAGATTTCTGTTGTTGCGGGGAGAGTCTTTGAATTTTACGTAGAATGTTCTCGATAAGATCTTAATGTTAATAAAGCGCCTTGTGGCCTTATAGGTTGAAGTACTACGTGTGGCGCGTTCTACGGCTTTAGGAGTAGCCAGCGGTTGAGAGTACTTGGGCGTTTTGCTATTAGTCGATACTCGTCGCGAGGTATGTGAACCTCTTCTATCTCTTAGCGTGATATGTGTGAACTATGTAGTGCGGTAGGCGTCACGTGTACTAAATGTATTTGATTGGTGTAAGGCGTAAAGTGTTATAACGACTTTATGGGAAGTTGGTTATAACGGCTTTATGTTGGTAAGAAAATACATGTGGTTTTAAAAGGTAAGCGATTTGAACTATAAGCGGCTTGTTATGTGTTAATAAAGAACTTGAAGTATTTCAAAGAGTTTTGAATCATTTTGAGAGAAGAAGTAATACTTGATTTGTTTTGAAAACTTAAGAGTTATACTAGCTTTATGGAAAGTTAGGTATAACGTCTTAAGAATGTTTCTTGATTTTGGAAATCGAATGTGTATCGACAAACCAACTGCGGCGTTAATAAAAGAAATGTTTTGTGATTAAGTATTATTAAAACCGGTAGAAACTTCCATCTGCGTAGAAGCTAAGATGAGACAAAATGATATTTCTAGATCATGCATTTCTTTGTAATAAGATTGTTGTAAGCAAGAATATCTACTCACATATAAGACTTATGTTTCTCGGATAGTTTAAAGGAGAATTATATTCTTAAATGAATAAGACTATGAACTCTGAAACCTTTCTAAATAAGAAACATGAACATTTGAAATTAAGCAAACTTGGGCGTTTGGAAAATAATGTTGTTACTTGAGTTTTACAAAGAGAAGTGTTTTGATTTACTTGAAAGATAATCACTATATTTTCATATACTACGGGTATTGTGTGACTTTGCAAAGTAACGTATCTTTTAAAGAATTAATGTATGAAGTACTTTGGGGATAAAACCAGAACTTGTTAGCGTATAGTAGAAAGTACACGGTGTGTATAACTTGATTGTGTTGGTTTGTGATAGCCTTGTAATACATGCTTGTTGATTTGATAAGTAAACATGCTAGGATCTACGTGTGTTAGTATCTTGTGATGTTTGTGTAAAGGGTTTTCCTTTGTTGTGCTTATGTTGTTTAACGATAATTTGTTATGATAGTATTATCATCGCTCGTCTCTTGAGATGATTAGGAGTTAAGGCGCCTCCGTCTGCGGGTAGGCTTCGGGCGGGTCGATGGACTATGATTGAGACTACCATGCGGGTCGAGGGCTATCGGAGCTGCGGAGTTCGAGGTTAGGATCACGGCCGCGTGGTCATGCGATCACTTGTGGCGTGCGGACGGCGAGTCGAGGCAGCTGCAGGGAGTAGCTACCCTCGATGCGGGGTTATACCTCATGCGGGCGTCGATTGGCCTATGCGGGTGCGGAAAGTTCGAGGCTAAGCGCGCATTAGATCTGCGGGCAAGTGGTGACTTTGATCATGTAATGATGCAAAGCGAATCTTATAATCTGATTCGCGACACTTGTTGATGCTTGTAGGTGTTAGTAATCGGCTATGCGCCCGTACCACTGTATGTGTTATTATAGCGCGTGGGACACGAGTGTTCATGTGTGTTCCTTAGTGCTTTTATATCGTAAAGCTAGGCGGTGAGGAAGGTATTCCAGGCGTGATTGATGTTGTGGGCGTGAGACCCGTTGTTATATTTGAGTGATGACTTGAGGCGTGAGTCACGACTTGACATATTGCTTATTGTGTGAGCGTAGTTTGGTTATCATACGTATCTCTGCTTTATAGACTATTATGATTTCATTCTGATATTTTTAGTTTCACATACTAAATTTTTGTTATCTTGACCTCCTTGAGTGCGTTAATCTGCATGAGTAAAAGTACGCGATCATTGATCCTCGCTCTTGGAGTCGCGATTCGGCGTGTGGGAAAGCTCGTTTCTCGGAGGCTTATCGATGGTATAGTCACTGTTGTTGTAGGTGTTTACGTTCGAGGTATGGCGAGGCCTGTCCGCCATTGTTGTCGTATCATTTCTTAGAAGTACATGTAATCTTGTTGTGGCGGGGTTTGTAAAAAGGATTAAAGCGTTCATGTTGGAAAAAGTTGTTATTTATATATATGCAGAAAGCGAGTTTTCTCAGTTATTGTTTCATATTTCATAATATGTCTTGTATCGTTTATATTCGTGATTACTCGATGTTGTATCGCTAGGGTGCAGGGTAAGGCACGATCCGGGCGAATCGAATTCGTGACAAAAGTGGTATCGAAGCGATTAATCCTCGGAAAGTGTCTGAGCCGTATCGATGAAGTCTTGATTATCGGTGTGTTGTGCGCCCGATGTCGAGGAGGCTATAGGATATTTAGGATTGGTTTCTATTCTTCTCACTCGAGTCGTGCCTTAGAGTGTGTTTTAAGTTGGACCTACAAGCGTATTTCTTTCCTTGCAGGTATGCCTCGCGTGGCGGCCGGGCGGGAGGCGAAGCGTAGGAGGCTGCGAGTAGAATCTGAGAGGGTTGCGGCGCGAGCCCGATCATTACCTAGGGTAGTGCTTCGTTCGGGGATTCTGCGGCGTTACTAGCCCGTGAGTTTAGCGCGGCGGCGGCGGTTCTCTGCGGCGTGATATTTGAACGCCGGTTCCGGCCAGGGAGCAGAGAATTTAGATTGCAAAAAGCGACCACATTACTAGCCGTGGATTTGGCTACGGAGTATCTGCGATGTACGAGTCTTGATGACTACTAGAAAGGGTTGTGCGAAGTAATTCTTGATTGGGCTTGGCGTGGCACGTATGCGGGCTTATCGCGGCCAGAAAGCGTAGAGATCGGCGGGTTAACGAGGGCGAGAAGAGGGCGAGCGGTGAGGTCGCGGTAACTTTCAAGGTGAGTATACCTTAAGTGCTATGTTACGATAGCGGTGTGTTAGTTGTGATTAGAAATCATGGTGGAGTTAGCAGAGTAAGATTTTGGAGGATAGAAAGTGTGAGCCTTAGAGCTTTATCGAAGACCTTAGAGGTAAGGCCGTCTCGGGTAGAGGCGTATGTTTATGTTTGACCACTTATAGGAGTGCGTAGTGCCGTGGTGTGTTTGGGATAGGTCACAAGTAGTGTGAAATGAAGAGGGTAGTTGAGCTAAGAAGGCAGCTAGGTTTTAGTAGCGTGATTAGTGAGATTATTCGATCGGGAGCTAGTATTGTGCGGCGTTGGGTCGGGTTGAGGCGCGTTGCGGGTCAACCAGCGGCGTGTATGGCGGTGAAGTGCGGTTGTGGTGGTCGCGCTTGTGGTAGGGTCGCGAGTGCTAGGCCCGAAGTTTAGTTAACAGCGTGCGAGTTCGTGGATGCGTTCGGCCGGTGGTCGGGCGATGAAGCGACCAGCCGTGTTCTTGATCGGGGCCGTTCACTTGGCGATGTTGATTTATCGAAAGGTTGTAAGGCTGCGGGTGCCTACGCTTCGCCTTATGACGAGTGGAGCCAATTCTGGCTGTTTTGTTTGGAAGTTTTACAAGCATGTGTTAAGAACTTCGGGTGAGTCTCGAGTCGCGTTCGCCACCGGGCGGTCACGTGAATTTGAGGTAGTTGTGAGGATTGTTGTCTCTGTGGAGGAGGCGTTTGAGCTACCATTTGATGTTCGGATGTCGCCTTATGAAGCCTTGCGAGGCGGAAGTGTAAGTTGCGGTCGATTGGTTCGATGTTGGCGGGGTTGAGATAGTTAGTTGATCTTGTTCCGGTAATTTGTGGATAGTGAAGCTTGTCTAGAAGAAGTTACGGCTCGGAGAATCGTGCGGATAATCGGCGGCAACAGAGTTGAGTTGTGGTCGGTCTTGAAAGTACCACCGGACGGTGTGGCGAGTTTGGAAAGCGAAGGAACTTAGCGAGTTACTTTGGGCGCTTTGTGAGTTCGTGTGAAGAATAGGCGGGTTGCTTATATGTTAGCATTCTTGCCGTCAGACTTAGGAGGAAGGGCGTCCGTCTTCGTATTGTTATGTTCGGAAAGTATCGAAGATCCGTCGAATGTTCGATTAATGATGACCACGTTAGAGATAGTAACCGAGTTTTGGATACTAAAGCGATGCTCGAAATATGGTAGAATTCAGTGTCTGACGGCTTGGTGATCGCGTGCGGCCGGTACCATTTGTTGGAGTCGTTGGAGCAAGGCTCGCGACAAAGTGACAAAAGTAGTATTATTTGTGGTGATGTTAGAGGTGTTTCCTCGTGGACTTGGATGTAGGTATTTTGCGTGGGTATTTACGTGGCGGTGTGGCGGGATTGTTTAGTAAGTATAGTAGTGAAGACTATCTTGCGCGCGTTCGTTTGAGACTTAGAAGGAACATTCGGGACGAATGTTTCTAAGGAAGAATGTTATACCGTAGTTCTGGGTATGTATGCGAGGGCGTGCGTGCGAGAATCTGACAGAAAGATTGGAAAGGAAGAAAGAAGCGATTTTCCACGGAAAAGTTTAGGTTTTGTGAAGGAAAAAGGTTCGTTAATGGGAATTGGATTCCCGGTTTGGTATCGGACTTCTGGAATATTAGAGAATTATGGAATTTTATTTTGGAAATGGTCACGTGGGGCCCACGGGAGAAATTCTGATTTTGTAGAGCCAGCTTTGTTTTGAGATTTTGGCCATTGTGGATATTTTGGAAGATGTTTTATTTTGGGCGATAGGAGGGTGACACGTGTCACTACTTTAAATGGCTTAGTAGAATGGCATTTGTGCCTGGCAGCTTTGGTTAGAGTCGTTTTTCAATGAAGCGTTTTACATAACTGCGAAGGAAAATTCGGCTATGTCTTTTCTTATTTTTGCGGATTTTTAGAGGCGGAACATTTTGGACCAGCGAGAGGCGTGGCGCACTTCTGCGTTGGTGGGCAGTGTGCGTGGGACCAATTGGGAGGTCAGTGGTAGATATTTTGGTAGATATTTGTGAGGGTTTTAAGGAGTAGGGACTAGGGGCACTTGGGCATATCTTGGCCTACTGCATGTAACTTAGCTCGATCTTGGCCGTTGGTTGGCCTTGGCTTGTCTTATAAATACCCTCTCCTTTGATGAATTCTTAGTCCTTTCCTAAATGTTTCTAAGTGTTAAATCTTCTCCTCACTTAGTGTTGAGTTCGGCGAGGCCTCCACTCTCACAGAGGCCTTGGCAGAAGTGCCCACTCACAGTAGTGTGGTAGTGGGGTACCCACTGTGAGTTGCTTTCGTATAATACCACTTTGTGGTGTAGAAATACTCTCAAGTATTGTTATAATGCCCAATTACCTTAGTAGTATACCTTGTAGTATTCTAAGGTTATACATCTGAAAAGCAGGAAATACTATTATACTTCAAAGTCGATCCTGGCAGAAACCACTAGGAAAATCTCCGTAGTCAGTTGGAGTATTGTGTAGAAGTTGGTTAGAACTTCTAAGGGTGGTTTAGAGCGGGTTGGGCGCTCGGAGTTGGAGCTAAGCGATTGCCGGGATCGACTTTATACTTGGATAATTATGGGCTTATCGAGGTAAATATCTTGTCCTATTGTAATTGGAAATTACATGTTGTTAGAATATATAGTTAAAGTATACCGTATATAGAAGCGAGCATTGGTTAGTTAGCGATGTCTTTTGACTTAAGCTGAAGAAGCGGCCCAGGCGTATTCTGATGACTTGTGTAGTAATCTTGTGGAGTAGAATTGTACAGTTCGGGTTAGATGTATAACCACTGGTTGGCTTAGTGGCGGCCATTGAGAGGAGGAGATTTCTGTTGCGGGGAGAGTCTTTGCCGAATTTTACGTAGAATGTTCTACGATAAGATCTTAATGTTAATAAAGCGCCTTGTGGCCTTATAGGTTGAAGTACTACGTGTGGCGCGTTACTTGGCTTTAGGAGTAGCCAAGCGGTTGGGAGTACTTGGGCGTTTTGCTATTAGTCGATACCGTCGCGAGGTATGTGAACCTCTTATATCTCTTCTAGCGTGATATGTGTGAACTATGTAATGCGGTGAGCGTCGTGTACTAAATGTATTTGATTGGTGTAAGGCGTAAAGTGTTATAACGGCTTTATGGGAAGTTGGTTATAACGGCTTTATGTTGGTAAGAAAATACATGTGGTTTTAAAAGGTGGCGATTTGAACTATAAGCGGCTTGTTATGTGTTAATAAAGAACTTGAAGTATTTCAAAGAGTTTTGAATCATTTTGAGAGAAGAAGTAATACTTGATTTGTTTTGAAAACTTAAGAGTTATACTAGCTTTATGGAAAGTTAGGTATAACGTCTTAAGAATGTTTCTTGATTTTGGAAATCGGAATGTGTATCGACAAACCAACTGCGGCGTTAATAAAGGAAATGTTTTGTGATTAAGTATTATTAAAACGATGAAACTTCATCTGCATAGAAGCTAAGATGAGACAAAATGATATTTCTAGATCATGCATTGCTTTGTAATAAGATTGTTGTAAACAAGAATATCTACTCACGTATAAGACTTATGTTTCTCGGATAGTTTAAAGGAGAATTATATTCTTAAATGAATAAGACTATGAACTACGAAACCTTTCTAAATAAGAAACATGAACATTTGAAATTAAGCGAACTTGGGCGTTTGGAAAATAATGTTGTTACTTGAGTTTTACAAAGAGAAGTGTTTTGATTTACTTGAAAGATAATCACTATATTTTCATATACTACGGGTATTGTGTGACTTTTGAAAGTAACGTATCTTTTAAAGAATTAATGTATGAAGTACTTTGGGGATAAAACCAGAACTTGTTAGCATATAGTAGAAAGTACGGTGTGTATAACTTGATTGTGTTGGTTTGTGATAGCCTTGTAATACCTTGCATTGATTTGATAAGTAAACATGCTAGGATCTTTACGTGTGTTAGTATCTTGTGATGTTTGTGTAAAGGGGTTTTCCTTTGTTGTGCTTATGTTGTTTAACGATAATTTGTTATGATAGTATTATACATCACTCGTCTCTTGAGATGATTAGGGTTAGGCGCCTCCGTCACGGGGTAGACTTCGGCGGGTCGATGGACACATGATTGAGACTACCATGCGGGTCGAGGGCTATCGCGGGCTGCGGGAGTTCGAGTTGAGATGCGGCCGCTTGTGGTCATGCGGCCACTTGTGGCGTGCGGGCCGAGTCGGGGCGGCTGGGAGTAGCTACCCTCGATGCGGGGTTATACCTCATGCGGGCGTCGATTGGCCTATCGGGCTGCGGAAAGTTCGAGGGCTGAGGCGCGCGCATTAGATCTGCGGGCAAGTGGTGACTTTGATCATGTAATGATGCAAACAGATCTTATAATCTGATTCATGACGCTTGTTGATGCGTAGGTGTTAGTAATCGGCTATGCCTTCGTACTTACCATGCGTGTTATTATACGCAGTGGGACACGGTGTTCGTGTGTGTTCCTTAGTGCTTTTATATCATAAAGCTGGCGGTGAGGAAGGTATTCCAGGCGTGATTGATGTTGTGGGCGTGAGACCCGTTGTTATATTTAGTGATGACTTGAGGCGTGAGTCACGACTTGACATGGCTTATTATTGTGAAGCGTAGTTTGGTTATCATACGTGTCTCTGCTTTATAGACTATTATGATTTCATTCTGATATTTTTAGTTTCACGTACTCGGTACTGTTATCTTGACCTCGCCCGAAGGCTGCGTTAAATCTGCGCGAGTAAAATCGCGATCATTGATCCTCGCTCTTGGTCGCGATTCGGCGTGTGGGAAAGCTCCGTTTCTCGGAGGCTTATCGATGGTATAGTCCACTGTTGTTGTAGGTGTTTACGTTCGGGGTATGGCGGGAACTGTCCGCCGTTGTTATCGTATCATTTCTTAAGTGCATGAAATCTTGTTGTGGCGGGGTTTGTAAAAAGGATTAAAGCTATTCGTGTTGGAAAAAGTTGTTATTTATATATATCTTAGAAATCTGAAGTTTTCTCAGTTATTGTTTCATATTTCATAATATGTCTTGTATCGTTTATGTTCATTGATTACTACGATGTTGTATCAGCTAGGGTGCAGGGTAAGGCACGATCACGGGCCGGAATCGGGTCGTGACAAATAAGTGGTTGTGGTCAAATATAGTGGTTATGCTTTAAGCGGTTTTTGAGTCTGAGAATTCCTCTTGGATGAACTACTTTCATTAGGTAGATGCATTACCATTTAAAACGGACTAACTCTGATTTCTTGAGGATATCGAAGATGTAGAACAAGATTTCTCGAGACGAGTAAAACTTTATAACGAGTGTGACCGAAGAATATCGAATCTTGCAATCTTGGATCTGGTTTTTACTCGAATTTGGGTGGTATGTGACTCGACGCTTGTGACGCGAAGAATATCAAGATCTTGCGTGATACTTGGATCTGGTTTTTATTTTTAGACTCGGATCGGTAGTTGTGACTTCAGTTACACCAGCGACAACCGTAGTACAAGAAAAAAATGCGAGATACTACAGTTCCTCGGATCACGGTAGTCGATGTTTTTGAAGATCGTGCGTCTGTGAGAGTGGCGCGGCTCGATACAATGTTGAGAAGTGCATGCGTGTCGATAACAGACGGCGCGAAGAGAGTGCTTTGAGGTTTGTGGAGGTTGTCCTCTTTAGAGTTCTGACCTGAAGAGCTTTGAAGGTAAGACCACAGATACCTTCTGCGTGATATTACCTGACTCTTGCAGGCTTCGTTAATGGAGGTTCGTATGTAGTGGCACACACTTTATTTCGGAGGAAGGGTAGGAGGACAAACCCTCGTTTTGTACTACTGCACACTTTTGTCTTGGAGAAGAGAGTAGAAAGAGAATGGTGAAAAGCTGTGGAAGCGGCGTGTTGAGGCAACACTCACGGTGTCTTCCACTTGCTTTTCTTTGCGAATATTATTACAAGGGTAATGGGCTCTTGTGCGGGCCTTGTATATTCGGTTATATTACAACATTGGGCTGGCCTAAGTAAATATTGGGCTGGCCTAAATGAATAACTTGGGCCTTCAGATTGCAGTGAGTATTTCAACACCACTGTCAAGTCAACAACAATTTAAACGGAAAAAAAAGAAGAGGATATGCTCCCGCTGGCATAAAAGGGAAACTTTTCCCTTCTGAATTAGAAGAGCCAGAAAAATACAGATAGCATTACTTAAGGCTCCGTTTGTTGTTTATTACATTCATAGGTTTGAATCAGTTTATATTCTTAAGATAAAATTTTAATTTCATATTAGCATATTATTTTTCAATATTTGAATGTATTCATTGGATAGATTATGTCCATTCTAATTTGCACGAGATCGAGACATCTAATGAAACATCACGGATCAAAATATGGAGATCTAATCTACAAGTGCAGAAGCATTATGAGAATATACGAAAAGTATACATGTAACTAATGTTGCTCGGATTCTTAAAAAATATCAATGGGTGCATGTCGAATTTGTTGAATAGCAAAAAGAATTATTCAGAAAGTAAAAATACTTTCTTTAAACTGCTTTTGGTGACCTTTGCCATTTAATTTGGTAAGATATCCTAATAATTGAAACAAAAAGTGCCACTTTTTAAATATCAAATCTCAAGTTTGGCCATTTTCACTCACCATGACTAACCCCTTTCTAATTCCCTGTGGGTTAAAAGAATTCGAGCCTAATCGCCCCCAACAATTACCCAGACCCGGCCTTAAATCCCCAAATCAGACAGCGAATCAAAGAACTCTGCCCGTCACCATCTTTGTCCAGCTCACGAAGAGCCTTGCATGGCAAAGATTCAGGCAAGCTTTCACTTTACCATTTGTTGTTCGCCCATTTCGGGCAAAATCTTCAATCCATTTTAGCGTTCTCTTCCAGCAAAGTCGTCGAACTGTAACCTACTGTTGCGTCCTTTCATTTTTATTTCAATCTCGATTTTCTTTTCCGATTCAACAGGTTCAAAGTAATTCTGAATGAATTTCGATTTCAAAAACTTGTCCCACATCAGTGGATTCGAACCCTAGAGTATTTTGGGGTTCTATTCTATAAATAGAACATCCTTTCTTCATTCTCTTGGAAACGGCAATGGTCTTTCTACAACATACGGAGCTCGAACACTCAGAAACTCGGCTTTTAGGAAGTTTCTGCTCAAAGTTAAATTTTCTCGTCGCCCCTGTCGCTGCTCGACAAAGGTAATTCTCTTCCTCATCTTAGTTCATTCTCATTTTTATGGTTCTGTTGTTTTCAAATTCGTGCAGATTAGTTAGTGCTAATGTTGTTTGAGTTAGATAAAGTAATGTTGTCATGACCCAAATTACAGCGTCGTGGTGGCACCTACACTATCCCGGTGGCGAACCTTTCCCAAAATCAGTTACAACCATAACTATTTAGTAATGCGGAAATAAGGAAAGATACAAAATATACAAATCTCTTTATTAAACATAAGGCGTCATTTAACCCTTACAACACTTCCTCCCAAAACTTGTACAAGGACTCTAAGATACAATAGATAGAAAGAAATAACAACTCCTCCCTGAATAATTGAGGCGGCTTGACTGGATGAAGACCAAGACTACCAGGAATGAGTGGTCTGTCTGCCTTAACCTTCCATGCTCCAAAGCGCAACTGAATAGACCGAATAACTGCATCCACATAAAAGATGTTGCAAGCGTAGCATGAGACATGAGTACACAGCGTGCCGAAGTGGGTATCATGGCCCGACAACGGCGGAAGTTACGTAACGAAATAAACATCAAGTTGACTCTCGCGTAGGTCTACTACAGGAAATTCAATAGTCGCATAAACCACCTTATTCATATAATAGTTCAATCACGATTAAGTACCATTCAATTAAGTATAGCGGGGATCTTACAATTAATACCAGCGATCGATAAACTCTGTCTAAGTCATATTCTTATTTATCTCCACTCATGAGCTTAACAAATCCGATAGACAAGTTGACGCTCGTCATCTGACATCGACGAGAATGCTTTCGAGTATTACAATTAGTCTAACCAAAAGGATATTAGCTCATTTGTTATCTCTAACCGTTAGACTTAGTTACAGTTTCATACACTTAAGGGCATGACACATAATGGTTCATCTAGCGTTCTCATTATACTTTGAATAGAAGTTTGTACATTACATCCATTGATTAAGGAGGATCTGCATCGTAATATACAAATCCACTCTGACAACCTCGCGGGTTAACTAGACAACTTTCTTGGATAACGTTATCAATCGCAAGCAATACTGCAGACGCGCATAGTTCTCTTTGATCTACATGATAGTTTTGACATTTAGACATCACGACCACGATACGGTTTGTCATGGGTACTTAGACTCGTAAAGGTGTAAACCACGTAACGATTTCACGGAGAACAAGCCAAATCATGTAAACTAATCGATAGAATCAATCGATCATCGAGTTAGTTTAATCGCGAAAATCACGAGTTCTAATAGTCATTCGATCACATTACGATCGATAAGTAATCGATGTATAAATGTATGTATGATATGAATGTAAATGTAAATGCGATACGCTTTCATTCCTGTATCATCCGTTCAAATTCTATGAACTCTATACCCGTCGAATTCCTCGCGGATGTCGGTCTCGTGTAATATCATCTTGATCATTTTCATCATCTCGATGTTTTCAACCGTCTCGTAATGTATCCTTACCTTTCTCGGTCTCATTAGACCAGCGGCGTTTTCATACCGTTCTCGCTTTCGATATCGTGAACTATGAGTGTATGAATGCAAATGACATTACAAGTCAAATAATCAGGATGTATGAGATGCAATCAAGTATAAGTGATGCTATCAGAAATTTCATAACACGTAATTCCACGTAAATCAGTTTATCATATCGAAAGCAATGTTATGAATAAACATAACAATTATAAACAATGACAGAAAGCCAACATAATGGTGACAAGCCCAAACAACCGTAGTCGGAGCAGTGTTCTAAAAAACGGCGGGGGCGGCGCTGGCGCCACAAGGCCGTCGGTTTTCCCTTAGGCGGCCCGATCAGGTTGTCACTTAATAATTTTACCCCGATTGTTTTGCCATCTTACGGCAAGCGGAGCGTGGTTTCATTTCTTGAGAAATCGAGAAACGAGCGAGGAGAAAAAATTACAATCTTGGACTTGAGAATACAAAAAGCCTAAAAATCTTGATTAAGCTTGAGTTAGTTCTATTTATTCTTCTTTTACTTGTATTTCTTCTGCTTTCACTCTTGATCATCGTTATTTTTTTTTTTAGCGATGCATTTAGCGTTTCCTCATGACGACGATGTTTTGTTCTTCCTTGTCGACGCGACTGCTGTTGCCATAAAAATCTGCAATTTTTTTGTTCTTTCGCGACCTGCTGCCATAAATCTGGAAAAAAATTAAAAATTTAGTATAAATTAGTTACAACTTACAAACTTATTAGTAATAGTATAAATAGACTAGTAATAAGTTAATAATATAACTATATAGTGAAGATTTGTCATTTGTCATTTGTGAATATTTGTCATTTACACATTTTGAAAGTAATTATTTTATTGATTGATTATTTGATTTGTTAATGTACTTATTTTAATATTTTGCAGGTTATTAATTATTGTAAGTTGCAAAAAAAATTTAAAAAATACATCCGCCTAGGCCCTTGCGACTCATGCAAACCTCGCTTAGCGTCTTTTAGAACTTGAGTCGGAGTTACGATTCCCAAATCACCCGTCATCACGATTCACAGCTACTCACTAAGCGTTCATCACGGTTCAACAGCTACTCACTGGCGTTAATCACAGGCTAATGTGGGACCCCAACACGCCTAATAACCCTCAACATTTATAACTAAAATGCACTTCTATCCGAGTCTACTGATTAGTTTAGGACAGAGTAGATGCTCTTTTATTTGTAATATAACCTAAGTATACCCTTAGACAGGGCCGTCAAACATTTTGTGGCACCTGTTCTAATTCGTAAAAGTGGGCTCTTAATTGGGCTAAGACCTGCGAATTATGGGCCTTCTGATAAATTACAGCTAATACTACTTAATAAAAAATGAAAAAGGGCCCTAAATTTTTCATTTTGAAATGTCGGTAGCACACCTATGAGTCCAAAGCGGCCACGCCTCGGATATGATGAGATGATTTGTATAAAGCATGTTATTTTGGTAAAGCTAATTTAGTGAAAGAAGGAATCTCTTGAGATATGCTTTAAACACTTTAGATTGCCTCTTTTGGGTTGAAGCTTAAGATTTGTTACAAACTAAAACCTGTTTCCTACACCTTGACATGCTATAAGGAGCTTCATAACTTCCCCTCCCTTTACTGAGTTACCGTCACGTCTGTTACACCATGGAATGACTACATGTTTGATTTAAATATGAAAATGTTCACCATCTTTACTTAACCTTAACCTTAACCTTTGTGCCATCTTTCTTCTCCTTTAGTGTGTATCCTAAAGGTATTTGTGTTTTGTTTTGTACTTCTTCACAAAAAATAGTCCTTGGTTTTATTGCAAATTTGAGTTTAAGTTTAAACCTCCTTTGTTTTGGAAAAATGTTGTGGATGGATAAGTGCAACTCTCTTTAGTTGGTCTAGTTCAACATCCAGTTGCTTTACAAATAACAAGTTGGCTTATTTTCCTAAGTTACTTTCTAAAAGGTATGGTATAGTATGAGACTGTTAACATGCTTGAGGTCAAGTATTTTAGGTTCATATTTAGCCCTATGTGTCCCTGGCAGTGTGTGCAATCCCTATATTATTCAGACTTCAAATTTTGAGTCTTTAAAAAATTGGTGATAGTTCAATCCTCTTTTTGACTAATTTGATCAAGAATCTGAGTGAACTCTCTTTAAATCACCAGCTGTAGAAGCTAAACTTTTTTAACTTGATGAATGCCTTTGGTTTCTTTGAGGTTTAAAGTAGTCCCTTAAAGTTTATTAGTTGAATATGTTTTGTTCTTTGATTTTAGTTGGAGATGTTGATTAAGCTTATTCAAAGGATACATCCTGTTTGCAAATTTTCCAGAATTATTTTCTTGTGTGTTCATTAGTATTCTATATGCAACATAATATCAGCATAATTAAAGGTTTCTTCTTTGCCACTTTTCTTGTCTGAACCTTTCTGATGTACTGCTTTGCCAACTGAAAGTCAAGCAATGCTTTGGAATTGGTTTAGCCTCCTCCAATAGTCTGTAATTCCTAAGATTCTACAAATCTTTTGATCTTGTTGTGGCATTGGAAATGGATGGTGGTAATCCCTTTGCTTTGTCATCTTTCAGAGTCTTAGTCTAATTATGATCAGTCTTTAAGTTTGTTTCCTCTTAAAGCAATGAGTTGTTTGACGTCTTTGCTCCCCACTTCAAAGGATTGACTACCCAAATACACTTTAAGTCAAGTTCTCTCCGTATTACTAATATTAAAGGCTTATGTCTTTTATAAACTTGTGAAATGTCGTATATGCTCACCTACTTTAAAACCTTAAATCTTGAACCTTGTTTGATATGTTAAAATTTGATAATCCGTCAAACAAATCCACTACATTCTGCTCCATTTGTTGTTAGTCTGTTAGAGGTATGTAATTCTTGATACTCAATTCTTTTCTCTCTCTTCTCTTTGCATGACTTGGGGGAGTTTCAATTCCTAATATCCATATCATCTTGTACAAGAAGCGACTGCTCCATTTAAGTTACCCCGAGCTTGCTGTTTTGCTGTTGGGATTTGAACCCCATGTCTGTTGCATTGTGATAGAATTTGGTGCCCTCTGTTGATGCAAACACTTGCTGCACTTATGAAGTTTTCATAGTACTGCACTTTGATGAATGAGCTGCTATATTTGGGGTAATGTTGTCATTAACTTTGAGCTGCTGCATTTCTGTCCAAATTATTGCTGAGCAGTGAGGCTTCACTTTGCTGCTGTACTTTTGAGTTTCTGTCTCTCAAGGAAAGCCGCTGTTTGGATGAGAAAATGCTATCCTTGAAAGATAGTTACATTTACAATAATGTGAGCAACTTCTGGGCATTTTGATGTTTAGTTTGAGATTAAAATCCGAGGCAAAGTGTTGGGGTTGAAACTGCTACCGGTTGGCCATTTTGCTGCTATATTTTGATGTACTTTTCTGCTATGCCTGAGGAGCAAATGCTCCTCCAAGGTTCTTCTGCACTTGAGAGATGTTGCTGGCAGATCTCCCATCTGCTTACTGCTGCACTTCAGTCATTGGCTACTGCCTAGTTTCATAAAAGAACAGAATGCTACACTTGAATAACTGTTGCTATATTTTGTTGCTTCAAAAGAACAGATTGCTCCACTTCTGGTACCTAAGGCCGATGAAAATGATTTTGAAGCCATGCCCCTTTTGAAAGGTTGTCCCTCGGTTTCGTACCTTCAGAATAAAGGCGATGATGAGACTTATGATAAAAGCACAAGGTTTCCAACATGTGTTTAGCGGGGCAACTAGAATGACTGACATGCCACTACTTTGCAACCACAATATGAGCAGATTTTTTCCCCCAAACTTAAAAATATAAGTATGAGCCTCAGTAATCAAAACTTCTATAGTTTTGATATGGATCTGAATGTTTTACTTATGTTTATTTGTAACTGTTTTTTCTTCATTCTTTATGAGGTACATCTAATCAATATGGAATTGTGGGACAGAGTTCTACAAAGAGAAAGTTAAGAAGAAATGAAAGCCCGACACTTTGGACGAAGAACTAGAAAGAGAATTGAAGACCTATTCCCTTCAGACGAATAAATAAAAGGGAATAGGATTGCTGAATGATTTGGAACCAAGCCCAATAAGCTAGACTTTCTTTTTCCCTTCTCTTTATTTTATGTTTACGTTTATTTTATATGAATATATTTGTAAAACACGGTGATGTGTTATTGGAACCCTTTAAAACCCAGTTGAAACCTTGTATAGGCAAGAAATACAGATATCGTTAGAATAAATAAGAGACCCGATTTCAAATAAACACGGTTAAAATGAATGTTCTTCTCAAGAACAATTTGAAAGATAAACACTTTTCTTAAAACAGTTCAATATTTATAAAGATTAAAACCATTTTTCAAATAAAGGGATTTTTGACAAATCTTGCTTTTCAAAATGCCATGAAACTCTACTTTATACATATATGTTAAAACATCCCTTTTTAAGCAAATATAATTTAGCCATAATATTAGAACTCGTATGTCCAAGTTTACCACAAGTATTACACTCCCTGCCTCCAGTCTTCTTGCACCGACCATAATGAGGTCAGCTATAGGACCTGCAACTGTAGGTCCCTGTCTGAGATGAACCACCACACTTATGATGTTATTGTTTCCCTTGAGTAGGTGTCACGACTGACCCAGGGCCATGATTGGTGCACTATATGGGCCGCACTTCTGGTATCGTGAGAGAATAGTAGCGAACATCTGTCAAAAGAAATAAATAACGAGTTAGCGGAAGTAAAGGCGCCAAAAGTATACACATAACCCAGCGATTACCTCTTTTTCTTTCTGACCCGTCGCGAATATTCTGGGCCTAAGAATTTTTGACATAGCGATGTGGCGGGATGAGCCGCCATACTCACGAATGTACATAAATCTGATCTCATAAGCGTACCAAGCGACAAAGCCTCGGAGAAGGAGCTTTCGAGGGTGAGCAGTGATCACAGAATGAGGATCAACAATTATGTACCTCGACTGCGGCATGAGCGCGGCCACGAAAGGAGAGTCGTACAAAATATGTACAGTATGTAAGCCCAGAAATCTTGTAATTTAAATCATAATAGTCTAAAATAAGTTGGAGCGTGTATGATAACCAAATTAACGATCTGGCAGTGCACTTGAAAGCAGCGATAATGAAAGTCGGTTTACCTTTTAAAAGACTATTTCAACACGTGAACAATAGTCGCGCCGTGGCTGAGGACACAAGCCCTCGAAACCGTCGCACGATCCGGAGGTCTCGGCAGTAAGCGTCACAGCGTGCGTGGAATCCTCGTCGCTGTAAGCGGTAGTAAGTGTAAAATATATCCGTGTATGCGCGTGGCATCCAATATCATCGATGTGTATGCGTATATATATATATATATATATATATATATATATATATATATATATCTACGTGCGTGGAATCCCGTCTAAGATGCGTGACTTCGTGGAGGCGATCCGTGGGGTAATAATAGTATATAACATCGTGTGGAATCCGCCGTCTAAGATGCGTATCTTGTGGGAGCTAGTCCGTGGGTAATAGTATATAACATGGTCGCGTGCCGGAATTCTTAATCTTATAAGCGTGTCCGTGGAGTAATAATAGCATCAGAATTTAACGCGTCACAGTCGCGTGCCGGAATCCTCGTCGTATAAGCGTATCGGATCGATCCTGATGGAAGCATACGTGGAATCCTCGTCCATCGATGCGTCGAGTAGATTCCGCAATGAGACAGCGAGCTCCATTGAGAGTCGCGCAGCGTAAAAATATAATACTTGCACTCGAAGTCTATCACCAGTAAGCGTAAGCGGAGTTCATAAAATCTTTGACTTTCGTTATCATACAAAAATGAATTTCATTTTATAAACTCAAAACTTTCGTATCACGTAAAAATCAGGAAATTTAACCCAGTACTCGTCTTCCATTCTTTTCAAAGACTCGTTTTTATATAAAACCCGAGATACTAACACGTAGTATCAAGGCGTATATTTTGAATTAAGTTACTACACTAGAAATTCATTTCAAGACTTTCTAAATCAAGTGACCACTTACTTTAAAACTTTAAGCAATTGATGCCTTTAAATCAAATTGCCACTTCTTTATTCAGTCATTTATCTTTGTTTACATTACTAGAAAATCATTCCTTTAACCTTCCATAAAGTTATTATAACTTGACTTCCCATAAAGCAGATTATACTAACTTTATGCTTTAGAAACTAAGACATCTTTAACCTTTCATAAAGCCGTTATAACTAACTTCCCGTAAAACCATTATAACTCTTTTATGTTTTATACAATTTCATTCTTTTTATAACGAGACTTATACTTTCAAATCAAGTTACATAACTTTCAAAATACTTGAGTCTCTTAACTTTAGAAATCAAGTCTCTTATCTTTAGAATATCAAGTTTCTCGATCTTTAGAATATCAAGTTTCTCGATCTTTAGAATATCAAGTAATCGATACTTTACGTCAAGATGTCTTTATCGTAAGATCAGTAACCTATACCTTTTAAAAGTCAAGTTACCACACTTTCGAGAATCGAGACAAGGATACTAAAATGGGCAGGTTCTCTTAATTTATGTCGTCTAGTACTATACATTTATAAAACTCGTACTCGAGATAGGAAAAGTTCTACATACCTCTTGGCTCGATCACTTGCCAAGTTGAATCGCGCGCGTAGAATGTCAACGTATAAAGACCACGCAATCGCCTATCGACTTCTAGCTTTCAGCGTAGAATATTTCTAAGTATAAGGACTCTTATTCTACGGAAAATCGGGCGACTTTCATTTGTTTCTCGTCTTTTCCACCTTTTTAAGGCGAAAATCAATAACCAAATGCCACGTTTAAGGCTCAACAATTCAGAAATTCCAAGGGATTACGCCTGGCGGGCGTGTAAAATTCTGTCCTTGATCGATATAAAAATGCCCGTATCCTTAAGGCACATTCAGTGACTATCGATATCAACAATGATGTCAATTTCGTTCAATTCCTTTTTAATCTAAGTTGTTATTCCAACATGTTATATACATAATAACAATTACAACTATAAATCTTTTCTTTCTTAACATGCGGCGATTGTAACTATCGATCAAATTGATTCTGACATAAATGGCTAAGCTTGTCCATTTCGGTTTTTAACGTCGACGTGATCCAAATCTTTTCAAAATTCAATCTATATATCACGTGCTCATTTACCAACTACTATAACATGTAATCCTTAATCCTGATAAGAAGATGAAGATTTTACCTCGATAAGCCTAATAATATCCAAGCGTCAAAGTCGATCCTTAACTTTTAGCTCATCTTCTACGTTCGATCGCTCGAAGCACTCATGAAGCTCATGAAGAACTCTTCTTCAAGTTCCAACTTCAAAGTTGAAGAACACCTTAGGTTTTCATCTTGCGACTAACGTAAGCGTGGTTTTTAGGGATCTCTATTGAGATAACCTTCTGATACCTCTAGGAACCTTGGGTTAAAGTATTGTGAATTATGGAACAAGATTGCAAAATTTTCCTCCTTATTTTTCTCCTTAGCTGAGAGCTTCTCAAAAAGAACTACAAGTTTTTGATTTTTCTCTAAGTGTAGAATTGTCACGACCACCAGACCCACGGTAGTGCCTACACAGGCACCCTTATACTCATCTGACATAATAAGCTGCGGAAGATAAATAACACTTTTTTTTTTTTTAAAACTAAGGCCCAGGATAAAGTTTGCCATAACATAAAAATTACAGAAAAGTGCTGTTTAACATGATGTAAAAACAACTCTGCTTGATCCGGCCCGAGATGAATACAGACCTCAAGATTTGGGCGTCTTGTAGCGGACGGGGCCCGCGTACCACGAATATACATAACCATGGCGACAAGCTCAGGAACATTGGAGCCGTCTCAAAATCTTGAATCGGGATCCTAAGCTCGCGGATCCTGTTGTGTACCTAAACTGCGGACATGAGCGGCCCCGAAGAAATTCGATGCAACAGTGCAGAAGATGGAGCGAAAAATAAGTCTGATAACAAATCATAAGCTGTACAAAAGAATAGCGAGGCAAGTATAAAGAAAGGGTAAATACGAGATCCTACCATGTCATTTCCATCTCGTGAACTTAATCGTACCTTATTATCTTTTCCCGTTTTTCATAGCGGTATAGTCAAATTCTTACGTCATCTTAGAAAACTCATCAAGTTCATAAACATATAACCACGTATCTTGCATAACCTAATCGTCACTTTATGGAGGCGCCTATCTTGTCGGCCGATACGGGGCGATGAAATCACGTAAATGCGCCCGTAAGGTATACTACATAAAAATAGGAGGCTCGTGATCAAAGCGGGGTCCTGCGCGTAGTATCGATAAGCGATCCTACTCGCGGGACTATTTCACCGCGTAGGTCTGTGGACCGCGTGAGGTATTCTCGCGTAAGTGTACATGCCGCGCGTGGGACTATTTCACCGCGTAAGCCCATAAGGACTCGCGTGAGGTATTCGCCGCGTCATGGGTAGCAAATCCGCGAAGCAGGTGGTATAACGTCTTGAGGTTTACCGCCGTTTATATTCTTACCACGAAGAAGGTGGTATAACGTCTTGGGGTTTACCGCCGTTTATACTCTTACCTGGAGAAGGTGGTATAACGTCTTGGGGTTTACCCGCCGTTTATACTCTTACCTAACTGGCAATGGCCATAAATGCATAAGCCTACAGAACATACATAACATAAGCACTCTGAAACATCATGCGTAACATAAGCGACTTATCATACATGCATAAGCAGCGGCGTACCATACATAACATAAGCACCGCGAACATCATACATTACGTAAGCAAGTTAAGAAATCCCTAACTCTTATTAGCTTGTTCGTATACACTCTCGTTTTGTTTACTTAAGGCCTTAACGTATCGTTATAAAATCAGAATTTAACTTGACGTACTACGTGCCTCTACTCCTTTAAAACGATTCTCTTTCAAATAAAACTTCCAAGATACTAATAACCGTAGTATCAAGTCATATCTACTTTTCAAGACAAGTCACAATATCTTTTAGAAATACATTTATAGGCTTCTAAATCAAGTGACTTCTTTCTTTAAAACCTTAAGCAATTGGTACCTTTAAAACAATTTGCCCTTCTTTATTTCAAATCATTTCTTTGCTTACATTACTGAAGAAAATCATTCTTTTTGTCACAACCCGAACCGGGGCCCGTGACTGGTGCCTTACCCCGGGCACCCAAGTAGTCATACATCAGAGAAAATCAGCGGAACATAAAACAATAACATGAAGCCAATGCAATAAGACAGTGAAATAAGAAGACAGGCTAACAGCAGTTACGCCGGTATATATAAATAACAATTTGAGCGATTTACATCATACAGCTACGCGGCGGTACTCTGGACCTACAGGAATGATACGACAATAATGGCGGGCGGGGCCGCCGTACCACGAATGTAAAAACCTACAACGACAGAGGACTATACGAAGATAAGCCTCGGAGAAAGCGGAGCTTCCCAACGCTTGTGACCCTAGGCGAGGATCGGCGGCGGGCGTACCTTTACTGCGGCGTGAGCGCGGCCCGAAGGAGTCGATCTGGCCAGTACAGTATGTGGCGAAAATCGTAAATGAAATCATAGTAGTCTATATAAAGCGGAGACATGTATGATCACGAAACTACGATTCCTGATAAAGCGATCATGTGAGTCGGGGACTCGCGCCTCAGTCATTACTCGAGTATAATAATGGGTCTCACGCCACAACATCAATCATGCGTGGAATACGCCATCGCCGGCTGATCCATGACATAAAAGCGTCGAGGAATACCATAAACACGAGTCCCGCTTTGTGTAATAAAATCGCAGGGGTAAATGCGAAGGCATAGCCACTACTAAAACCCACGGTACCAACAATGCTATAAAGCGTATCACGAGGTCTTCAAGCGCGCCATGTCGAATCGGCGGCTCGCGCGATGTATCAATGTCGCGTCTATTCTGGAACTTACCGCTGACTCGCATAGGTCACGCTGACCGCGTGAGGTATTCCTCGAATCGTAGTCCCGACCGCTGAGGTATACCGCGTCGAAGCGGCTTAACCCTCGGTATCCGCTGGACTCCGCGGCGCGTAGTCCTCGAAGACCGCATAGTCCTCAAAGACCGCGTAGGGCATCCCGCGTCGGGCTAAACACCGGAATGATCAATCACGGAGCATACGTTGCTCGCGTAGTCTCGCGAGACCGTAGGCCGTATAGACCGCGTCGGTGGCAAGCCCTCGGTATAATAAGTCGAGGTATGTGATACAATAACGATCTGTGGGCTTAACGCGTTTAACAAGCGTAAGCCAACAAGAGACCACTTACATAACAATCACGAGATACTAACACGTAGCATCCTAACATGTTTACTTATCAAATCAACAGAAAGTATTACAAGGCTATCACAAACCAACACAATCAAGTTATTCACACGAGTGCTTTATGCTAATCAAGTTTGGGTATCTATCCCAAAAGTACTTCATACGTTAACTCTTTAAAAGATCGTTTCTTTCGCGAAGTCACCTGATACGTAGTATAAAATAGAGTGATTGTCCTTTTAAGTAAACCAAAACACTTCCCTTTGTAAAATCAAGTAACAACATTATTTTCCAAGCGTCAAGTTTGCCTAATTTCAAATGTTCACGTTTCTTATTTTAGAAAGGTTTAGTAGTTCATAGTCTTATTCATTTAAGAATATAATTCTCTTTTAAACAATCACGAGAAGCATATGCCTTATATGTGAGTAGGTTATTCTTGTTCATAGTCAATCTTATTAGCGACCATGATCTAGGAAATGTAATATCATTTTGTCTCATCTTAGCACATGCGGATGGAGGTTTCTTGGTTTTAATAATACTTCATTAATTAAAACATTTCCGCTTTATTTGCGATGGTTTGTCGATACTCGTTCGATTTCGAAATCGGTAAAACATTCTTCCTTTTAAAAACCAAGTACTCATTACTCACGAATGAGGTTCCACGAAAATTCATATTAATTTAATTAAGTCAAGTCTCTTATCTTTTAAGATCAAGTCTCTTAACTTCTAAAATCAATAAATCATTCATTTATCTCTCTTGGCCGTTATACCTAACTTCCCAAAGCTATTATAACTCTTAAGTTTTTAAAACCACAAAGCATTTCTTACTACATAAATTTATTATAACCAACTTCCCAAAGCCGTTATAACACTTTATGTTTTAAACCAATCAAATACATTTAACACGTGCGCGTCTGCCGACTACATAGTTATATACATATCATGCTAGAAAGATAGGAAGAGGTTCACATACCTCGTGACGATTATCGACTAATAGCAAAAGCGCTCAGTACCTCAAACCATGGCTACTCCTTAAGCCAAGTAGATCGCGCCACACATAGTACTTGAACCTATAAGGCCGCAGTGACATTAACATCTAGATCTTATCGTAGAACATTCTACGAAAATTCGCGCCTCCCCATGACGCGTAAATCTCCTCTCTATCGAGGGCGGCTAACGAGCAACAACTCACGAGGGGTTTATCGTCTAACGGGCGTGTGCAATTCTCTTCACGATGTCTTACCTGATCTCTGTAATACGATCTATGTAATTCTGTTCGATTCTCTTCTTTAAATTGGGCTTAAGTCGAAAGACATTTCCATGAAAACTAAGTTGATTCTATATATAGTATCTTGACTATATATTCTAACAATCATGTAATTTCCAATTCTGATAGGGACAAGATATTTACCTCGATAAGCCCAAAATTATCCAAGTTTAATGTCGCTCACGAGCAAGGTTTAGCTCTCACTCAGTGCGCTCGACCAGCTCCAAACAACCCTTAGAAGTTCTACGCAACTTACTTAACACTTATGACTTATGAAGGTTTTCCTTAGGGTTTCGGTTTGAGACAAAAGGACATTTAGGTAGTATTTCAGGGCTCTACGTATAGAGGTATCTTTGGAATACTACAAGGTATCACACTAAGGTATTTTGGGTATAGTAATACTATGGAGTATTTCTACCAGAGGGGTATTTATACGAGACAACACCACGAGGGGGTGTATACCTCGGCCAACCACTAGGAGGGGTACTCTCGGCGAGGGAGGGCTCTCGGCGAGGGCCTTCCGAAGGGGAGGGCGAGAACTATAGAGGAGAGGAAGAGCTTTCAAGACTTAGCACAAATTTTTGGATGAAGAAGTTCGTCAAGGGAGGGTATTTATAGGTCAAGCCATGGCTAACGATGGCGAATCAAGCCAAGTGTGGTGCAAGTGTAGGGCTAGGATTCACCCAAGTGTACCTTATCCATCTACCCACAAAATATCCTACCAACTTGACAAACCAACCACACTTTCGGCCTTTACCGCCAAACATCCTCCAATTAGAGGGTGACAAGTGTCGCCCTCGTTGGTCCAAAATGTTTCGTCTCTCGGAAAAATCCGCAAAATTAAAAATGACATAGCCGTAATTTACCCATGAAGTTTAGTAAAGCGTTTAGTCAACGACTCTAGCAGGGTGTTGTGCACAAAATAATTCGAAGCCTCTTAAAAGCCCAAACTTTTCGTGCGTCCTTACGTACATACTGCGAAATCTGAGGTATAACATTCTCCTCGTAGAAACATTCGTCCCGATTGTTCATTCTAAGTCTCAAAACAAACGTGCGCGATTATAGTCTTCACTACTATACTTACGAAACAATCTGCCACAGCGTAGCCACGAAACAACGCGCAAAATACTTACATCGAGTCCACGAGGAAACACCTCTAACATCACCACAAACACCTCTCTCGGTCTAAAATATACTTCCTTACGCTTTCTTTACAAAAGAAATGATCACATCTATGCTCGCCATACATACTCGCTTCTTCCCTTACGTGTCGTACCTTGTACATGCCTCGAACTCTTACCACATTTACATTCTGCTTGGTTCAAAACTCGTCACACTATCAGGTGGTACCTTGAAGACCGACCGTCGGCTGAACTCTGGCGTCGTCGCCGATTATCCGCACGATTTCTACGAGCTGCCAAAACCTCTTCTAGACAAGCTTACTTTATCCGGTCTGCTGGAACAATGCGAACCATCTATCGAACGCCAACATCGAACCAATCGGCCGTGACTTACACTTCCGCCCTACAAGGCTTATAAGGCAATAACCAAACAACGAAATGGTAGCTAAAACACTCCTCAGCGGGAGAAACAATCCTCGCGGCTACCGCGAAATCCAATTTGGCAGGGCGATTGCGGTCTGAGACTCACGAGTTCCTAACCTATCTGGTAAAACTTTGAAGAAAAAGCAGTAGTACCACAGGCTCCATTTATGTCATAAGGTGAAGGTAGGCACCGTGCGACCTTAAAACCTTTACGATATATCAACACCCGGTAAGTAGCGGTCTGGCCAGAAACACGATGGGCTGACCCGTCGGCCGACTCTGGTCGAATCGTCCACCAACTCGTCTGTTTGGTTAACTAAACATGGGCCTAACACCCTCGCGACCTATCGCGGCGGGACCACCACAAGCGGCCCGCGCCAAACGGGCGCGGGTTGACCCGCCGCGTGGCCTCAACCCGACCCGGCAGCGAAGACAAACCGTCCAGGAAAACTCTCGCTAATCGCGTTACGAAAACTGGCGGTCTTCTTAGCTCAACTACCTCTTTCATTCCACGCTACTCGGGGACTTATCCCAAACATAGCTCGCGTGCCTGATGCGCTCGATAAGGGTTAAACACAAATGTAATCTTTTTCGAGATTGCCTTGCCTCTAAGGTCTCGCGTAAAAGCTCCAAGGCTTACACTTCCTATCCCCAATCTTTCCGGTTACTAACCATGATTTCTAATCACAACTAACACCTGCTATCGAACATAGCTTATGATATACCCACCTTATCACCTGCACGATCTCTGAGGGTTAAGGATATATCTATATCTCGCTTCGCTCCAGTCGTTCTAATCAAACGCCGTGAGCAGCATTAGGAAGGTAACGAACTACCGCGATCTGAAGGTGAGTCCTCACTTGCATCCTCTACTAGGACACCGCACCGACACTGTACGGCGGCGCGGTACAACAAGTACCAACAAAAAGCGACATTCCGGGATGGCGTGCATCCGTGTGAGCGGAAGTCACGGAGCTCGACCCGACTCGCACTGCCGAGCGTCACGAACCACGGAGGACCTGCATCTTGGTGGATGTGCATAATCAATCTTTGGTGAGGTAATTCGCCTCGAAAGTTACTAAAGGACCTTCTGTTGCAGCCTCTCCTGTCCTTGGTTAACGTCGATCTCACGTTTCTCGACTGCTGCGTAAGCGCATACGGGCCATGCTCGAGCCTGGCGAAAAATTACTCTTGTACAACTCTCTTGGATAGTCATCAAGACTCGCGGTACATCGATATACTCTGGTAGCCAAATCCATAGTTAATGCGGTGCCTCTTTGCAATCCATATTCTCTGTCGTCGTGGGCGAAGGTTCAAATATCATGGCGCGGTAGGAGCTGCGCCGTAGTGCTAAACTCTGCTTTGGGGCTAGTGGCGTCGAGAACTCCCGAATGAAGCACTACCTAGGTAATGATTGGGCTGTGCCTCGTAACCCTCTGTACTCTGCTCGCGGCTCCTTGCGCCCTCCTGGGCGGGTTTGCCTACGCGGAGGCATAGCGGTGAGGAAAGAAATACGTTAGAGGTCGACTTACAACGACCCTAAGGCACGATCTCGAGTGAGAAGAATGAAACCAATCCTAAATATCCTATAGCCTCACGATTATTGGTGTGGTGCGACACACCGATAATCAAGACTCTTGGATGCGGATGCGTAGACACTTTCAGGATTAGCGCTCACGATACCACTTTTGTCACGACCGACCGGGCGTGGTAGTGCCTACCGGGCAAGTAGTCATACATCGAGAAAATCAGCGAACATAAAACAATAACATGAAGCGATCTGATAAGGCGGTGAAATAAGAAGGCGAGCTAACGAAAAATGGTTACGCCCGGTATATATAAATAACAATTTGAGCAGTTACATCCCATACAACTCGCCACAGCGGTTACTGACCTCACAGGAATGATCGACAATAATGGCGGGACGGGGCCGCCATACCACGAATGTAAAAACCTACAACGGCGAGGACTATACAAGATAAGCCTCGGAGACGGAGCTTCCCAATATTTGTGACACAGAGCGAGGATCGGCGGCGGGCGTGCCTTTACTGCGGCATGAGCGGCCCAGAAGTCGATCTGGCGGTACAGTATGTGGCTGAAAATCGTAAATGAAATCATAGTAGTCTATATAAAGCGGGAGACATGTATGATCACCAAACTACGATTCCATAAAGCGATCGTGTCGTCGAGGACTCGCCCTCAAGTCATTACTCAAGTATAATAATGGGTCTCACGCCCACAACATCAATCATGCGTGGAATACCTTCGCCATTGCCGTGATCCGTGACATAAAAGCATCGAGGAATACGTAAACACGAGTCCCGCGTGTCATAATAAAACCGTGCGGGGTAAATGCGAAGGCATGGCCGACTACTAAAACCCACGGTACCAACAATGCTATAAAAGCGTATCACGAGGTCTTCAGACCGCACCACACGATCGGCGACGCCACGCGCCCGTATCAATGTCTTGGCGTCTATTCTGGAACTTACCGCACTCGCATAGGTCACACTGCACCGCGTGAGGTATTCCTCGAATCGTAGTCCTGATCGCTGAGGTATACCGCGTCGAAAGCGGCAACAACCTCGGTATCCGCTGGACTCCGCAGCCCGCATAGTCCTCAAAGACCGCATAGTCCCTCAAAGCCGCATGGGCATCCGCGTCGGGCTAAACACCGAATGATCAATCCGGAGCATACGGCCGCTCGCATAGTCTCGCGGACCGCGTAGGGCGTGTAGACCCGCATCGAGGTGGCAAGCCCACCGGTATAATAAGTCGAGGGGTATGTGATACAATAAGATAGCGGGCTTAACGTTTAACAGCGTAAGCCTGACAAGAGAGACCACTTACATAACAATCACAAGATACTAACAGCGTAGCATCCTAACATGTTTACTTATCAAATCAACAAGAAAGTATTACAAGGCTATCACAAACCAACACAATCAAGTTATTCACACGGTACTTTATGCTAATCAAGTTTGGGTATCTATCCCAAAAGTACTTCATACATTAACTCTTTAAAAGATCAGTTTCTTTCACGAAGTCACATGATACGTAGTATAAAATAGAGTGACGTCCTTTTATGTAAACCAAAACACTTCCTTTGTAAAATCAAGTAACAACATTATTTTCCAAGCGTCCAAGTTTGCCTAATTTCAAATGTTCACGTTTCTTATTTTAGAAAGGTTTAAATAGTTCATAGTCTTATTCATTTAAGAATATAATTCTCTTTTAAACAATCTGAGAAGCATATGCCTTATATGTGAGTAGGTTATTCTTGTTCATAGTCAATCTTATTAAGCGACCATGATCTAGGAAATGTAATATCATTTTGTCGTCTTAGCTTATGCGGATGGAGGTTTCTACTTGGTTTTAATAATACTTCATTAATTAAAACATTTCCGCTTTATTAACTGCGATGGTTTGTCGATACTCATTACGATTTCGAAATCGATAAAACATTCTTCCTTTTAAAACCAAGTACTCATTACTCACGAATGAGGTTCCACATAAAATTCATATTAATTTAATTAAGTCAAGTCTCTTATCTTTTAAGATCGAGTCTCTTAACTTCTAAAATCAATAAATCATTCATTTTATCTCTCTTGGTAGTTATACCTAACTTCCCATAAAGCTATTATAACTCTTAAGTTTTTAAAACCACAAAGCATTTTCTTACCTACATGAAGTTGTTATAACCAACTTCCCATAAAGCCGTTATAACACTTTATGTTTTAAACAATCAAATACATTTAACACATGCGTCTACCACTACATAGTTATATACATATCATGCTAGAAAAGATAGGAAGAGGTTCACATACCTCGCGACGATTATCGACTAATAGCAAAAGCGCTCAAAGTACCTCAAACCGTCGGCTCTCCTTAAGCCAGTAGATCGCGCCACACATAGTACTTGAACCTATAAGGCCACAAGGCGCATTAACATCTAGATCTTATCGTAGAACATTCTACGAGAAAATTCGTGACCTCCCCAATCGCGTAAATCTCCTCCTCTATCGAGGCGGCTATGAGCCAACAACTCACGAGGGGGTTTATACGTCTAACCGGGCGTGTACGATTCTACTTCACAAGAATGCTACACAAGTCTCATGTCTGATCTATGTAATTCTGATTCGATTCTCTTCTTTAAATTGGGCTTAAGTCCAAAGACATTTCCATAAAACTAAGTTGAGTTCTATATATAGTATACTTGACTATATATTCTAACAATCATGTAATTTCCAATTACAATAGGGACAAGATATTTACCTCGATAAGCCCAAAATTATCCAAGTTTAATGTCGCTTGAGCAAGGTTTAGCTCTACTCAGTGCGCTCGAACCGCTCCAAACAACCCTTAGAAGTTCTACGCAACTTCTACTTAACACTTCAGTGACTTATGAAGGTTTTCCTTGGGTTTGGTTTGAGACAAAAGGACATTTAGGTAGTATTTAGGGCTCTACGTATAGAGGTATCTTTGGAATACTACAAGGTATCTGGCTAAGGTATTTTGGGTATAGTAACAATACTATGGAGAGTATTTCTACCAGAGGGGGTATTTATACGAGACAACACCACAAAGGGGGTGTATACCCTCGGCCAACCCATTAGGAGGGTACTCGACGAGGGGAGGGCTCTCGGCCAAGGGGCCTTCTCCAAGGGGAGGGGGACGAGAACTCTAGAGGGAGGGGGAAGAGCTTTCAAGACTTAGCACAAATTTTTGGATGAAGAAGTTCATCAAAGGGGAGGGGTATTTATAGGTCAAGCCATGGTTAACCAATGGCCAAGATCAAGCCAAGTGTGGTGCAAGTGTAGGGCTAGGATTCACCCAAGTGTACCTTATCCATCTACCCACAAAATATCCTACCAACTACTTGACAAACCAACCACACTTTCGGCCCCTTTACCGCCCAAACATCCTCCAATTAGAGGGTGACAAGTGTCGCCCTCTCGTTGGTCCAAAATGTTTCGTCTCTCGGAAAAATCCGCAAAAATTAAAAATGACATAGCCGTAATTTACCGCCCTTGAAGTTTAGTAAAGCGTTTAGGTCTAAAAACGACTCTAACCGGGTGTTGTGCACAAAAATAATTCGGCCAAGCCTACTTAAAAGCCCAAACTTTTCTACGTACGTCCTTACGTACATACTCTGGAAATACGGGGTATAACACTTTTAATCTTCCATAAAGTTGTTATAACCAACTTCCCATAAAGCCGTTATAACTCTTTATGTCTTAGACAAATTCATTCCTTTTATGACCAAGAAACTTATACTTTCAATTCAAATCACATAGCTTTCAAAATACTTCAAGTCTCTTAACTTTTAAGAAAACAAGTTTCTTAACTTTAGAATGACAAGAAATCAATACTTTCCAAATCAAGTATTCTATACTTTTAAATCAATTCATTTCTTCCTTTAAGAATCAAGTCCCATAACTTGATAAATAAAGTCCCTTAACCTTTTAAAAATTTGAGGTTCATAGTCTTAAAACTTCATGCGTAAATTCTTATAAATTAAGTAACATATACTTTGGTGCGTTGTGAATAAGTTATACTTATTTATAACGATCTTAATCAGTAGCCATGATCTAGAAAATGTAATACAATTTTGTCTTATCTTAGCTTACATGCGGATGGAGAATTCTACTCATTTTAACTTAATTGATTGTCATTACATTTTCCTTTATTAACGCTGCGGTGGCTTGTTCGATTCTTATTCTCATTTGTGCAGTAACTTAGCCAAGTCAACTTGGCTCCAAATACCTCTAACGACTCTTTACCAGCGTCCCCATAAGACTTGGTAAGAACTTGGGATAACTTAGACATAACCTTTACGTAGAGTAAATCAACATACATACCTCTTAACTTCTAAGAGTAGAAGGAATCATGAAATAGTACTACATGTATATTCCATACATAGAATCATGTCAAAAGAAGGAAGAGGTTCACATACCTCGCGACGATTATCGACAAATAGCAAAATGCTCCAAAGTACTTCAACCTTGATAGCTATTCCATCCTTGAGTAGAATACGCTATACTTAGTACTTCAACCTATAATGGCCATATCGTCCATTAACCTTTAGCTTGAGCGTAGAATATTCTAAGTGCAAAGTCACTAAATTCTACGGAAAATCGGACAAAGACTTCCTTTGTTTCTACATACTTTGCCACCTTTTTCAAGGCCGAATTCAATAACCAAACACGCCACATTTAAGGCCCAACAATTCAGCTAACCAAAGGGGATTACACGCCTTAACGGGGCGTGTAGAATTCTGCCCAAAACCATACCAAAACAGCCCAAAAAGCGATCCATAATTACTATAACGAGGGTGGAATGTGAGGCCTTTCAACGCCTTTCCACACCCTTATTCCTTCGGGGTTTCATTAGCAATCTACTACATTAAACATTAAATATAGGGGCTGATTTTCCAGCATACAACACGTCTAAATCAGTCCCTAAAAGCGCGACAATATCCAGCGGTTTATAGATTCTGCACAATAACTCAAATCCGATAACTCTTTCCTTAATCCTTTTTATTCCAATTCGAGTTCCAAAACATCTACATAAGTTATAACAACTTATTAAAAACAATATTAATCCATTATAACATGCAATAGGTGAATATAACAACGACAATAACCAACGAATTCCATTTACACCAAATCTGTCCCAAATCGGTTTTAGCCCCAAAAAATGGCTCAAACACTTTTTATTCTTCATTATTTTTAACACAAGTTCATCCATACATTATAACAATAAGTAATATCCAATTACTTTAAAATAAGGACTTTTACCTCATTTTTTGCCCAAAAATGCCCAAAAATAATCCGGTCTTTATTGGTCATGATTTCGTTTAGCTCACTTCTTCAAGTTCCAATCACATATATGTATCCCTACAACCTTAGGATCAACTTCTCTTCACGTTTCGCTTCCAAAAGTCGACGGAAAACCCCTAGGGTTTCATTATTTTCGCCCAACTAGATTTAGGGGTTAAGGGTGCTTAATCTTGGAAAGAAAATACTTTGATCTTGATCTTGTCTTTGGATATGGGGATTTCGAATTGCTCTAGGTTTTTGGAGAGATGAGGGTTTGTATGGATGAATATCTTTTATTCTAAGTCTTAAAGACTTATCTATATAAAGGTGTGTGGAGTCTTCACAAGACAAGTGGGGAGGGCACTTGCTAACCTCCTATTGGCTAAGTATTTCTTCACAAAATATTTCATCCACACTTAGTTATTTTTCATCCCATTTCGATGGACATGTAACATAGTATACCAAGACTTAATAAATCCACTAAGTCCATAATTCTAATGAAAAATAATTCCATTACTAGAATTAATTCCTGTCATCACATTAAACTCGAAAATTTTCCGTATAAGGAAATGTAAAAATCCTTTCCTTTCGACATTCCAATCTTAATTCTATAATCATGTTCTTGAATTACGGGGTGTAACAAGAATGATCTAGTCTTGCACTAGTAGTAGTATTATATAAGGAAACCAATGGCTAGGATTAAAACATATGGATGGCTAAGATGTGGTCAATAATATCAAGCTCACTTTTTCCTTTGACTTGGTCCATTTTATCAAGCCAATTTGGCTAGTCTTTAAGGATTATTTTCGTCCAAGGATGACCATGTGGAAGGTGATACGTGTCGCCCTCCCATTGGTCCATAACATTCCGTCTCCCAAAATTTCCATAATTGGTAAAAATATCAGAAACATCGTGGGCCCCACAAAAACGTAAAATCTCTCGGGTGGGCCCTACGTATCCAACTCTGAAAATAAAATTCCATAATCCCGATAAATTCTATAAGTCTCAAATATCAAATTCGGGAACTCAATTCTCATTAACGAACATTTCCTTCCCGAGGTTCGAAAAACTTTTCCTTAAGAATAACAAATCTTTCCTTCGTTCAAATTTATAAGTCTTGTGCTCTCACGTCTATTCTCGTATACATGTCGTGGAACTACGGGGTGTAACAGTAGGTCCCTATCTGAGATGAACCACCACACGTATGATCAGGGCCGTCTCAAATATTTTGGGGGCCCTGTTCTAATTCATAAAAGTGGACCCTTAATATAAGTAAATATACGATTTCAATAATTAAAAAATATTTTAATTAGGTCTGCTCACGCCTCACTGCTGCGACTGCAGATTAAAAAAAGGCACTGCCCACTGGTATATTTTTTTGGGGTTGCTATATTTTTTGGGTATATATGGGTTATTATATTTTGTGGAGGCTTCTACTAATTAGCATAAACATCACAGTGTTTATCATCATAATTAACCTCCACTCATGGCCTAAAAGGAATTTTCTCTACGCACCTTCATTACTCATAACTATAATCGCTATAGTTCTTTTAACCCTTGTTCCTTCCTTTCCTTACTTATCATACTTTCTCGTACTTCCAAACTTATTTTAGTACACGTACAAAATCTCAAATATTGTTTCTGTTCTCCAATCCTTGGAGTTACTATCCAAACTTGGCTATCGTGCTATTTGAATTTCCGCTAAGGCTCCTCTCGGTCCTTACGACCTGGTTTCGGTGGAACGCGTCCACAAACTCGTACAACGATTAACTAGACTTGGGCCTTGCATCCTCGTGACCCTATCACATAGCGGGACCTTTTGTCACGACCCGACCGGGCATGGCGGTGCCCTACACAGGCACCGCACTGGCATACATCGAGAGAATAGCGGTGGAACATACACTGATAAAATACTTAAAGATAAAATAACAACGGTTGGCGATAAGGCCACCTCAGTAACTTATACCAATAAAAGCGGTACATTCTTTTTCTTTACAACCCGATCCACAATGTGACTACGGACCTCTAAGAATAACAATCCTGGCGGGGCGGGGCCGCCATACCCAGAATGTACAACAGCGACAATACGAGGATAAGCCTCCGAAATGAGGAGCTTCTCGGCGGTGAGCAGTGATCTAAGGCGAGGATCAACCTGTACTCTACTGCGGCGTGAACGCGGCCCGAGAAGTCGATCTGCAACATGTACCAAATATGTGGCGAAATCTTGTAATGAAATCATAAGTCTAATAATAAGCGGAGACATGTATGATACCGATTAACGATGCTGTGCCTTACTAACAATGAGAGTAAAGGTGTATACTTACAATATAAAGTAGGAAGCTCACGATCAAAGCAGGACCACACGCGGATGTCATTAAGCAATCCTATTCTGGGACTATTTCACGCGTAGATCGCGTGGACGCGTGAGGTATTCCTCGCATGAGACTATTTCACCGCGCGTAAGCCGCCACGGACTCGCGCAGGTATTCCTCGCATAAATTTGGACGCCCGCGTGGGACTATTTCACCCGCATAAGCCCTACGGACTCGCGTGAGGTATTCGCCGCGTCGTGGGTAGCAAATCCGGAAATATGCAATGCCACACAGGGAATGACCCGCAATTATTCTTGAACTACTAGCACAAATCAGGCTATCACACATAACATAAGCACTCTGGGCTTATCATACAATATATAAGCAAGTTAAGCGATCCACAACTTCTTATTACATTTCATATACACTCTCATTTTAGTTTACTTAAGGCACTAACATGTTCTTTATAAAAATCAGAATTTAACCCAAAGTACAACGTACTTCTATTCTTTCAAAATGACTCGTTTCATTATAAAACTTCCAAGATACTAATAACCGTAGTATCAAGTTACAATTTCTTTTCAAGACAAGTCACCATACTTTTTAGAAATAAAAATTAGGCTTCTAAATCAAGTGACTCATGTCTTATAAAACCTTAGTCAATTGATGCCTTAAAATCGAATTGCCTTCCATTAAATCAAGTCATTTATCCTGCCATAAAATCAATATAACCAACTCCCATAAAGTCGTTATATTCACTTTATACCTTAGTCATGTACAATTTCCTATCGAGGACTTATACGATTAAAGCGACACAAGTATCACATACTTTAAAATCCTTCAAGTCCACTTATCTTTAACAAGACTTAAGACATCTTTAATATTCTCAAAGAAGTGAGTTAATCTCTAACTCACCCGACTTGGCATTTCATAAAACAAGTAAAGAATGTCGAAGTCTTGTCGTCTCCGTACTATATCGTGAAACTAGTCATGCTCGAAGATAGGAAAAGTTCTACATACCTCGTCGGGTCAAATCACTTGCCAAGTACAAAGTCCGCGTAGTATATCAACTATAATATTCACAATGTCGTCTATGCGCCTTACTTCAAATGTAGAATATTATAAGTGTAAAGTCTCCATTTTCTACGGAAAATCGGACAACACCTCCTTTGTTTTACTCACTTTGCCACCTTTTTCAAGGCGAAATACAATAACCAAACAACCCGATTGGCTCACAATTATATAGAAGGTATTGATACAAATGAATAACTAAACAGCCCCAATTGGCTCACAATTATATAGAAGGTAGTCCATACAAATGAATAACTAAACAGCCCCAATTGGCTCACAATTATATAGAAGGTAGTCGATACAAATGAATAACCAACTAATGCAAACTCTGAGTCCAAATTCGGCACCTTGAGTTCAACAAAACCAATTCTTATCCAACTTCCATTTCAATCCATATTGGTAGCATAACGTGATATCAAGTCGCGTTGGATTATAATAACCATAATCTTTAAGTAAGTAACATGCGGCGATTCTAACAACGATTAAATTGCAATTCAACTTAGTCATGGCTTATATTACATTTCGGTTCCAAGGCTATAATCAAACCATAATCCTTATAACTTGATATCACAACTTCATGCTCATGACATACAAAGCTAACAACAATATAAATAATCTTGTAATACTTTCAAAGAACAAGATTATACCTCGATGATTCTTAATCGACTCGATCCAAGTCGCTCCTAGTAGTTTATAGCCCTCCAAGACACTTCAATCCGCATTTGAGACCCTTAGAACAACATCAACAATTATCCTTCAAATCTCCAAACAAAACCTAGAAAGACCATTAGGTTTTCGTTTCACGACTAACAGTAAACAATCTTTTCCAAGATTTTTCTATTGAGATGTGTTTACAATACACCTAAGAACCTTGGTTTAAAGTGTGGAATCAAATGGACAATGAGCGATTTTTTCTTTTCCTTGTGAAGAACGAGAGCCCTCAAGTGTAGTCTTCAATTTTTTTGTGAAATATTTTCTAAGTGTTAAGCTCACACTAGCACTACTAGTATTATATAGTGAATTGGATGGTCAAGATATACACAAATGTGAGGCTTGGATGTGGTCTTATAAAATATCAAGACTTATTGACCTTTGACTTTAGTCAATGTTCTCATCTTCAAGTTGCATAGAAGACTTATGGTCGATGGCCATATTGGCCATGCCATTTCGTCGAGCATTGCTAAGGGGTGACACGTGTCGCCTCCCATTAAATCACAACACTTACGTTTTCGACAATTTCATAATTCCGATAAAATTTACAAATCTCAAATCTTAACACTTGTGAGTTCTTACTTACGTTCTTATAAACATATCCTGAATTTCCGGGGTGTAACATTCTTCCCCCCTTAGAAACATTCGTCCCCGAATGTTCTCTCGGGAGTCAAACTTAAGATAGCGACATAGTCTCGCCACAACCCTACGTTCGATAATGCCACACGGCGCATATATACTCGTACATGCAAAATATCAATTGAACCGGCGTGTCGACGCCGGTTATCTGCGTAAAGCCTGCGGAGTCTATGCTTACGACAATCTTCCGGGGATAATCCTCGCCTTATCCATAGGCGTGAATCAAGTGCGGACCAAATAAGCGAACCTCGCGCATGTCGAACCATCCGTCCGTGATCTCCACTCTTACACCTGAGGCCTCGTGCGGGCCACACGAAAACTAAAAGGGTATCTATTATCGTTCGTAACAAGACAAGAGGCAATTAACCTTCGGCTATTCACGAAATCAAAAACACGGGCCCATGACCTATCCTCGAGTGCACGGATGATGCGCTCTGCTGGCCAGTCGATGAGGGTGTAATGCAACAGAGACTCACTGTGTCCCTAATCCTTTGAAAAACCTCGAAGTTATCGCAATGGTGAGCTCATCTATCTGTAATCATAAGCGTAGGAACCTCGTGCGGTCTCACAATCTCTCGGTATACAAGCTAGTATAAACCTCGGTAGAGTAAGTGGTCCCAATCCAGAAAGAACACATTTGGTTTCGACCTAATTACCATGACCCAGAGTCGCACTTCCTCCGAGTGCGATGCCACCTGTAACAAGATCCATAATAATTACCTCTCGTATCTAGGTTGGGATTTCAATCGCTGCGATAGCCAGCTGGGCTTCGGTACACAACCATGACTGCTACTAACTTTCGGACACTAAGCGATGAAACTCCGCTATGTCTCCTTTCGGTCATCTTACCCATACATACATCGAGGTCATGACGCGACTTAGTCGGCCCCAAACAATTAGAGCGATAAGCCGCGTGCCTCACAAAACCTGGCGACTAGTCTGCGGCCGCGTACACGCAATCTATCCTCATCTCACAACACCCGTCCGGTGCTACTCAAACAGGCTCTTCTCTCCTCGGAGAGTCGTAACTCGATACCGTATCATAACTGAATCCTCATACTGTCGCCTCCTTACCTCCCCAACAACGGAAGACTCGGCAACCTCTCGGATCTAGACTTCATTAACCTTGGAAACAAATAATCGAACCCACAGGCTCCATTGGCGAAGGATCTCACGGACCATATCACATCTGTCGGCTGCCCGTCGCGGACTACCCCAGTCCACCACAAAGAGTATCGTAGCGTCTTGGCTTTCCCGGATGGTATAGGATACCAATATCACAATCCTTGAGTAACTCTAACCACCGTCGATTATCGCAAATTCTCTTGCCTCGGTCTGCGGACATCTGGAGGCTTTGTGGTCTGCGCGATTATCCACATGAAGTGCGTATATCGTCATACCCCAAATCTTCGGGCATGATTTAGCGCATGACTCTAAATCGTGAGTGGCGCGATTTCTTCTCTGCTTCGCAACTCTGGGAAAATATAGGCTCTATCCTTTTCGGGTTGCGTCGGCACAACCTAGCCCAACATCCAACGTGTTATCATAATAACCTAACCCTCTAGTCTCGCGGGAGGTTAGAACTATGTCGTGGTCAACTTATCTTTCGATAGCGAAAGCCTTTCTCATTCTGCGAAATATTCGGGTATCCTTAATCTCACTTATGGTTCATGTTTCCCTTTCACTGTTGCAACCAAACATGGTCACTAACCTTAGAAGTGATTCCTTGGCTTGCCTCCCGGCTAAGACTTCCGGGCAATCCCATTTGGGGGGGGGGGAGGTTTCCTTGATCTCGTCAAGTAGTAACCGGTTTTCCTTTCCCGGTTGTAGAGCTATAACTAGGTGTTACCACATTTTCTTGAAATGTTCTTCGCGCCCATTATCAACTAATGGTCTTTACACTCGTCTGGGTAATCATGACCGTGCAACTTACATTAATATCTTTACGATACTTCTCGACCAATTAAATGCGCCGTTCTAATTACTGACACAACACTTTTCCCACGGTTATCTACAATCGTAACCTATGGCATGGCGATATCAGAAGACCTTACTTGTCTTATATCCTTCGTCTAACAACATGGGTACACGCGACCCCATAATTCGTAAATCGTCCTTTTATGTGGGAGAAAACTTATCTCCCTTTCTTAAACTTTCCTTGGAGTCACAACCCTAATCATAGGGTCTCTCGCGATCGATGAATTATCTAATCATCACGCCCGCCTTAAAGTAGTGTAGATTTTCAAAACCTACCAAAGATGCCCTCGACTTTCATGGCGACACTCGTACTTATTTATTCACGCCTTGCACATTTTCTGAAATTATACGGAAGGTCGTGGCCACCGCCACACACCAAACCAACTCGAAGTACCTCGAGGGCATTTAACATAAATTCCTTCAAATTCAATTATTACTACTTTACGCCTCGATCCACCTCGAATGAACAAATCACGGACTTATTAAAAACAATTATGTCAAAGAAGGAAGAATAATTCAGGTTACCACCACTTCTCTTCCTTTCCACTCGATAACGGCTTATCGTAAAGCGGTACCGAAATCAATCTCTCAGTAGTCCACGTTGGCATCACAAGAGGCCAACTAGTCGTCTCGTAATGACCTCGGCGTCTGTCATATGACTCCGCTAGGTGCGCTAGGTCCAACGGCGTATCGTTACGGTAATTATTATCTACTCGCTCACTACCACCCATCACTCACGGGTGTGATCACCGAAAGGTTCTCGTGGATTCGTGCTTTATTTCTTTACACTTGGTTGCTCTCTTTTCATCGGTCGCATTTTTCCGTACTCCCAAACTTATTTTTTTAGCGTCGTACATAGCCTTCATCGATCGGGTCTCCATCTTTGGAGTTACTAAATTAAACAATACAAGGCCCATTCAGGCTCGCAACTGGTTCGGTGTAATGCGTCCACGAACCCATAAAGCGATTAACTAGACTTGGGCCTTACACGCCGTGACCTGTCACGTGGCGGAACTACTACTAATCTCATTTCATTTCAAGCTATGGGCGACCCTTAATAGATCCTCACCCGACTCGGCGTCGCACTTAACTCTTACCGCGAGTGCGACTTAACTTTACTACGAGAAGGCCTTATATACCTAAGGTCTCGACGGTTATCACATTCTCAGGCTCGCAATTTCCATGCTCCAAACCTAACTTATCAGCCCCCCGTAACCGGGTATAAAAACTTCTCGTAAAATCATAGCCGTGTTGTCTTGACCACAACAACTATACTTTCTTCGTGGGATCTCGCCTGATACAATTCCCTTAAGCATACCACGTGGCTTAAGTTGCTAACATAGTCTTCCACTTAGTCTCTTAATTAACTTCTTAAGGGTCCATTACATTCTCACATATCTCATCATCACCTAATTATCTCAAATTAGCACGTAAAACCTTGATGAGAGTTTCTTAACTGCTCATACCTTCCCGGTATTTATTTAGTCCTTACCCAATCCTGGTAATCTAAAATCATCCTAGCAACACACATGTGACCCCGAACATAAATCCGTATAGTTGTATGTCACAATACCAACTATACTACAAACATTACCACCACGGATACGCAATCCACATAATCCTTCGGGTCATCACGCCTTTCGTGGCTGCAAACAATCATAACTTGTTAGGGAAAGGCGACCCTAACCATACAACTCTGTCATGCGATCTTAGAGTGAGAAGAATGGAAACTAATCCTAAATGTCCCGCGACCTCACGATTATAGATGTGGTGCGCACAACACGCGATAATCAAGACTTACTAGAACGATGCGTAGACACTTTCCGAGGACTAAGCGCTCGATACCACTTTTGTCACGACGACAAGACGCATGGTGCCTACACAGGCACCCTTTGCATACATCAAAGAATAGCGTGGAACATACACAATCGATAAAATACTTAAAGATAAAATAACAACAAGCTAGCGATAAGGCCACCTTCCGTAACTTATACCAATAAAGCGAGACATTCTTTTTTCTTTACAACCCAATCCACAATGTGACTCTGGACCTAAGAATAACAATCACGGCGGGGCGGGGCCCATACCCTCAATGTACAACAATGACAATACCGGGGATAAGCCTCGAAATGAGGAGCTTCTCAACGGTGAACGGTGATCCAAGGCGAGGATCGGCACTTACTCTACTGCGGCGTGAACGGCCTCGAGGAGGTCGAGACAACATGTACCAAATATGTGGAAATGCGTAATGAAATCATAAGTCTAATAATAAAGCGGAGACATGTATGATACTCGATTAACGATTGCTGTGCCTTACTAACAATGAGAGTAAAAAGGTGTATACTTACAATATAAAGTAGGAAGCTCACGATCAAAATAGGACCACACCGCGAGATCGTTAAGCAATCCTATTCACGGGACTATTTCACCCGCATAGATCGCGTGGACCCGTGAGGTATTCCTCGCATGGGACTATTTCACCGCATAAGCCCTTACGGACTCGCGTGAGGTATTCCTCGCATAGGTCGGACCGCCGCGTGGGACTATTTCACCCGCATAAGCCTACGGACTCGCGTGAGGTATTCTCGCATCGTGGGTAGCAAATCCACTAAATATGCAATGCCACACAGGGAATGACCCACAATTATTCTTGAACTACTAGCACAAATCCGGCTATCACATAACATAAGCACTACCGGCTTATCATACAATATATAAGCAAGTTAAGCAATCCCCAACTTCTTATTATTCATTTCATATACACTCTCATTTTAGTTTACTTAAGGCACTAACATGTTCTTTATAAAAATCCGGGAATTTAACCCAAAGTACAACGTACTTCTATTCTTTCAAAATGACTCATTTCATTATAAAACTTCCAAGATACTAATAACCGTAGTATCAAGTTACAATTTCTTTTCAAGACAAGTCACCATACTTTTTAGAAATAAAAATTAGGCTTCTAAATCAAGTGACTCATGTCTTATAAAACCTTAGGCAATTGATGCCTTAAAATCGAATTGCCTTCCATTAAATCAAGTCATTTATCCTTCCATAAAGTCAATATAACCAACTCCCATAAAGTCGTTATATTCACTTTATACCTTAGTCATGTACAATTTCCTATCGAGGACTTATACGATTAAAACGACACAAGTATCACATACTTTAAAATCCTTCAAGTCCCTTATCTTTAACAAGACTTAAGACATCTTTAATATTCTCAAAGAAGTGAGTTAATCTCCTAACTCACCCGACTTGGCATTTCATAAAACAAGTAAAGAATGTCGAAGTCTTGTACGTCTCTGTACTATATACGTGAAACTAGTCATGCTCAAAGATAGGAAAAGTTCTACATACCTCGTCGGGTCAAATCACTTGCCAAGTACAAAGTCCCGCCCGTAGTATATCAACCTATAATATTCACAATACGTCTATTAACGCCTTACTTCAAATGTAGAATATTATAAGTGTAAAGTCTCCATTTTCTACGGAAAATCGGACAGCACCTCCTTTGTTTTTACTCACTTTGCCACCTTTTTCAAGGCCGAAATACAATAACCAAACAGCCCCAATTGGCTCACAATTATATAGAAGGTAGCCCAATACAAATGAATAACTAAACAGCCCCAATTGGCTCACAATTATATAGAAGGTAGTCCAATACAAATGAATAACTAAACAACCCCAATTGGCTCACAATTATATAGAAGGTAGTCCAATACAAATGAATAACCAACTAATGCAAACTACAAGTCCAAATTCGGCCACCTTGAGTTCAACAAAACCAATTCTTATCCAACTTCCATTTCAATCCATATTGGTAGCATAACATGATATCAAGTCGCATTGGATTATAATAACCATAATCTTTAAGTAAGTAACATGCGACGATTCTAACAACGATTAAATTGCAATTCAACTTAGTCATGGCTTATATTACATTTCGGATTTCCAAGGCTATAATCAAACCATAATCCTTATAACTTCAATATCACAACTTCATGCTCGTAACATACAAAGCTAACAACAATAATATAAATAATCTTGTAATACTTACAAAGAACAAGATTATACCTCAATGATTCTTAATCCAACTCCAATCGGTCGCTCAGTAGTTTATAGCCCTCCAAGACACTTCAATCCATTGAGACCCTTAGAACAACATCAACAATTATCCTTCAAATCTCCAAACAAAACCTAGAAAGACCATTAGGTTTTCGTTTTGACTAACAGTAAACAATCTTTTTCCAAGATTTTTCTATTGAGATGTGTTTACAATACACCTAAGAACCTTGGTTTTAAAGTGTGGAATCAAATGGACAATGAGCAATTTTTTCTTTTTCCTTGTGAAGAAGAGAGCCCTCAAGTGTAGTCTTCAATTTTTTGTGAAATATTTTCTAAGTGTTAAGCTCACACTAGCACTACTAGTATTATATAGTGAATTGGATGGTCAAGATATACACAAATGTGAGGCTTGGATGTGGTCTTATAAAATATCAAGACTTATTGACCTTTGACTTTAGTCAATGTTCTCATGCTACAAGTTGCGTAGAAGACTTATGGTCGATGGCCATATTAGCCATGCCATTTAAATCGAGCATTGCTAAGGGGGGTGACACGTGTCGCCCTCCCATTCGTCACAACACTTACGTTTTCCGACAATTTGATAATTCCGATAAAATTTACAAATCTCAAATCTTAACACTTGTGAGTTCTTACTTACGTTCTTATAAACATATCACGAATTTCCGGTGTAACACCATTTCTAATCGACATCACCCATTTCATACTCTTTCAACCGAAATGAGTCCATGCTTGACCCGTCGTCACACTTAACTTCTCATTCTTAGTCTGAAATACATTTATCTCTTATCTCAAGGTACTTCTCACCCTATCCCCCTATTCACTAGAGGTTCGTCACATAAGCCAAAGTATTTCTACTGTACATTGTTCCCTATCGGTCTTTACACTGTTACGGGGCAATTACAACTTGTGAACCCTACACAACTATAGTCTCAGTTCACTTTATCATTCTTGTCAACATTCATCCCTTTTCATTATACTAATCAAAGTATCTCTACCTCTGGTGGTGCTATCACTTACAACTACTAGCAACAAGGGAAAACATATACGCTAGGGCGAAATCTGAATCTATCAATGCACATATGATTCAAAAGAATCGAAATATACCCGTAACCCCATGCGATGTTGCCTCCTGATCCTGCCCAGTAGCCACGTCATCTATGCGGTTCGAAGGACCGCGAGCTATCAAACTCCACCTCGACCTCTACCACGGTGGTAGCGTCTAACACCACCTTGCAGGGGGCGCTTATTGTGGAGGAAAGAGAATCAACCATCGGCCTCATAGGCTGAGCCACCTCACCGGTGCTCTTTCTAAAAGGACATACCCTCAGTATATGGGCCGGACGACCACAATAAAAACAAACACCTGTGCCATAACGAAATTTCCCCATATGACGCTTACTACATCGGAAACACTGAGGAATAAGTGGCCTCGACTGAGAAAATCCTCTGCTCCTCTGAGAACCTCGACCCCTGGAGCTTGGACCGACTCCTAAATACCTTGTGGGGTCCAATCTCCCACCTGCGATAAGCGGGGGTATGTCTTTATTTAAGTGGGACGAATATCTCGCTCATTCTTGAAATTGCTCGTCCAAAAACTCACCGGGATAACCAACCGGTCTAACCCTCTTACACTGATCTCCGCGTTGGCCCTCTACCCTCTGTACACTTGTCTGTACTGGCCGAATAACTTCCTGCTGGTGAAACTGTAGCACCACTATCTTGGTCAATAACATAACTGCTTCCCTTATGACCCTATAGTCTTCTCTGGCGAGAAACTAGAGGCTCAGTCTGGGGCCTCAAAACTGGCGCAGAAAAACTTCGCCATTGCACCTGATATCCAGGTATACCACAGGCATAAGCCCTATCAACTCTCTGAGTCTGCCTGGTAGCTCCTGCTATTGTTTTGCCTTTCTGGGCGACTGTTGCCCTCCTTGAAGGCATAGCTGTAACACAAAAATACGTCAGAGAGGAATTATCTTAATAACACAGCTCTATGGCACTATCTCAGAGTGAGAAGAATAGAAACCAACTCCTAAATGTCCTGTAGCCTCCTGTTTATGGGTGGCGCGCAACACACCGATAATCAAGACTACTAGACACTGTGTAGACATTCAGAGGTATCGCTTCGATACCACTCTGTCACGCCGAACCCGGACTGTGGATCGATGCCCTACCAGGCACCTCCTACCTTAACAACCCAATTAAACTGCGGAATTTAAATAAAACCCTTTTTTTTAAAAACAACGTATATGCAAGGGCAAAACCGACAAGGTTTCCATATAATATACATAATGCACTACACTATTGTCACGCCCGAACCGGGCGTGGTAGTGCCTACACGGGCACCGCTTCTACCTAAGTAAGCTGCGGAAATTAAATAACACCTCTTTTTTTTAAAAACCAATCGTGCGTGCGGCAAAGCCGACTGTGCCGCCATATAATATACATAACAAAAGACACTACACCGCATATGAGTCCAATCCGCGTATGAATACAGACCTCAAGAGTTATCTTGAACTATGACGGACAAGGCCCGCGTACCATGCGTACAAAAGCACATCGATAGAACTTATACCAAAAGATAAACTCGACGAAGGAGCTATCCAAAACTACGGCGGTCCTACACTGCTGATCACCAAACAGCGTACCTAAACCTGCGGCATGAACGCAGCCCCCCGAAGGAGGTCAGTACGAAGAATGTACCAAGTAAGTGAAGCTGAAAAATACTGTAATGAAATCATAACAGTCTAAACAAAATAGGAGACATGCATGATAGCGGCCTCTGATCTGATACATAGCGATCATATCAAGTCGGGGGCGTACTCAAAGTCATTACTAAAACATAACCATGGGTCTCACGCCATAATATCAATCATGCGTGGAATCCTTCCTCATCGCCGAGTCCATGATATAATATAACCCCAATAGGCATACGTGAACACCAAGTCCCACTGTGTCCTAAAAGCATGCGGCAGCGGGAAAACGGCGGTGGTAAAGCGTGGGGTATAATGTCTTGGGGTTTACCTCACTTATACTATTACCACGGAGAAGGTGGTAAATCATCTTGGGGTTTACCCACTTATACTCTTACCCTATCTCAACCATCAAACAAACAAGCGGGGTATAATGTCTTGGGGTTTACCACTATACTCTTTACCACGGAGAAGGTGGTATAACATCTTGGGGTTTACCACTCACTTATACTCTTACCACTATCTCAATGGCCGTCAAACAAAGCGGAAGCACTACCATGTCTTATAAAAATCCGAATTTAACCCAAGTACTACAAATAGCAGGCATACGTGGAATCCTACATCATCGTGCGTCTAAGTAACTTACAACAAGATGGCGGCCCTCCGAGAAGTCGTGACAACTTAATAAAACATAATCCTTGCACTCAAAGACTATCGCGACACATAGGCGATTCTCAATTAATCAAGCCAAGGTACTTATCAAGGCACACATAGAATAATTCTCGATTAACCAAGCGAAGTGCGTGAAGGCACAAATAGAATAATTCTCATTTAACAAGACAAAGTACTTATCAAGGCACAAATAGAATAATTCTCAATTAACAAGCCAAAGTACTTATCAAGGCACAAATAGAAAAATTCTCATTTAACAAGCCAAAGTACTTATCAGGGCACAAATAGAATAATTCTCATTTAACAAGCCAAAGTACTTATCGCCAGCACAAATAGAATAATTCTCAATTAAGCCAAAGTACTTATCAAGGCACAAATAGAATAATTCTCAATTAACAAGCCAAAGTACTTATCAAGGCACAAATAGAATAATTCTCATTTAACAAGCCAAAGTACTACGTACGTACATTCTTTTCAAAAGACTCCTTTTATGTAAAATCCCAAGATACTAACACGTAGTATCAAGGTGTGTCTATTTTTCAAAGTAAGTTACTACACTTTTAGAAAACTCATTTCAAAGCTTGAAATCAAGTAACTTCAAATTTTCACAATCTAGGCAACTTATGCCCAATAATCAAAATAGACAACTTTCTTAACCTTCCATAAAGCCGTTATAACCAACTTCCCATAAAGTAGTTATAACCCTTTGGTTTTAGACAATTTCATTCTTTTTATAACCAAGAGACTTATACTATTAAAACCAAGTATCACATGCTTTATATATCAAGTTCTCAACTTTCAAAATACTACAAGTCTTTTAATATTTAGAAAACAAGTTTCTTCTACTTTTAAACCTCAAGTAACTCACACCTTTAAAACAAGTTACTTCTCTTAAATCATGTCATTTCTCCTCCTTTAAAACCATTAAGTAAATCACTCCTTTGACTCCCCTAAAGTCATTATTGTTACACCCCGTAAGTCCAGGACATGTATAAGAGAATGTAAGTAAGGAATCAAGACTTGGAAATTAGTACGAAAGGGGAGAATTGTTTTTCCGACGGAAAATCTTCCGAACGTCGGAACGGATAAATGTTCGTTGTTGAGAATTGAATTCTCAAAATGTATTATTTGAGGAATATGGAACTTTTAACATTATGGAAATTTATTTTTCACAGATTTAGTCATGTGGGGCCCACCGAGGAATTTCACGTTTTGTGAGGCCCACGAGGGTTACGGAATTTTATGGACGAATGAGAGGGCGACACGTGGCACCCCTACATGGTCTTGGTCGAAATTATGGTAAGGGTAAAATGGTCATTGACCATCTTGGAAGATAAGTCTTGCAAGCTTGATATTGTTGACTTGTCAACTTGTCCACATAGGCTTAATCCAAGTGAAATTCATCCAAGCCTCAAATGAATTGTGGGGCGGAATTTTACACGTATTGTAAGGCGTGTAATCCCCTTTGTTTGGTTGTTGTTTGGAGCCTTAAATGTGGCGTGTTGGTTATTGTATTCGACCTTGAAAAAGGTGGCAAAGTGAGTAGAAACAAAGGAAGTGATGCCCGATTTTCCGTAGAATTAGAGACCGCTTACTTAGTATTATTCTACGTTAGAGACTAGAAGTTGATAGTCTTGTTGAGACCATTATAGGTTGACACTTCTACGTACGGCGTATTCGCCAGCTTGTGGACTTAGCGGAAAGGTATGTGAACTATCTCTCTTACAGCATGATTCCCAAGATAAAGAAAGTATGTCCTACTCTTAAATGATCCATTCCTTGGCTGCATTTGGATTGCCTAAAATAGAATTCGTTCTATGTACTCCTTTGATTGTACTTTGACGTTTAAATTGTAAGTTGTATAATCCATTTCCTTAGTGAAGTTTGGATTCTTAAAAGTGAAAGTATTTTGCTTAAAGTACATGGAGTCTTGAAAAGGAAGTGGTTTCCAAACCTTTTGGCTAGTGCCTTAGTTCCAAAACCTAATGGTCGTTTTAATGACTTTAGGGAAGTCAAAGGAGTGATTTACTTAATTGTTTTAAAAGAGGAGAAATGACATGATTTTAAGAGAAGTAACTTGTTTTGAAAGGTGTGAGTTACTTGAGGTTTAAAAGTAGAAGAAACTTGTTTTATATATATTAAGAGACTCGAAGTATTTTGAAAGTTAAGAGACTTGATTTGAAAGTTTGTGATACTTGGTTTTAAGTATAAGTCTCCTAGTCATAGAAAGAATGAAATTATCTAAAAACCATAAAGGGTTATAACGGCTTTATGGGGAGTTGGTTATAACGGCTTTATGGAAGGTTTAGAAAGTTGTCTATTTTGATTAATGGGCATACGTTGCCTAGATTGTGAAAATTTGAAGTTACTTGGTTTCAAGCTTTGAAATGAGTTTCTAAAAGTATAGTAACTTACTTTGAAAAATAGACACACCTTGATACTACGGGTGTTAGTATCTTGGGGTTTTACACAAAAGGGAGTCTCTTGAAAAGAGATATGCGTGCGTAGTACTTTGGCTTGTTAAATGAGAATTATTCTATTTGTGCCCTGATAAGTACTTTGGCTTGTTAAATGAGAATTATTCTATGTGTGCCTTGATAAGTACTTTGGCTTGTTAAATGAGAATTATTCTATTTGTGCCCTGATAAGTACTTTGGCTTGTTAAATGAGAATTATTCTATGTGTGCCTTGATAAGTACTTTGGCTTGTTAAATGAGAATTATTCTATTTGTGCCCTGATAAGTACTTTGGCTTGTTAAATTAGAATTATTCTATTTGTGCCTGATAAGTACTTTGGCTTGTTAAATGAGAATTATTCTATTTGTGCCTTGATAAGTACTTTGGCTTGTTAAATGAGAATTATTCTATTTGTGTCTGATAAGTACTTTGGCTTGTTAAATGAGAATTATTCTATGTGTGCCTTGATAAGTACTTTGGCTTAATTAATTGAGAATTGCCTATGTGTGCTGGTGATAGCCTTTGAGTGCAAGTATTATGTTTTATTACGTTGCCGCGACTCTCGGTTGGAGGGCATGTCTTGTTGTAAGTTACTTGGGCGTCTGAAGCGGTGATGTGGGATTCCACGGGTATGCTTAGTTAGTTGTAGTACTTGGGTTAAATTCCCGGATCTTTTATAGAAGACATGGTAGTGCTTATGTTTTGTTTGACGGCCGGTTGAGATAGGGTAAGAGTATAAGTGAGGGGTAAACCCCCAAGATGCTATACCACCTTCTCCAGGGTAAGAGTATAAGTGAGGTAAACCCCAGACATTATACCCACTTGTTTTGTTTGATGGTCGGTTGAGATAGGGTAAGAGTATAAGTGAGAAAACCCCAAGATTCTTTACCACCTTCTCCAGTAAGAGTATAAGTGAGGGTAAACCCCAGACATTATACCCTTTACCACCACTTTCGTTTCTCGCTTGCGTACAGTTTTTAGGACACAGGTGGGACTTGGTGTTCATGTATGCCTATTGGTGTTATATTATATCATGGATGCGCAGTGAGGAGGATTCCCGGCATGATTGATATTATGGGCGTGAGACCCATGGTTATGTTTTAGTAATGACTTTGAGGCGTGCGCCACGACTTGATATGATCGCTTATGTGTTGTATCGTAGGTTGGCTATCATACATGTCTCTGTTTTGTTAATTATTATGATTTCATTCTGATATTCTTATTTCACATACTTGGTACATTCTTCTTGACCTCGCCCGAAGCTGCGTTAAATCTGCAGTTTAGGTCACCTTGATTTGGTGATGTCGAGTGTAGGACCTGCTCGAGTTTTGGATAGCTCCTTCGTTGGGAGCTTATCTTTGGTATAGTTCCTTGATGCAGTGCTTTTGTGCGGTTATGGATGCACGGGGCCTTGTCGTCATGTTTCTGTAAACTCTTAGAGTGCGTATTCATATGCTGGATTGGACTGCGTATGCGGTGTAGTGTCTTTTGTTATAATAATATATGGAAGCCTTGCTTTTCGGCTTTTCCTGCGCACGATTGGTTTTAAAAAAGAAGAGTGGTGTTATTTAATTTCGCTTGATTTACTTAGTTGTTAAGGTAGAAGGGTGCCTGGGTAGGCACCGATCCACGCCCGAGGTTGGGCGTGACAGTGGTATCAGCGATCGATCCTCGGAATGTTTACGACCGTGTTTAGTAGAGTCTTGATTATCGGTGTGTTGCTGCGCCCACACCCATAAACAGTGGCTACATGACATTTAGGAGTTGGTTTCTATTCTTCTCACTCTGAGATCGTGCCTAGATATGTGTTAGTAAGATAATTCCTCTCGGCGTAATTTTTGTGTTCTGATTATGCCTCGAGAGACAACAGCGCCTGAAGGGCAAAGGAGTAGCGAGCTACTAGTCGGACTCGAGAGTTGATAGGGCTTATGCCTGGGTATCTGGATGTTGTGCTTGATCGGCGAGTTCTTGCGCCAGTTTTGAGGCCCCGACACGAGCCTCGGTTTCGGTTAGGAGAAGACTATAGGAGTCATGAGGAAGCGGTTATGCTATTAACCAAGATAGCGGTGCTCTGATTTCATCGGCGAAGTTATTCGGCGATGCAGGCGGTGTACGAGGGTAGAGGCAACGCGAGATCGGCGTAAGAGGCTAGGACCAGGTTGGTTATCGGTGAGTTTTGGACGAGTGCCTCAGCGAGTGAGATATTCGTCGACCTACCGGTACATACCCCGCAGCTCATAGGTGGGAAATTTGACTCCACAAGGTATTTAGGAGCGATCCAAGCTCCGGTCGAAGTTCTCGGAGGAAGCGAGGATTTTCTCGATCGAGGCCACATATTCCTCGGTGTTTCCATTGTAGTAAGCGTCATTTGGGAAAATGCCGTCATGGCACGCAGTGTTTGTTATTATTGTGACCGTCCGCCACAAGAAGTGGGAATGTCTTGTTAGAAAGAGCACCGGTAAGGTGGCTCAGCCTATGAGGCCGATGGTTGATTCCCTTTCCTCCACAATTGACGTCCCCGAGCGGGTGTTTAGATGTCACCACCGTAGTGGTAGAGTCGTGGTGTTTATAGTTCGCGGTCCTTGAACGCAGAGGTGACGTGACTACTAGGCAGGATCGGGAGGCAACATCTCTGGGGTTCTGGTATATTTCGATTTTTTGAATCATACGTGCATTGATAGATTCAGATTCCGCCCTAGCATATATGTTTTCCCTTTATTGCTAGAAGTTGTAAGTGATAGTACCCCCAGAGGTAGGAATACTTTGATTAGTAAAGTGAGAAGTTAAGAATGTTGGATGAGAATGGTAAGTGGAGACTATAGTTGTGTAGAGTTCAAACGTAGTAATTGCCACATGACAGTGTAAGACCAATAGGAAAGATTGTACAATAGAAATACTTGGACCTATGTGATGAACCTCTAGTGAGTAGGGGGATAGGGTGAGAAGTACCTTGAGAGAAGAGAAAGATTTATTTGGACTAAGAATGAGAAGTTAAGTGTGACGATGAGTGGGTTATGGACTCATTTCGAATTCGTGGTAGTATGGAATGGGGTGATGTCAGTTAAAAAGGGTCCCGTTATGTGATAGGGTCCCGAGGATGCAAGGCCCAAGTTTAGTTAATTGTTGTATGAGTTCGTGGATGTGTTCCACCAGAACCAGGCCGTAAGGGTCGAGAAGAACCTGGACGGGAAAGTAAGTAACAAAATGGCCATGTTTGGATAGTAACTCCAATGATTGGAGAATAGAAACAATATTTGAGATTTTGTACGTGTACTAGATAAGTTTGAAAGTACGAGAAGGTATGACAAGTAAGGAAAGAAAGGAACCTCTAAGGATCCCGTGTTGTAGAAGACTGTACCCTTCAAGTTTTGTAAGGAGGGGTCACGGACGGAAGGTCCATTGTTATGTTTACGTATGTTATGTGGTGTCCATGTGTGGCATCGTTGGTCTTGTGCAGTTTTGATTGATAGGCATAGTATAGAGTTTATCGGAGTTTGTATAGCGGCAATCGACTAAGAACATTCGGGACGAATGTTTCTAAGGAAGAATGTTACACCCGTAAGTCCGGACATGTATAAGAGAATGTAAGTAAGGAATCAAGACTTGGAAATTAGTGCGAAGGGAGAATTGTTTTTAGACGGAAAATCTTAGAAACGTCGGAGCGGATAAATGTTCGTTGTTGAGAATTGAATTCTCAAAATGTATTATTTGAGGAATATGGAACTTTTAACATTATGGAAATTTATTTTTTACGGATTTAGTCATGTGGGGCCCACAGAAATTTTACGTTTTGTGGGGCCCATGAGGTTCTGGAATTTTATGGACGAATGAGAGGCGACACGTGGCACCTACATGGTCTTGGTCGAAATTATGGTAAGGGTAAAATGGTCATTGACCATCTTGGAAGATAAGTCTTGCGAAGCGATATTGTTGACTTGTCAACTTGTCCACATAGGCTTAATCCAAGTGAAATTCATCCAAGCCTCACATTTGTTGATATCTAAGCCTTCCATTGTGTTATATATACATAACTAGTAGCAAGACTTGACATTTTACACTTAGAAAAAATTAGAGAACCTTGTGTTCTTCAAGACTTGCTCTCGGGTTAGGTCCTATTCCCACACAAAAATTTTTAGTTTGTGATCCTTTGTCCACAAGACTTAAACCCAAGGTTCATGAGTGTATTGTAAGTGTATCTCAATAGAAAAATCCCGGAAAGAGAGAGTTTTCGTGTTAGTCGCAAGGTGAAAACCTAGTTGCTTTTCTATGTTTTGATTGGAAATGGAAGAGAAGTTAGTGGTGAACTTCTAAGGGCTTCAAATAGCGTATTGGAACATAAGGAAAGGAGCTAAGAATTGCTAAGGAGCGACTTTGAATCTTGGAAAATTTAAGGGCTTGAAAAGGTATAAATTTTGTCGTTTTAGTAGTTAAGACTTACTTATTGTTGTAGCTATGGATATTAGCAAGCATGTGGTATTTAGTATAAGGTTTGATAAGTTTATTGACTATTGGAACCCTAATCCGAAAACTAGCATGTTTAGCTTTAAGATTACAATTCAAGTCGATTATTAGTTAAGTCGTCGCATGTTGTATAAAGAAGGAAATTGTAGTTGTTGAAGTTGTTTATGACTATATAACATGTTAGACCTTAGAACTTGGAATTTGAAAGTTATTGGAAAAGACTTTGAATTGTTGGTTGTTGTTGGCCGAGAATGGCTAGTGAGTATTAAACTACTTGGTATGAATTGTGGGGCGGAATTTTACACGTATTGTAAGGCGTGTAATCCCCTTTGTTTGGTTGTTGTTTGGAGCCTTAAATGTGGCGTGTTGGTTATTGTATTCGACCTTGAAAAAGGTGGCAAAGTGAGTAGAAACAAAGGAAGTCTGCGATTTTCCGTAGAATTAGAGACCGCTACTTAGTATTATTCTACGTTAGAGACTAGAAGTTGATAGTCTTGTTGTGACCATTATAGGTTGACACTTCTACGTGCGGCGATTCGACAGCTTGTGGACTTAGCGGAAGGTATGTGAACTATCTCCTCTTCTAGCATGATTCCTTAAGATAAAGAAAGTATGTCCTACTCTTAAATGATCCATTCCTTGGTTGCATTTGGATTGCCTAAAATAGAATTAGATTACATGTACTCCTTTGATTGTACTTTGATGTTTAAATTGTAAGTTGTATAATCCATTTCCTTAGTGAAGTTTGGATTCTTAAAAGTGAAAGTATTTTGCTTAAAGTACATGGAGTCTTGAAAAGGAAGTGGTTTCCAAACATTTTGGCTAGTGCCTTAGTTCCAAAACCTAATGGTCGTTTTAATGACTTTAGGAAGTCAAATGAGTGATTTACTTAATTGTTTTAAAGAGGAGAAATGACATGATTTTAAGAGAAGTAACTTGTTTTGAAAGGTGTGAGTGTCACGACCCGATCCCGGGCCCGTGACTGGTGCCTTACCCCGGGCACCCTAGTGATACAACATCAGAGAAAATCACGAAATAAAAACTTTAAACATTAAACAAGAGATATGAATAAAAGCAGCCAACCAAGTTACCTTTTTGCATATATACTAAAACTTGAGCAATTACATCCTTACAAACCCCGCCACAACAAGATTGCTGCACTACAGACCTCAAGAGTTTTTATACAACATGACGGGGGGCCGCCATACCCCGAATGTACAAGTACCTACGATGTGTGGACTATACCAAAAGATAAGCCTTCGAGAAACGGAGCTTCCAATCGCTGAAGTGATCCATGGCGAGGATCAACGGCGGTGTACCTCACTGCGGCATGAACGCAGCCCGGAGGTCGAGACAAGTACCAAGTATGTGAATCGAAAATCACGTAAATGAAATCATAGTAGTCTATATAAAGCGGGAGACATGTATGATAACCAACTACGATCCATAATAAATAGCAACATGTAAGTCGTGGACTCGCGCCTCAAAGTCATCACTCAAATATAACTACGGGTCTCACGCCTCAACATCAATCATGCCCGTGGAATACCTTCCTCACCGCGATCTATAATAACACCAAGGGTACACATGAACACCAAGTCCTACGAGTCATAAAATGCGACGGCAAGTACAAAGGCTAACTACCGATACCAAAGCCGCACTAACAATACTATACAACCAAACCACGGAGCGTCACGGGGCAAGTACGAAGCCAACTACGGATATCAAGGCCGTGTCACGTACCGACCGGCAAGTACGAGGCTAACTACCGATACCAAGGTCGTATCACGAGACTCGCCACGAAGGCGTCGGGGCAAGAAAGCCAACTACGGATACCGGCGTGTCACGTGTGGCGGGGCAAATCTGAGGGCTAACTACGGATACCAGCCGTATCACGAGACTTCGCCACTAAACCGAGCAGGGCATGTGCGAAGGCTAACTACCAGTACCAAGGCGAATCGGCCACGAGGCGGGGCATCGAAGCCAACCACCGATACCAAGGCGAATCGGTAAAAACCTCATGGAGAGCTAGTCCATGGAATAACACTATCAGCGGGAGCATACAGTGGAATTCTCCATCACCGCCAGACGCCCAAGTAATATCATAACAAATCGTGACCTCCATTTGAGACGCGGTGGTATAGAAATACAATACCAAAGACGACAAGGCTATCACACGCAAACATAGGCAAGTTACACACAACTCAAGGTACTTTCATATTATGCCAAAGTCCGTGTTTTAACCCAAAGTACTACGTACGTTAAATTCTTTTTAAAAGATCCATTTCTTTTACAAAGGTCACCCGATGCCCGTATTATAAAAATAGAGTGACTAACATTTTTAAGTAAACCAAAACAACTTCCATACTTTCCTTTTTAAACCAAAACACTTCTCCTTTAAAAATCAAGTTACAACATTCTTTTCCAAAGTTCAAGTTTGCCTAATTTCAAATATTCACGTCTCTTATTTTCGAAAGATTTCATAGTTCATAGTCTTAATCATTTAATAACGTAATTCTCTTTTAAAACAATTTGAGCAACATATGCCTTATGTGTGAGTAGGTTATTCTTGTTTATAACAATCTTATTAAAGCAGCCATGATCTAGGAAATGTAATACAATCTTGTCTTATCTTAGCTTCTATGCAGATGGAGGTTTCTACTGGTTTTAATATAATTACTTATTTGTCAATACATTTTCCTTTATTAACGCTGCGGTGGTTGCTCGATACTTATTCTCATTTAGAAATCAAGAAACATTATTCTTTAAAACCAAGTACTCATTACTCACGAATGAGGTTTCACACTTCTTAACAACTTTCATATCAATTCAATTAAGTCAAGTCTCTTATCTTTTAAGATTAAGTCTCTTAACTTCTAAAATCAATAAACCATTCTTTTTATTTCTCTTAAGTCGTTATACCTAACTTCCCATAAAGCTAGTATAACTCTTAGGCTTTTAAAACCAGGTATTTCTCTTCTTTCAAAACGATTCTTAATTCTTTTGAAATACTTCAAGATTCTTATTATTTAGACTCAAGTCAAAAGACGTCAAGTAAAACCATGTTTAGTTAACACACGTACGTCTACCGTACTATATATATTCTTTTAAAATATCATGCTCAAGAGGATAGGAAGAATCACATACCTCGCGACGATTATCGACTATTAGCAAATAGCTCCAAAGTACTGTAACCCTGTTAGCCTCTTCCACCCTTCGAGTAGAATCACGCCATCGCGATCTTCAACCTATAATCGGCCATATAAGTCTATCAACATCTAGACTACTCTGCGAATAATTCTAGATACGATTCCTTTATTCTACGGAAAATTGGGCAAAGACTTCCTACCCGCCAATCTACACGAGTCTACTGTAAATACAGTCCTATGTAAGTACAGTTCAATCTTCTTTCTTTAATATTCTTTTGATGTGATTTCAATTCAATTCTCTTCTCTTATACCATCCTTCTATACGTCTTATACTTATTTCTATACTACTACAGTATGTAATTTCCAATTACAATAGAAGGACAAGAGTATTTACCTCGATAAGCCCAAAATTATCCAAGTTAAATGTCGATCCTGAGCAAGGTTTAGCTCCTACTGGCGCTCCAACCCGCTCCAAACAACCCTAGAAGTTCTACACAACTTCTTCTTAATACTTCAACTTGCTATGAAGATTTCCTTGAGGTTTCGTTTAGTGGCTAAAGGAAGTATAATAGTATTTCCGGGCTTTTAGTATAAGGGTAACCTTGGAATACTACAAGGTATTTGGGCAAGTATTTTGGAATAGTAATACTGAGAATACTTTTTCCACCAAGGGGGTATTTACGAAAACTACTAGGCAAGGGGGGGGGGAATGTTTCGGCCAAGGCCTCTCAAAGGGGGAGGGGGAGCCTTGGACGAAAACTACACTAAGGGGGAGAGGGTTTTTAGACTTGGAATTTCAAGTGAGGATGAAGAAATAGTCTTGCATTAGAGGGGTATTTATAGGACATTCAATGGCCAAGATTAAGCCAAGTGGTGGGCAAGTGTAGGGTGAAGATTTGGACATGTGTTTGTGGGTCCCACTTGCTCATCAACTACACAAAATATCCTACCAACTCCTTGACAAAAAATGAAAGGCAAAACGTGCCATGTTTTCGTCCCAACTTCCGCCCACTTGAGGGTGACACTTGTCACCCTCTCGTTGGTCCAAAATATTTCATCTCTCGGAAAAATCCGCATAAATTATAAATGTTGCAACCGTATTTTTCCCTTCGCAAAGTCCGGAAAACGTTTCGTCGGAAAACGAGTCTTTTTGCTAGTTGTGCACAAATTTCGCCCCTTGCCTAACTTAAGGCTTAAAATTTTGTACGTACGCCCTCACGTACATACTCTGGAAATACGGGGTATAACAGTGAGTTACTTGAGGTTTAAAAGTAGAAGAAACTTGTTTTCTATATATTAAGAGACTCGAAGTATTTTGAAAGTTAAGAGACTTGATTTGAAAGTTTGTGATACTTGGTTTTAAGTATAAGTCACTTAGTCATAGAAAGAATGAAATTGTCTAAAAACCATAAAGGGTTATAACGGCTTTATGGGGAGTTGGTTATAACGGCTTTATGAAAGGTTTAGAAAGTTGTCTATTTTGATTAATGGGCATAAGTTGCCTAGATTGTGAAAATTTGAAGTTACTTGGTTTCAAGCTTTGAAATGAGTTTCTAAAAGTATAGTAACTTACTTTGAAAAATAGACACACCTTGATACTACGGGTGTTAGTATCTTGGGGTTTTACACAAAAGGGAGTCTCTTGAAAAGAATGTACGTACGTAGTACTTTGGCTTGTTAAATGAGAATTATTCTATTTGTGCCCTGATAAGTACTTTGGCTTGTTAAATGAGAATTATTCTATTTGTGCCTCGATAAGTACTTTGGCTTGTTAAATGAGAATTATTCTATGTGTGCCTTGATAAGTACTTTGGCTTGTTAAATGAGAATTATTCTATTCATGCCTCGATAAGTACTTTGGCTTGTTAAATGAGAATTATTCTATGTGTGCCTTGATAAGTACTTTGGCTTGTTAAATGAGAATTATTCTATTTGTGCCCGGATAAGTACTTTGGCTTGTTAAATGAGAATTATTCTATTTGTGCCATGATAAGTACTTTGGCTTGTTAAATGAGAATTATTCTATTTGTGCCTTGATAAGTACTTTGGCTTGTTAAATGAGAATTATTCTATTTGTGCCCTGATAAGTACTTTGGCTTGTTAAATGAGAATTGCCTATGTGTGCTGGTGATAGCCTTTGAGTGCAAGTATTATGTTTTATTACGTTGCCGCGACTCTCGGTTGGAGGGCCGGCTGTCTTGTTGTAAATTACTTGGACGTACCGACAGTGATGTGGGATTCCACGGGTATGCTTCCGTTAGTTGTAGTACTTGGGTTAAATTCAGAATCTTTTATAGAAGACACGGTAGTGCTTATGTTTTGTTTGAATTTGGTTGAGATAGGCTAAGAGTATAAGTGAGTGGTAAACCCCCAAGATGCTATACCACCTTCTCCAGGGTAAGAGTATAAGTGAGGGGTAAACCCCCAAGACATTATACCCCCTGCTTGTTTTGTTTGATGGTCGGTTGAGATAGGGTAAGAGTATAAGTGAGGAAAACCCCAAGATGCTTTACCACCTTCTCCGTAAGAGTATAAGTGAGGGGTAAACCCCCAAGACATTATACCCCCTGCTTTACCACCTGCTCGTTTCCTGCTTGGCCCGTACGGTTTTAGGACACAGGTGGGACTTGGTGTTCATGTATGCCTATTGGTGTTATATTATATCATGGATCGCGGTGAGGAGGATTCCCGCATGATTGATATTATGGGCGTGAGGCAAGGGTGATGTGATTCCACGGGTATGCTTAGATTAGTTGTAGTACTTGGGTTAAATTCCCGGATCTTTTATAGAAGATACGGTAGTGCTTATGTTTTGTTTGTGGGGTTGAGATAGGCTAAGAGTATAAGTGAGGGGTAAACCCCCAAGACGCTATACCACCTTCTCCAGAGTAAGAGTATAAATGAGGGGTAAATCCCCAAGACATTATACCCCCTGCTTGTTTTGTTTGATGGTCGGTTGAGATAGGGTAAGAGTATAAGTGAGAGGAAAACCCCCAAGATGCTTTACCACCTTCTCCGGGGTAAGAGTATAAGTGAGGGTAAACCCCAAGACATTATACCCTTTACCACCGCCGCTTTCTGCTTGGGTCTGCACGCTTTTAGGACACAGGTGGGACTTGGTGTTCATGTATGCCTATTGGTGTTATATTATATCATGGATCGCCAGTGAGGTGAGAGGATTCCCCGGGCATGATTGATATTATGGGCGTGAGACCCATGGTTATGTTTTAGTAATGACTTTGAGGGCATGCGTCCCTGACTTGATATGACTGCTTATGTGTTGTGTACTGTAGGTTGGCTATCATACATGTCTCCTGTTTTGTTAGACTGTTATGATTTCATTCTGATATTCTTGTTTCACATACTTGGTACATTCTTCGTCTCGACCTCGCCGGGCTGCGTTCATCGCCGAGTTTAGGTACGCAGTTTGGTGATCTGCAGGTGTAGGACCCTGCTCAGAGGTTTTGGATATCTCCTTCTGTTCGGGAGCTTATCTTTTGGTATAGTTCCTTCAGTACAGACTTTTGTACGGTTATGGGTACGGCGGGGCCTTGTCCCGTCATGTTTCTGTAAACTCTTAGAGGTCTGTATTCATATGTGGGATTGGACTCGTATGCGGTGTAGTGTCTTTTGTTATAATATTATATGGCAGCCTTGCGCTTTGCCTTGCGTCGCACGATTGGTTTTAAAAAAAAAAGAGTTGTTATTAAATTTCCGCAGTTTACTTAGTTGTTAAGGTAGAAGGGTGCCCAGGTAGGGCACCAGTCACGGGCCCGGGGTTCGGGGCGTGACAATTATAATGACCTTTAGGTTTTGGAACTAAGGCACTAGCCAAAAGGTTTGGAAACCACTTCCTTTTCAAGACTCTATGTACTTTAAGTAAAATACTTTCACTTTTAAGAATCCAACTTCACTAAGGCAATGGATTATACAACTTACAATTTAAACATCAAAGTACAATCAAGGAAGTACATAGAACAAATTCTATATTAGGCAATCCAAGTACAACCAAGGAATGAATCATTTAAGGAGTAGAACTTACTTTCTTTATCTTAAGGAATCATGCTAGAAGAGGAGATAGTTCACATACCTTTTCGGCTAAATCCACAAGCTAAGCCGAATACGCCGTACGTAGAAGTGTCAACCTATAATGGTCACAATAAGACTAGCAACTTCTAGTCTCTAACGTAGAATAATACTAAGTATTTGGTCTCTAATTCTACGGAAAATCGGGCAGCACTTCCTTTGTTTCTACTCACTTTGCCACCTTTTTCAAGGCCGAATACAATAACCAACACGCCACATTTAAGGCTCCAAACAACAACCAAACAAAGGGGATTACACGCCTAACAATACGTGTAAAATTCCGCCCCACAATTAATACCAACTAAGTCCATAATCAAGCCATTCTCGACTAACAACATAACCACAATTCAAAGTCTTTTTCAATCCTTTTCAAATTCCATGTTCTAAGGTCTAACATGTTATATAGACATAAACAACTTCAACAACTACAATTTCCTTCTTTATACAACATGCGACGACTTAAACAATAATCGACATGAATTGTAATCTTAAGGCTAACATGCTAGTTTTTCGGATTAGGGTTCCAATAGCCAAAACACTTATCCAACTTCATAATAAATAACTCATGCTTGCTATTATCCATAGCTACAACAATAAGTAAACTTAATTACTAAAACGACAAAATTATACCTTTCCAAGCCCTTAAAATTTCCAAGATTCAAAGTCGCGCCTTAGCAAATTCTTAGCTCCTTTCCTTATGTTCCAATCCGCTCCAAGCACTCCTTAGGAGCCTATGAAGAACCCATCTTCAAGTTCCAACTTCAAAGTTGAAGGACTCCTTAAGTTTCCGCCTTGCGACTAACATGAAAACGCCGTTTTTCCGAAATCTTTCTATTGAGATATCCTTACAATACCCTTAGGGACATTGGGTTCAAGTCTTGTGAACAAAGGATCAAAATTACAAATTTTTGTGTGTGTGAAATGGGTGAACCCGAGAGCAAGTCTCCAAGAACAAATGTGTGTGATATTTTTCTAAGTGTTTAAGACCTTGTCTTGCACTAGCTTAGCATATATAACACATTGGAGGGTCTAGATAATAACACTTGTTAAAATTGGAGGAAGAGATCAAGCGAGTGGCTCTTGACAGTCAACAATGTCAAGCTCTTAATTAGCAAGACTTTGTCATCTACACCTTGGTAAAATGACCCTTTTACCCTTACACATTTCGACCAAGACCAAGTGTGGGGGTGCCACGTGTCGCCCTCTCATTCGTCCATAAAATTCTGTAACCCTCGTGGACCCCACAAAACGTAAAATTCCTCGGGTGGGCCCCACGTGACCAAATCCGTAAAAATAAATTTCCATAATGTTAATAAGTTCCAAACTCTTCAACTAATGCATTTTGAGAATCCAATTCTCAACAACGAACATTTTCCTTTCAAGCGTTGAACATTTTCCGTCGGAAAAACAATTCTTCCTTTTGTACTAATTTCCAGGTCTTGATTCCTTACATACATTCTCTTATACATGTCCTGGACTTACGGGGTGTAACATTCTTCCCCCCTTAGAAACATTCGTCCTCGAATGTTCTTAGTCGGTTTTCAAGCTATACCCACTCCGGCACAATCTCTATACTATGCCTATCAATCAAAACTGCACAAGACCAACGATGCCACACATGGCCACCACAACATACGTGAACATAATAATGGATCTTCCGTCCGTGGTCCCTTCTCACAAAACTCGAAGGTTACTGTCTTCCCAAACACGGGATCCTTAGAGGTTCCTTTCTTTCCTTACTTGTCATACTTTCTCGTACTTTCAAACTTATCTAGTACACGTACAAAATCTCAAATATTGTTTCTATTCTCCAATCCTTGGAGTTACTATCCAAACTTGGCCATATTGTCACTTACTTTCCTGTTAAGGCTCTTCTCGGTCCTTACAACCTGATTTCGATGGAACGCGTCCACAAACTCGTACAACAATCAACTAGACTTGGGCCTTGCACCCTCGGGATCCTACCACATAACGGGACCACTACTAACTGACATCACCCCATTCCATACTACCGGTTGACCCGAGATGAGTCCATAACCCGACTCATCGTCACACTTAACTTCTCATTCTTAGTCTGAAATAAATCTTTCTCTTATCTCAAGGTACTTCTCACCCTATCCCCCTATTCACTAGAGGTTCGTCACATAGGTCCAAGTATTTCTCGCATAATCTTCCCTATTGGTCTTACATTGTCATGGGGCAATTACTACGTGTGAACTCTACACAACTATAGTCTCAGTTCACTTATCATTCTTGTCAACATTCTTAACTTTTCACTTTACTAATCAAAGTATCCCTACCTCTGGGGTACTATCACTTTACAACTCTAGCAACAAAGGGAAAACATATACGCTAGGGCAAAATCTGAATCTAACAATGCACGTATGATTCAAAAGAATCGAAATATACCGTAACCGATGCGGTGTCGCCTCACGATCTGTCCGATGAGTCACGTCATCTCTGCGGTTCGAAGGGCCGCCAGAACTATAAACTCCATACGACCTCCACGCGGTGGCTAACATCCGAACACCTTACAGGAACGCACATTTGTGGAGGAAGGGAATCAACCATCGACCATAGTGAGCCACCTCACGGTGCTCTTTCTAAAGGACATACCTCGAATATGGCCGAACGGCCACAATTAAAACAAACACTGTGCCATAACGGCATTTCCAGAACGACGCTTACCACATCTGATACACTGAGGAATAGGTGGCCTCGACCGAGAAAGTCCTCTGCTCCTCTGAGAACCTCGACCCCTGGAGCTTGGACCGGCTCCTAAATACCTTGTGGGGTCCAATCTCCCACCTGTGAACTGCGGGGGTATGTACTGGGTAGGCTGGGACGAATATCTCACTCCATTTCGAGGGACTCGTCCAAAACTCAGGAAGAACCAACCGGTCCAGCCTCTTACGTGAGATCTCATGGCCGCCTCTACACTGTACACTGTATGTCTTGGCCGAGTAACCTCCTGGCGATGAAACTAGCCTTCGCTATCTTGGTCAATAACATAATGGCTTCCTTCATGACCTAAAGTCTTCCTCGGCGAGGCGGAGGCTCATTGCAGGGGCCTCAAAACTGCGCGAGAAGAACTCGCCGATCGAACATCATCCAGGTATACCACGGGCATAAGCCCTATCAACTCTCTGAGTCCGACTGGTAGCTCCTGCAACTCCTTTGCCCTTCAGGCGGTGTTGCCCTCGAGGCATAATCAGTAATACAACAATCGTCGAGAGGAATTATCTTACTAACACGGCTACATGGCACAATCTTAGAGTGAGAAGAATAGAAACCAACTCCTAAATGTCCCGTAGCCTCCGGTTTATGGGTGTGGCGCGCAACACACCGATAATCAAGACTCTACTAGACACGGTCGTAGACATTCAGAGGATCGCTCGATACCACTCTGTCACGCCCGAACCGGGCGTGGTGGTGCCCTACACAGGCACCACTACCTTAACAACTAAGTAAATCTGCGGAAATTAAATAACACCTTTTTTTTTAAAAACCAATCGTGCGTGCAAGGCAAAGCCGACTGTGCTGCCATATAATATACATAACAAAAGACACTACACCGCATAGGTCAATCCCACATATGAATACGGACCTCACAGAGTTATCTTTGAACTATGATGGGACAAGGCCCCGCAGTATCCATAACTGTACAAAAGCATGTACTGATAGAACTTATACCATAAAGATAAACTCCCGAACAGAAGGAGCTATCCAAAACTACGGCGGTCTACACTGCCGATCACCAAACAGCGTACCTAAACTGCGGCATGAGCAGCGCCGAAGGAGGTCGATGCGAAGAATGTACCAAGTATGTGAAGCGATGAAATGCGTAATGAAATCATAATGATCTAAACAAAACAGAGACATGTATGATAGCCAACCTACGATTACCTGATACAAGCGATCATATCAAGTCGTGGACGATGCCTCAAAGTCATTACTAAAACATAACCGTGGGTCTCACGCCCATAATATCAATCATGCGTGGAATCCATCCTCACCGGCGATCCATGATATAATATAACCCCGATAGGCATACGTGAACACCAAGTCCCACTGTGTCCTAAAAGCTATGCAGAGCGGGAAAAGCGGCGGTGGTAAAGCGTAGGGTATAATGTTTTGGGGTTTACCCACTTATACTCTTACTGGAGTATGGTAAAGCATCTTGGGGGTTTACCCCTCACTTATACTCTTACCCTATCTCAACCGACCATCAAACAAATAAGTAGGGGGTATAGCATCTTGGGGGTTTACCCCTCACTTATACTCTTACCCTATCTCAACCGGCCGTCAAACAAAACAGAAGCACTACCATGTCTTCTATAAAAATCCGAATTTAACCCAAGTACTACAAATAACGGAAGATACCCGTGGAATCCCACATCACCGTCAGTGCGTCCAGTAACTCACAACAAGATAGCGGCCTCTCCAGAGAGTCGCGACAACTTAATAAAACATAATCGGCACTCAAAGACTATCGCCAAGACACATAGGCAATTCTCAATTAATCAAGCAAAGGTACTTATCAAGGCACACATAGAATAATTCTCAATTAACCAAGGAAGTACTCATCAAGGCACAAATAGAATAATTCTCATTTAACAAGCCAAAGTACTTATCAAGGCACAAATAGAATAATTCTCATTTAACAAGCCAAAGTACTTATCAAGGCACAAATAGAATAATTCTCATTTAACAAGCCAAAGTACTTATCGCCAGCACAAATAGAATAATTTTCAATTAACCAAGCCAAAGTACTTATCAAGGCACAAATAGAATAATTCTCAATTAACAAGCCAAAGTACTTATCAAGGCACAAATAGAATAATTCTCATTTAACAAGCCAAAGTACTACATACGTACATTCTTTTCAAAAGACTCCTTTTTATGTAAAATCCCAAGATACTAACACCGTAGTATCAAGGTGTGTCTATTTTTCAAAGTAAGTTACTACACTTTTAGAAAACTCATTTCAAAGCTTGAAATCAAGTAACTCAAATTTTTCACAATCTAGGCAACTTATGCCCAATAATCAAAATAGACAACTTTCTTAACCTTCCATAAAGCCGTTATAACCAACTTCCCATAAAGCCGTTATAACCCTTTACGGTTTTAGACAATTTCATTCTTTTATAACCAAGAGACTTATACTATTAAAACCAAGTATCACATGCTTTATATATCAAGTTCTCAACTTTCAAAATACTACAAGTCTCTTAATATTTAGAAAACAAGTTTCTTCTACTTTTAAACCTCAAGTAACTCACACCTTTAAAACAAGTTACTTCTCTTAAATCATGTCATTTCTCCTCCTTTAAAACCATTAAGTAAATCACTCCTTTGACTCCCCTAAAGTCATTATAATGACCTTTAGGTTTTGGAACTAAGGCACTAGCCAAAAGGTTTGGAAACCACTTTTCAAGACTCTATGTACTTTAAGTAAAATACTTTCACTTTTAAGAATCCAACTTCACTAAGGCAATGGATTATACAACTTACAATTTAAACATCAAAGTACAATCAAGGAAGTACATAGAACAAATTCTATATTAGGCAATCCAAGCACAACCAAGGAATGAATCATTTAAGGAGTAGAACTTACTTTCTTTATCTTAAGGAATCATGCTAGAAGAGGAGATAGTTCACATACCTTTCGCTAAATCCACAAGCTGCCGAATACGCCGTGCGTAGAAGTGTCAACCTATAATGGTCACAATAAGACTATCAACTTCTAGTCTCTAACGAGAATAATACTAAGTATTTGGTCTCTAATTTCACGGAAAATCGGGCGAGACTTCCTTTGTTTCTACTCACTTTGCCACCTTTTTCAAGGCGAATACAATAACAACACGCCACATTTAAGGCTCCAAACAACAACCAAACAAAGGGGATTACACGCCTAACAATACGTGTAAAATTCCGCCCACAATTAATACCAACTAAGTCCATAATCAAGCCATTCTCATTAACAACATAACCACAATTCAAAGTCTTTTCCAATCCTTTTCAAATTCCAAGTTCTAAGGTCTAACATGTTATATAGACATAAACAACTTCAACAACTACAATTTCTTCTTTATACAACATGCGGCGACTTAAACAATAATCGACTTGAATTGTAATCTTAAGGCTAACATGCTAGTTTTTAGGATTAGGGTTCCAATAGCCAAAACACTTATCCAACTTCATAATAAATAACTCATGCTTGCTATTATCCATAGCTCTGACATTAAGTAAACTTAATTACTAAAACGACAAGATTATACCTTTATAAGCCCTTAAAATTTCCAAGATTCAAAGTCGCGCCTTAGCAAATTCTTAGCTCCTTTCCTTATGTTCCAATCCGCTCCAAGCACTCCTTAGAAGCCTATGAAGAACCCATCTTCAAGTTCCAACTTCAAAGTTGAAGAACTCCTTAAGTTTCCGCCTTGCGACTAACGTGAAAACGCCGTTTTTCCGAAATCTTTCTATTGAGATATCCTTACAATACCCTTAGGGACATTGGGTTCAAGTCTTGTGAACAAAGGATCAAAACTACAAATTTTTGTGTGTGTGAAATGGGTGAACCCGAGAGCAAGTCTCCAAGAACAAATGTGTGTGATATTTTTCTAAGTGTTTAAGACCTTGTCTTGCACTAGCTTAGCATATATAACACATTGGAGGGTCTAGATAATAACACTTGTTAAAATTGGAGGGAAGAGATCAAGACAAGTGGCTCTTGACTTGGTCAACAATGTCAAGCTCTTAATTAGCAAGACTTTGTCATCTACACCTTGGTCAAATGACCCTTTTACCCTTACACATTTCGACCAAGACCAAGTGTGGGGGTGCCACGTGTCTCCCTCTCATTCGTCCATAAAATTCCGTAACCCTCGTGGACCCCACAAAACGTAAAATTCCTCGGGTGGGCCCCACGTGACCAAATCCGTAAAAATAAATTTCCATAATGTTAATAAGTTCCAAACTCTTCAACTAATGCATTTTGAGAATCCAATTCTCAACAACGAACATTTTTCCTTTCCGACGTTCGGAACATTTTCCGTCGGAAAAACAATTCTTCCTTCGTACTAATTTCCAGGTCTTGATTCCTTACATACATTCTCTTATACATGTCCTGGACTTACGGGGTGTAACAACTATACACGAGTCCAATCCCACATATGAATACAGACCTCTAAGAGTTTTACTGAACTATGACGGGACAAGGCCGTAGTACCTATAATCGCATAAAAGTGCATCTTGTAGGATCTATACCAAAATGATAAACTCATGAACATATGGAGCTATCCAAAAACTCTGAGCAGGGTCCTACACCTGCACATCACCAAACTGCGTACCTAAACCTGCGGCATGAACACAGTCCCCCGAAGGAGGTCAGTACGAAGAATGTACCAAGTATGTGAAACAATAAGTACTGTAATGAAATCACAACAGTCTATACAAAATAGGATACATGTATGATCGCCAAACTACAATACACAATACATAAGCAGTCATATCAAGTCAGGAACGCATGCCCTGGAAGTCATTACTCAAATATAACCATGGGTCTCACGCCCATAATATCAATCATGCCCGTGGAATCCTTCTTCACTGTCGGCAGTCCATGATATAATATAACTTCAGTAAGCACACTGAACCTTGCAATCATGAGAGTAATGCAATCATTTTTACTATCACGACCCGTTCCGGGGCCCGTGACTGGTGCCTTACCCTGACACCCAAGTAGTCATACATCAGAGTAATCAGCGGAATATAAAACAAGATATGAAACAATTGTAAAATGAGACACAGTTTATCTGAGAAGTGGTCGCTTTCGCATATATATATAAACAAAGTCTGCGATTACATCCCAACTGCATAATAGGACTACTGCACCTAAGAAGGTAAACAACTATGGCGGACAGGGCCCCGCCATACCTGAATGTACAAAACTATCTACAACAACGGGAGATCATACCCAAAAGTCGAGCCTCCTAGAAGATGGAGCTCACGACACCAAAGTAAAGGTCCTAGGATGTGGATCTAGCACACGCTTCCCTTACTGCGCAATAACGCAGCCCCAAGGAGGTCGATAACAGTACCAAGTATGTGAATCAGAAAGTACTTAAATGAAATCATATCATTTTAAAACCAATTGTACAAATATGTACGAAACAACCAATGTAACCGCACATAGTGCCACATCACAAACAAGAGTAATAATAGGTAAGCGTAATGGTCTTTTCTAGTGCATGAATGATCGGCAAGGCCAATCGCCCATAGTATCATTATGCATGCCTAATCCACGGACTGTAGTCCGCGTAGCCACCTAGGCCCGCGTGAGGTATTCCGCATCGAGGGTAGCTACTCCTCGCGTCGCCCCGACTCTCGTGGTCCGCGTGGCCACATAGACCGCGTGAGGTATTCCCGCACACTAACACCGGAACTCGTAGCTCCGCATAGGTCCCCTGGACCCGCATGAGGCATCCCTCGCATCCGGGGGCAGCTTAACCCCCGGTATAACATGTCAAGAGGTGAGTGGTATACTACTAACATAACATCTTATCGTTAAACAACATAAGCACAATAAGAATAACCTCTTTATACAAACGTCACAAGACACTAACACACATAACATCATAATATGTCTACTCATCAAACCATCTTATTATACTTTCCAGAAATCAATACAAGTCTTTCATAAACACATAAGAAAATTTTTCCTTTTATCTTTCTTAAGTCGTTATACCTAACTTCCCATAAAGCTAGTATAACTCTTAAGCTCTTTGTTTAAAAACAAGTATTTCTCTTCTTTCAAAAATGATTCATAATTCTTTTGAAATACTTCAAGATTCTTATTATTTAGACTCAAGTCAAAAGACGTCAAGTAAAACCATGTTCGCTTAACACACGACGCTCACCGCACTATATATATATTTTAAAATATCATGCTCAAGAGGATAGGAAGAATCACATACCTTCTCGGCGAAATCCACCTGCCAAGTCGAATATGTCGCGCGCAGAGTATCAACCTATAATAGGCAAATACGTCTATCAACGTCTAGACTACTCTGTAGAATATTCTAAGCAGAAGGTTCTTAATTCTACGGAAAATTGGGCAGACTTCCTACCCTCATACTACAAAAGTTCATCAGAATACAGTCCTATGTAAGTACAGTTCAATCTTCTTTAATATCCTTCTATACGATGTAATTACAGTTCAATTCTCTTCTGTAATATCCTTCTATGTAATTACAGTTCAATTCTCTTCTTTAATATCCTTCTATGTAATTACAGTTCAATTCTCTTCTTTAATATCCTTCTATGTATCTTATACTTAGTTCAATATTACTACAGTATGTAATCTCCAATTACAATAAAAGGATAAGATTATTATTTACCTCGATAAGCCCAAAACTATCCAAGATATAAGTCGATCCTGAGCAAGGTTTAGCTCCTAATCTGTACGCTCCAATCCGCTCCAAGAAACCCTTAGAAGTTTTCTACACAACTTCTACTTACTACTCCAATCAACTATGAAGTTTCTCCTAGTGGTTTAGTTTAGTGACTAAAGGAAGTATAGTAGTATTTTCCGGCTCTAAGTATAGAGTGACTTTGGAAATACTACAAGGGATTGGGCTAAGGTATTTGGGAATAGTAACAATACTTTGGAGAGATTTTCCTATCAAGGGGGTGTTTAGGCTAGAGCTCTTTAGAGGGGAGATGGTGTTTGGACGAGAGCTTCTCTCAAAGGGGGGAAGTTTTGAGACTTGGAAAAATGATTTGTGGATGAAGAATTCCTTCAACTTAGGGGGGGTATTTATAGGACTTTCAAGGGTCAAGATTAAGGCAAGTGGAGGGCAAGTGGAGGGTGTAGATTTGCACATGTGTACCCTTATCCATCTACCACACAAATATCACAAAATATCCTACCTAACCTTGACCAATGTTTATGGCCTTTTCCTTGAAAAAAATGTGCCAAGAAATGCACACCAAAGCCGTCCACTTGAGGGTGACAAGTGTCGCCCTCTCGTTGGTCCAAAATATTTCATCTCTCGGAAAAATCCGCAAAAATTATAAATGTCACAACCGTAATTTTCCCTTCGCAAGGTTTGGAAAATGTTTCGTCGGAAAACGATTCTTTTCGTGGGTTGTGTACAAATTTTCGTCCCTTATGCCTAACTAAGGCTAAACTTTTGTACGTACGTCCTCACATACATACTCTGGAAATACGGGGTATAACATTCTCCCCTCCTTAGAAACATTCATCCCGAATGTTCCTTCCCAAGACAAATAACGATAAAGTTTCTCATAACTTAAACAGTTTGCAAATGCCACACATGGCCACAATACAACACTTAAGCAAATATGTCAATGAAAAATTTACAAGTAGGAAAGTGAGTTACACAGAGGTGTGGGAATAAGTGAGGATACCTTTGCCTCATGTCCTCCTCTGCTTCCCACGTCATCTCCTCCCTGTTCTCGTTCCGCCATAAGACCTTGACGGAAGCCACATCCTTCGTCCGCAACCTTCTAACCTGACGATCGAGTATCGCTATGGGACTCTCTCATACGATAACCCGCCGGTCACACGGACATCGTCAATCGGGTGTACTCAGATGGATCCCCGATACATCTCTCAAAGATAGAAACATGAAACCGGATGCATCGCCTTGATCGGATGGCAGATCCAACTCATAAGCAGCCTTGCCTACCTGCGGATAATCGATAAGAACGAATGTACTGGCCGAAGTTTCCTTTCTTCCCGAATCTCATCACACCGCCATGGGTGATACCTTCAGAAAACCCAATCATCAACCTCGAACTCGGATGTCGACGACGATGATCTGCATATGACTTGCCGACTCGAGCTGTTAATAGCCGCCTGGATAAGCTTCACCTTATCCATCGCTTCAGATCAAGTCCGGTCCTACTAATCGTACCTCGCCTATTATCAAACCAGCCTATCGGCGATACGCACTTCCTCCCATACAAGGCCTCATAAGACGCCATCGAATGCGGGTGGTAGCTATTATTATACGCAAACTCAATTAGAGGCAAATGATCCTCGGCTACCACGAAATCAATAACACAGCTCGCACATATCCTCGAGTTCGGATAGTGCGCTCGCACGTCTGTCTGCTCGAGGATGGAATGCGATTGTGCACACTGCGTCCCTAAACCTTCTGAAAAGACCTCCGTAAGTTGGTCATAACCCGGGCTCGCCGAGGATATGATAGAAATAGGGACTCATGCGGTCTCACGATCTCTGGATGTAAGGTCCGCATAATCCTCACCAAAAAGTCGTCTGACCGAAGAAAGTGGGCTGATTTCACACCGTCCACGATAACGGATAGAATCGTGCTTCCTGAGTGCGAGGTAATCTGTGATAAAGTCCATGTTGATCACCTCCCACTACCGTGCGGGACCTCTATCGCCGCAATAATCCACCGGCCTCGATGCTCTACCTTCACCGCCGACAACACGCACCGAGCCACAAACTCGCAACGCCCTCTGAAGCCATCCCACCAATACGGATGCGAGGTCGTGGTACATCTTGGTCGACCGGATGGATAGTAACGCTTGTGCCGTGTGCTTCTAGAACTCGCCAAGTCCCGCAATATCCGGAACACACAACCTGCCCTCAAACCTTAGCACCCCATCGTGCTACCTCAAAGACCCTTCCTCACGAAGAGCCGGTATCACGATACAGCGTCAAACCGGATCCTCAAATGTTGCCTCTTCACCTCGCCGGCGATGGAAGACTCGGCAACCTCTCGAACTCGAACCCCATCGCTATCGTAATCAATCGGTCGGACTCAAGGCTCGCTAATCGATGTAACTTCGCGCACCATGCCTCTCCTCTCTGCCGCACATCCGATAGACTCCCATCGACCTACGACTAAGAGCATCTTCCACAACATTGGCCTTCCCGGTGGTACAGATATCGACATCATAATCCTTGAGTAACTCTAACCACCGTCTCGCCGAAGTTCGGCTCCTACAGTGAAGATATACCTTGGAGGCTCTTGTGGTGCGTATAAATATCCACATGAACCCCATACAAATAGTGCCTCCAGATCTTGGCGTGAATCACCATGCTAACTCCAAATCATGCGGGTAGTTCCTCTCATGCTTCTTAAGCCGCCGGGATCGTATGCTATAACCTTGCCTAACTGCATCAACACACATCCAAGCCCGATGCGCCCGACGCGTCACAATACACTACATAGCCGCCCGACCCTCCGGAAGAGTAATGCACGGGGCGCCGCCTCCTTTAGTAATCGGAAACCCCGCCACAAGCATCACCACTAAAACTTAGCCGCTCGAGTCACTAGTCAATGGTGCAGATAGAAGCAAACTTCTCCACGAACCGGCGATAATAACTGCGAGGCCCAAAATCGCGCACTCGGCCGGTGTAGTAGGTCTAGGCCAAGTCATGATCGCCTCGATCTTGGCGTATCCACCGAATACCATCACCCCTATAATATGCCCAAGAAATGCCACCAAGTCAACCAAAACTCACATTTGGAAAACTTGGCGTATAGCTGGTTCAGAGAACTCTCGACGATCCTCAAATGCTCGCACGCTCGCTCTGGCGAGAATAAACCAAGATGTCATCAATGAATACTATCACAAACGTATCCAAAATGGCTTGAACACTCGGTTCATCAAATCCATAAAACCACGGAGCATTGGTCAAGCCGAAAGACATGACCACGAACTCATAGTGCGTCACGGGTCCGAATGCGATTCTAGGGACATCCGCCTCTCGACTCGTGACGATGATAGCCCGATCGCAGATCAATCTTGAGAAACATCTCGCACCGCACCGGTCGAACAAATCATCAATCCTGGGAAGGGGGTATCTGTTCTTAATGGTCACTTTGTTCACCGCAGAATCAACACACGCGCGTCTACCGTTATACCGTATTTTTCCGGGTATGTACGTGAGGGCGTACGTTTTTAAATTTAATCCTTAAGGTTTGTCTAGGTTCGAAATTTGTACACAAGTGCCGAAAGGAGTCGTTTTTCGACGAAACGTTTTAATAAACTTGCGAAGGAAAATTAGGCTATGTCATTTCTAATTTTTGCGGATTTTCCCGAGAGATGAAACATTTTGGACCAACGGGAGGGTGACAAGTGTCACCCTCACATTGGAAGAAGGTTGGACGGCATTTGGACGATTTGGGCTACTTTAGTTGGTAGGATATTTTGGTGCAAATTGTGTGGTAGATGGATAAGGTCCACATGTTTAAAATCTAGCCCTACACTTGCACCACACTTGTCTTCATCTAGGCCATTGGTTGGCCATAGACCTATAAATACCCCTTGTTGAAGACTTTCTTCATCCAAAACTTGAGCAATCTTTCTAAGTCTCAAATACTCCCTCCCTCTTGTTTGCTTTCGTCCAAAGCCCCCTCCCCCTTTGAGAAAGGCCCTTGGCCGAGAGCCTCCCTCTCCCCCCTTTGTGGTGCCCTAGCCGAGGGGTACCCCCCCCCTAGCCTAATTGTTTTCGTATAATACCCCTTGTTGTGGTATAGAAATACTCTCCTAGTATTGTTGTAATGCCCAAGTACCTTGGCCCAAATACCTTGTAGTATTCCCAAGGTTACACTTATACAAAAGCCCGTAAAAATACTAGTATACTTCCTTTAGCCACTAAACGAAACCCTAAGGAAAACCTTCATAGTCGGTTGAAGTGTTTAGTAGAAGGCGTAGAACTTCAGGGTTGTTTGGAGCGGATTGAGCAATCTGAGTAGAGCTAAACGTTGCTCAGGAGCGACTTTATACTTGGATAATTTTGGGCTCATCGAGGTAAATACTACTGTCCTTCTAGTGTAATTGGAAATTACATACTGTAGTAGTATATAAATGAATATAAGATTCATAGAAGAGAATTGAACTGTAATAGAAGGATATTACAGAAAAGACTTGAACTGAAATCACTTCAGAAGAATATAAGTAGAAGTTAAACTGTACTTACATAGGACTGTATATACAGTAGACTGATAACCTTTATTGGTTGAATGTTCTGCAAGTAGCATGGCTACTTAGAAGGTGACCGGGCTAGCAGGGTTATGGCGAAGTGGAGCGTTTTGCTTATAGTCGATAAATCGTCGCGAGGTATGTGATTCTTCCTATACTCTTGAGCATGATATTTTAAAGGAAGATATATATAGTGCAAACAATGTCTTTTGACTTAAGCCTGAATAATATATAGTACTGAGACGTACGTGTGCTAATTGAACGTAGTTGTACGGCAATGTCTTTTGACTTAAGCCTGAATAATAAGAATTTTGAAGTATTTCAAAATGGTTAAGAAACCATTTTTGAAAGAAGAGTAACACTTGGTTTTAAAGGTTTTAAAAAGAGTTATACTAGCTTTATGGGGAGTTAGGTATAACGTCGTAAGAGAGGTAAAGAAAATGGTCTACTGATTTTAGAAGTTAAGAGACTTGATCTTATAAGATAAGAGACTTAACTTAAATGAATTAATATGGATTTTGTGTGAAACCTCATTCGTGAGTAATGAGTACTTGGTTTAAAAGGAATAATGTTTCATGATTTCTAAATCGGAATGTGTATCGATAAACCACTGCAGCGTTAATAAAGGAAAATGCATTGAATAATTAAGTATTATTAAAACCAGTAGAAACCTCCATCTGCATAGAAGCTAAGATGAGACAAAATGATATTACATTTTCTAGATCATGGCTGCTTAATAAGATTGATTATGAACAAGATTAACCTACTCACCTATGGCATATGTTACTCTATTGTTTTAAAAAGAGATTAAGACATTGAACTATGAAACTTTTCTAAAAAGAGACTTGCGTAATTGAAATTAGGCAAACTGGAACTTTTAGGAAAAGAAAGGCATTGTGTTGTCTTCAATGGTTTGAAACATAAAGTGTTATATGACTTTATGGGAAGTTGGTTATAACGACTTTATGAAAACAAAAGAAGGGTTTTATCATTTGTTTTAATGTGATAACTTGACTTTTAAAAGAGAAGTATTTTGGTCCAAAAAGAAGGCATGGTATTACCTTAATTTGGTCTTAAAAAGGAAAGTATGAAAGTTGTTTTGGTTTACCTAAAAGATATAAGTCACACATTTTTATATACTACGGGTATCGGGTGACTTTTATAAAAGGAATGAATCTCTTAAAAGGAATTTAACGTACGTAGTACTTTAGGGTTAAAATCCGGACTTTGACATAAAATGAAAGTACCTTGAGTTGTGTATAACTTGCCTATGCTTGTTGTTGTGAAACTTGACCATGTTACGTGTGATAGCCTTGTTGTGCAAATCTTGTTCTACTTTCGACTACGGTTCATGGATGAACCGAATGTATTTCACTCGACTACGGCTCATCCGAATGTATTTCACTCGACTCACGGCTCATCCGGAATGTATTTCACTCGACTACGGTTCATCCGGAATGTATTTCACTCGACTACATTCATCCGGAATGTATTTCACTCGACTACGGTTCATCCGGAATGTATTTCACTCAACTACCGGTTCATCCGGAATGTATTTCACTCGACCACGGCTCACGGGATGAACCGAATGTATCCCACACGTTTCTATCTCGGGTCCATGAGATGGGCCGAGACATGTTATACGTATCACATGATTTGTACCTAGATGCCGGCATGAGGAAGAAGTTCCACGGGCGTGAGGATGACTTTGAGGCGTGAGTCCACGACTTGACATAATCGCTTTTATGTTGTGAATTGTAGTTTGGTTATCATACATGTCTCCGCTTTATATAGACTATTATGATTTCATTTACGATTTTACGATTTCACATACTTGGTACTTGTTGTCTCGACCTCCTTGGGGCGTCATGCCGCAGTATAAGTACCGCTGTCGATCCGCGTTTAGGATCTCATTTCAGCGTCTTGGGAAGCTCCGCCTTGGAGGCTTATCTTTGGTATGTTACCACGAGTGCAGCAGGTCCTTGTACATTCGTGGGTATGGCGGGGCCCCGTCGTCATAGTTGTTAGATAAATCTTAGAGGTCCGTAGCAATCGCAAGTGGTCAGGATTGTAAGAATCGCTTGTTCAAATGTTTATATATATATATGTTGAAAGGCAACCGCTTTGGTTGGCCTATTTTCTTTCATCTTAATCCATGTCTATTTACATGTTTAAGTTTTATTTCCATTGGTTTTCTCGATGTTGTATCACTAGGGTGCCCGGTAAGGCACGATCCACGGGCGATTCGGTCGTGACAAAAGTGGTATCGAGCGATTAGTCCTCGGAAAGTGTCTATGCACCGTGTCTAGTAAGTCTTGATTATCGGTGTGTTGTGCACCACATCTATAATCAGGAGGCTATAGGACATTTAGGATTGGTTTCCATTCTTCTCATTCTGAGATCGTGCCTTAGAGCTGTGTGATAAGTTGGACCCCTTTGACGTATTCCTTTCCTTTACCAGTTATGCCTCCGCGTAAGGCAACCCAGGCCCAGATGGGCAAGGCGATCGAGGAGTCATAGTGAGATACAGAGTACGAGGCGCAGCCCGCCGAAGACTGAGATGATGCTTCCGACGGCGGGTTTCGACGCCCAAAGACCAAAGAGTTTAGAGTCGCAGGCGGGTGCTGAGACTATAAGCACTGAGCCTCTAGTCCCACACCGGAGCAGATGAGATGGGGTACAAGAGATGGCGCCATCGCCGTGGTCGTGGCAGATATGAGGATAGGCCGACGCAGCAGCGATTCCAAAGAGCACCCGTAGTTCACCCGGCGAGCGCATTTGAGACTACGGATTTTCCGAGTGTAACCCGCGAGTTTTACGGGTCGAGGCACGAGGATGATCCGCAGGAGTTCATCCGGCGATTCTGTGGTCGAGAGTGATCAAGGCATCTGATACCGAGTCGGTGGTCTAGGTTCGCATCGGCCGCGTGATACCGCGATGATCGTTTGATTCGCGAGCTGTCCCGGGAGAGAACGACTTCCACTATATGGGACGAGTTCTCAAAGGCATTTCTTGCACACTTCGCCTCCACAGATGAGAGGGCTCGGCCGACATTTTTGACGTTAAGGCGGGGCGCGGGCGGTTAGAGAGTACAATGTGAGTTCGACTCGTTAGCTCGATATGTCCTCGTCAGAGTAAATGATATGGAGGACGAGTACACCGCCACGCCACCGGCTAGATGATTACTTGGCAGGCTTGACGGTGTAGCTCTTCACCGGGCATGGACATTGCCCGCATGCAAGCTCATGCACTAGGATGCGAGGCACGGAGAGGTCGGCGAAATGGCCGAGATCGCAGAAGAGGCCGTGACAGAGGTCCTTTGGTAACTTTCGAGGCGATCGCCTCAGCAAAGAGTTAGTTATGTACTCCGCCAAGACAGAGTGGTCCTCCGCGCCTTGGGACGTCGGTATTCGACCGGTCGAGCTCGGTGGCTTCGTTCACGGTATACGTGAGTGCTAGCCGAGGATTCATGTCCCTCGGTGCGACGATGGCAAACATCATCGGGAATGTCGCTTTTTATCAGCGGTGCTTGTTTCACTGCGGCCGTCGGGGCCATGTGACGAGATCGTGCTTATAGAGAGGTACCGCAGCGGCGCAGCCTCAGGATCGATGGCGTGTTCATCACCTTCATACCATGCGCCTGCAGGCGTGCCTATGATTAGAGTGGAGCGGTAGGTTCAGGTATATCCCTAACCCTCTAGAGTTTTGCATGCTTGATATGATGATCTTTTGTTGTGTGCTATGTACGGATAGCGTTGTGTTAGTTATGAGTTAGAAAGCATGGTTAGTTGAAAGGATAATTCCTTGGGTAGTGTAAAATGGAAGTGGTAGCTTTCATGACCTGTATAGGTAAGATTGTTCCGGATCGGGAAACAAGAGCGTGATGCGTTAAGTGGGTCGGGTTGGGGCCATGTTGAGGGCCAACCCGCGGCCTGTTTCGAGGTGGGGTCAGCTCTGGGTGGTCCCGCCAGGTGGTAGGGTCACGAGGGTGCTAGGCCCAAGTTTAGATGACCATCGTATGAGTTTGTGGATATGTTCGACCAGAATCGGTTCGTGAAGGCCGGGAATGGCCTTAGAGGAAAGTGAAGCTAGTAAGATGACCAAGTTTGGAGGTGGTGACTCCAAAGTTTTGGAAACTAAGCGATGATCAAGTATGGTACGTATACTAGAAGAGTTCAAGTGTTCGAAAGGCACAACGAGTAAGGAAGGAAGAGAACGTGTGTTATTCCATGGCGGATGTGGCGTTGACACGATTAGAAGAACTTTATCGTTATCCGTCTTGAGAAGGAACATTCGGACGAATGTTTCTAAGAGGAGAATGTTATACCGTATTTTTCCGGTATATGCGTGAGGCGCACGCTTTTAAATTTAAGCCTTAAGGTTTGGCTAGGTTCAGAATTTGTACACAAGTGCCGAAAGGAGTCGTTTTTCGTCGAAAAGTTTTAATAAACTTGCGAAGGGACAATTCCGGCTATGGCATTTCTAATTTTTTCGGCTTTTTCCGAGAGACGAAACATTTTGGACCAACGGGAGGGTGACAAGTGTCACCTCACATTGGAAGAAGGTTGACGGCATTTGGACGATTTGGGCTACTTTAGTTGGTAGGATATTTTGGTGCAAGTTGTGGTAGATGGATAAGGTTCACATGTTTAAAATCTAGCCCTACACTTGCACCACACTTGTCTTCATCTAGGCCATTGGTTGGCCATTGCTAGACCTATAAATACCCCCCTTGTTGAAGACTTTCTTCATCCAAACACTTGAGCAATCTTTCTAAGTCTCAAATACTCCTCCTCTTGTTTGCTTTCGTCCAAAGCCCTCCCCTTTGAGAAAGGCCCTTGGCCGAGAGCCTCCCTCTCCCCTCATGGTGCCCTCAGCCGAGGGTACCCCTAGCCTAATTGTTTTCGTATAATACCCCTTGTTGTGGTATAGAAATACTCTCCTAGTATTGTTGTAATGCCCAAGTACCTTGGCCCAAATACCTTGTAGTATTCCCAAGGTTACACTTATACAAAAGCCCAGAAAATACTAGTATACTTCCTTTAGCCACTAAACGAAACCCTAAGGAAAACCTTCATAGTCGGTTGAAGTGTTTAGTAGAAGTGCGTAGAACTTCTAAGGGTTGTTTGGAGCAGTTGGAGCACTGAGAGTAGAGCTAAACGTTGCTCGTGAGCGACTTTATACTTGGATAATTTTGGGCTCATCGAGGTAAATACTATCGTCCTTCTAGTGTAATTGGAAATTACATACCGTAGTAGTATATAAATGAATATAAGATTCATGTAAGAGAATTGAACTGTAATAGAAGGATATTACGTAAAAGACTTGAATCAAATCACTTGGAAGAATATAAGTAGAAGTTAAATCATTACATAGAATCGTATATCTGAGATCGATAACCTTTATTGGTTGAATGTTCGCAAGTAGCATGGGCTACTTAGAAGGTGGACCAAAGTGCTAGCGTTATAGCCGTGGAGCGCTTTGGTTATAGTCGATAAATCGTCGCGAGGTATGTGATTCTTCCTATACTCTTGAGCATGATATTTTAAAAGGAAGATATATATAGTGCAGCAATGTCTTTTGACTTAAGCTCGAATAATATATAGTACGTAGACGACGTGTGTGCTAATTGAACGTAGTTGTACGGCAATGTCTTTTGACTTAAGCTGAATAATAAGAATTTTGAAGTATTTCAAAATTGTTAAGAAACCATTTTGAAAGAAGAGTAACACTTGGTTTTAAAGGTTTTAAAAAGAGTTATACTAGCTTTATGGGAGTTAGGTATAACGTCGTAAGAGAGGTAAAGAAAATGGTCTATCGATTTTAGAAGTTAAGAGACTTGATCTTATAAGATAAGAGACTTAACTTAAATGAATTAATATGGATTTTGTGTGAAACCTCATTCGTGAGTAATGAGTACTTGGTTTTAAAAGGAATAATGTTTTACGATTTGAAATCGAATGTGTATCGATAAACCACCAGCGTTAATAAAGGAAAATGCATTGAATAATTAAGTATTATTAAAACCAGTAGAAACCTCCATCCGCATAGAAGCTAAGATGAGACAAAATGATATTACATTTTCTAGATCATCGCTTAATAAGATTGATTATGAACAAGATTAACCTACTCACCTATGGCATATGTTACTCTATTGTTTTAAAAAGAGATTAAGACATTGAACTATGAAACTTTTCTAAAAAGAGACTTGCGTAATTGAAATTAGGCAAACTGGAACTTTTAGGGAAAAGAAAGGCATTGTGTTGTCTTCAAATGGTTTGAAACATAAAGTGTTATAACAGCTTTATGGGAAGTTCGTTATAACGACTTTATGAAAACAAAAGAAGAGTTTTATCATTTGTTTTAATGTGGTAACTTGACTTTTAAAAGAGAAGTATTTTGGTCCAAAAAGAAGGCATGGTATTACCTTAATTTGGTCTTAAAAAGGAAAGTATGAAAGTTGTTTTGGTTTACCTAAAAGATATAAGTCACACATTTTTATATACTACGTATCGTGACTTTTATAAAAGGAATGAATCTCTTAAAAGGAATTTAACGACGTAGTACTTTAGGGTTAAAATCCGACTTTGACATAAAATGAAAGTACCTCGAGTTGTGTATAACTTGCCTATGCTTGTTGTTGTGAAACTTGACCATGTTACGTGTGATAGCCTTGGTTGCACGTGTTCTACTCGACTACCGGTTCGTAGGATGAACCGAATGTATTTCACTCGACTACGGTTCATCCGGAATGTATTTCACTCGACTACGGTTCATCCGGAATGTATTTCACTCGACCACCGGTTCATCCGAATGTATTTCACTCGATCACGGTTCATCCGGAATGTATTTCACTCGACTACGGTTCATCCGGAATGTATTTCACTCAACCATCGTTCATCCGGAATGTATTTCACTCGACTACGGTTCACGGGATGAACCGAATGTATCCCACACGCTTTCTATCTGGGTCCATGACGGGCCGAGACATGTTATACGATTACATGATTTGTACCTAGATCGCGGTGAGGAAGAAGTTCCACGTATGAGGGATGACTTTGAGGCGTGAGTCACGACTTGACATAATCGCTTTTATGTTGTGAATCGTAGTTTGGTTATCATACATGTCTCCCGCTTTATATAGACTATTATGATTTCATTTACTGATTTTACGCTTCACATACTTGGTACTTGTTGCATCTTGACCTCCTTCGGGCTGCGTTCATGCCGCAGTAGAAGTACCTACTGCCGATCCGCGTTTAGATCTCATTTCAGCTTGGGAAGCTCCGCCTTTCTGAGGCTTATCTTTGTATGTTACCACGAGTGCGTAGGTCCTTGTACATTCGGTGGATATGGCGGCCCCGTCCCATAGTTGTTGTCAGATAAATCTTAGAGGTCCTGTAAAGATCGCAAGCGGGTTGTAAGGATTGTAACTGTTCAAATGTTTATATATATGTATATTGAAAGGCAACCGTTTTGGTTGGCCTATTTTCTTTCATCTTAATCCATGTCTATTTACATGTTTAAGTTTTATTTCCGCTGGTTTTCTCGATGTTGTATCACTAGGGTGCGGGGTAAGGCACCAACACGGCCCGGATTCGGTCGTGACACCACTTCTTCTTCACGAACAATACCGCGCTCCCTGTGGAGAAACACTAGGCTGATGAAGCCCTTCTCGAGAAAATCTCTCACCGTGGTCCTTCAACTCTCTCAACTCGGCAGGTGCCATTACGTATGGCGAATGGAAATAGCCGAGTGTCCGTAGCACATCGATACAAAACTCTATCTCCTCTCGGGAGGGATACCCGGAGGTCGTCTGAAACACATCCGGGAACTCTCGACTCATCGGGCGTGAAAATCTGCAGCGCACCTCGATCAAACACCCGAATGAGATGGTAGATATACCCTTCGCACCATCTTCCTAGCCTTGAGGTAAGAAATAAACCTACCCTCGGCGACACGGTGTTCCCACTCAATAACCGACTCCCGAAACCGGAACCGTACCACTCTCTCCTGCAGCTACATTGGCGTGGCGAAGCTAGCCAATCCATACCTACGATCACATCGAAATCGGTCATGTCCAACTCTATCAAGTCGGCTGGTCCGACGATCGCATAAAGTCACCGGACAAGCCCTATATACCCGCCGAGCTACCACCGAATCACCCATTGGGCGTAGCTACCGAAGCGGGTCATGGACTCGTGCTCATCCCTATCCTACTAGCAATAAGGGGAGATATATATGACAGAGTAGAACCCGGATCTATCAAGGCATACACGTCACAACAAGAAACTGATAAAGTACCTGTGACGACATCCGGCGACGCCTCCCGGTCCTGCCGGCTGGACAAGGCATAAATGCGGTTCTGAAGACCGCTAGAATCGGACCGCGCACGACCTCTCGCGACCGCTGGCCCACGAGTACCACGCCCTCGGCGAGTAATCGTAGGAGATGAAGACCGTGAATGCACCGTAGTGACCCCTACCATCTGCGCGCCGCTTGGACGGTTCCGCAAAGTGACCTTGCGGCGCAAGTGAAACAAACTCCGTAGCGATACACAATTCCGAAATGGGATCTACCGACGGCCACACCGGTGGTGGTGGTCCCGATCGGCCAGCACCTCTTCTCCCCTGGACGTCTGAAGTCCTGGGGCCCTGGTCTGCCCTCGAAGACGGTGTAGGAGTGCTCAGCCGGTGGTGTGGTGCAAATCAGCCGCTGGCGAGGCCGCCCACCCCGAGAGCTACCAAAAGACCTGCCGCCCGGCCTTCTTCGCTGTCACAACCGTCGGCCTCTACGCTCCTCGCATCCAAGTGCATGAGCCTGCATGCGGGTAATGCCCATGCTCGGCTGAAGAGCTACACCCGCACAAGACTCGACCATATAATCATCTAGCCCGGTGACGTAGCGGTGCACCCTGTCCTCCATATCTGCTACCAACGCAGAGACATATCGAGCCAACGAATCGAACTCAACGTTGTACTCCTAAGCGGCGCCTCTCGCAAGATAAAAACTGCGCCCGCGTGCCTCATCTGCGAGGCAAGAAGTGGGTGAGAAAAGCCTCCGAGAACTCGTCCCATACCGGAGGCGCATGCTCTCCCGGGATAACTCCCACGAATCAAACCAATCGATCGGTATCACGCAACTTATGTGAACCGAAGATCACGGACTCGGTCTCGAAGCCTTGATCACTCGCATGATCCTTCAGAATCGACGGATGAACTCGCGGATCATCCTCGTGCCTCACCAGAACTCTGGCGGGCTACAACTCAGAAAATCCCGTAGCCTCAAACTCTTCGATCTCGGGTGAACCACAAGCATCTTGAATCGAAGGCTGCGATCCGCCTATCTCATGTTCGCCACGATCACGGCAAGAATCGGGCCATCTTCAGAACCCATCTCATGCTCGGTGAGGTGGAGGTGCAGGTACTGTGGTCTCATCAGCCACGGCTGCGGCTCTAAACCCTGCTGGGGCCGGCGTCGTCGTGGAACTCGCCGTCTGAGGCATCGCCTCGGGTATAGGCGGGCCCGGCCTCGTGACTCGGTGTCCTACTAGCAGCTCCTTTGCCTTCCTCGGGCCCGGGTTTACGCGAGGCATAATCATGGAGAAAAGGAATACGTTAGAGGTCCAACTTATAACACGGCTCTAAGGCACGATCTCGAGTGAGAAGAATGGAAACCAATCCTAAATATCCTATAGCCTCCGATTATTGGTGTGGTGCACAACAGCGATAATCAAGACTCTACTAGATACTGGTCAGACACTTTCCGAGGATTAATCGCTTCGATACCACTTTTGTCACGACCGTTCGGGCGTGGATCGTGCCTTACCCGGGCACCCAAGTAGTCATACATCAGAGTAATCAGCGGAATATAAAACAAGATATGAAACAATTGTAAAATGAGACACAGTTTATCTGAGAAAAGGGTCGCCTTTCGGCATATATATATAAACAAAGTCCGCGATTACATCCCAATGCATAATAGGACTACAGACCTCTAAGAAGGTAAACAACTATGGCGGACAGGGCCCCGCCATACCCTGAATGTACAAAACTATCTACAACAACAGGGAGATCATACCCAAAAGTCGAGCCTCCGGAGAAGATGGAGCTCCTGACACCAAAGTAAAGGTCCTAAGGATGTGGATCTAGCACCTGCTTTCCCTTACCTGCGGTATGAACGCAGCCCCCCGAAGGAGGTCAGTACAACAGGTACCAAGTATGTGAAACTGTAAAGTACTTAAATGAAATCATATCATTTTAAAACCAATTTTACAAATATATTTAAACAACTAATGTAACCGCACATAGTGCCACATCACAAACAAGAGTAATAATAGGTAAACTGTAACAGGTCTTTTCTAGGCTGCGAATGATCGAAGCAAGGCCAATCGCCCATAGTATCATTATGCATGCCTAATCCTGGACTCCCGTAGTCCGCATAGGCCACCTAGGCCCGCATGAGGTATTCCCCGCATCGAGGGTAGCTACTCCTCGGCATCGCCCCGACTCGTAGTCCGCATGGCCACATAGACCGCATGAGGTATTCCCCCGCACACTAACCTGAAACTCTCGTAGCTCCGCATAGGTCCCCTGGACCCGCATGAGGCATCCCTCGCATCGGGGGGTAGCTTAACCCCCGGTATAACATGTCAAGAGGTGAGTGGTATACTACTAACATAACAACTTATCGTTAAACAACATAAGCACAATAAGAATAACCTCTTTATACAAACGTCACAAGACACTAACACACATAACATCATAATATGTCTACTCATCAAACCATCTTATTATACTTTCCAGAAATCAATACAAGTCTTTCATAAACACATAAGAAAACTGTTCCTTTTATCTTTCTTAAGTCGTTATACCTAACTTCCCATAAAGCTAGTATAACTCTTAAGCTCTTTGTTTAAAAACAAGTATTTCTCTTCTTTAAAAAATGATTCATAATTCTTTTGAAATACTTCAAGATTCTTATTATTTAGACTCAAGTCAAAAGACGTCAAGTAAAACCATGTTCAGTTAACACACGTACGTCTACCGTACTATATATATATTTTAAAATATCATGCTCAAGAGGATAGGAAGAATCACATACCTTCTCGGCGAAATCCACCTGCCAAGTCGAATATGTCGCGCGCAGAGTATCAACCTATAATAGGCAAATACGTCTATCAACGCGTCTAGACTACTCGTAGAATATTCTAGCGTAAGGTTCTTAATTCTACGGAAAATTGGGCAACACTTCCCTACCACATACTACACAAGTTCATCAGAAATACGTCTATGTAAGCAGTTCAATCTTCTTTAATATCCTTCTATACGATGTAATTACGATTGATTCTTCAGAATATCCTTCTATGTAATTATTCAATTCTCTTCTGTAATATCCTTCTATGTAATTACAGTTCAATTCTCTTCTTTAATATCCTTCTATGTATCTTATACTTAGTTCAATATTACTACAGTATGTAATCTCCAATTACAATAGAAGGATAAGATTATTATTTACCTCGATAAGCCTAAAATTATCCAAGATATAAGTCGATCCTGAGCAAGGTTTAGCTCCTAATCTGTACTGTTATACCCCGTATTTCCAGAGTATGTACGCGAGGACGTACGTAGGAAATTTTGAACTTCAAATAGGCTTGGCCGATTTAATTTTGTGCACAACACCCGGTTAGAGTCGTTTTTGTGAAACGCTTTCCTGACTTCGTAGGGAATTTCCGCTATGTCCTTTCTAATTTTTGCGGATTTTTCCGAGAGGCGAAGCGTGTTGGACCAACAAGAGGCGCCACTTGGCACCCTCTCATGGTGGACTTCAATCGTCCATTTGACGAAATGGATAAGCAAAGGCACGTTTTTGTTGCCTTGACAAAGTCAAGGGTAGGTAGGATATTTGTGTTTGGTAAATCCTAGCCTACACTTGCCTAACACATGGATTGATCTTGCCATTGGTTGGCTTTCACTTGGCCTATAAATACCCACCCTTTGATGAACTTATTCATCCACAAATTTGCCTAAGTCTTGAAAGCTCTCCTTCTCCCTCCTTGTGTTGAGTTCGCCAAGAGGCCTCCCTCTCCTAGAGGCCTTGGCCGAGGGTACACCCTCCTAGTTGTGTGGCCGTGGGTACCCCCCAGCCTAGTTGCTTTATAATACCCCTCTTTTGGTGAATACTCTCAAAAGTATTGTTATAATGCCCAAATTACCTTAGCCTATACCTTGTAGTATTCTAAGGTTATACCTATACGAAAAGCCGGAAAATACTATTATACTTCCCGTCAGCCACAAAACCGAAACCCTAGGGAAATCTCCATAGTCAGTTGGAGTATTGTGTAGAAGGTGGTTAGAACTTCTAAGGGTGGCTTAGAGCGGGTTGGGCGCCTGAGTTGAGCTAAACGATTGCCCAGGATCGACTTTAAGCTAGGATAATTATGGGCTTATCGAGGTAATTATCTTGTCCCTCTATTGTAATTGGAAATTACATAATTGCTTGAATATATAGTTGAAGTATACTATATAATGGAACTGAACGTAGTTATCGGCAATGTCTTTTGACTTAAGCTGAATAATACTTACTGAATGTCTTGCGACTTAAGCCCGAATTTAAAGAAAGTCTTGAATTGTAATTACATAGGGTTGTATTCTGATGAGACTTGTAGTAGTAGTGGAGTAGAATTGTACAGTTTGGGTTAGATATATAACCCCTGGTTGGCAGTAGCGACCGATAGAGGAGAGATTTCTGTCATTGGGGAGGTCGCCGAATTTTCTGTAGAATGTTCTACGAAGAGACCTAATGTTAATAGCGCCTTGTGGCCGTATAGGTTGAAGGACTACGTGTGGCGCGATCCACGTGGCTTAAGGAGTAGGCGGTTGGAAGTACTTGAGCGCTTTTGCTATTAGTCGATACTCGTCGCGAGGTATGTGAACCTCTTCCTATCTCTTCTAGCATGATATGTGTGAACTATGTAGTACGGTGACGTCATGTGCTAAATGTATTTGATTGGTGTAAACATAAAGTGTTATAACGGCTTTATGGGAAGTTGGTTATACAACTTTATGTTGGTTAGAAAATACATGTGGTTTTTAAAAGGTAAGCGATTTGAACTATAACCGCTTGTTATGTGTTAATAAAGAAAGAAATTGAAGTATTTCAAAGATTTTTGAATCATTTTGAAAGAAGAAGTAATATTTGGTTTTTGAAAACTTAAGAGTTATACTAGCTTTATGGGAAGTTAGGTATAACGGCTTAAGAATGTTTTCTTGATTTGAAATCGAATGTATCGACAAACCATCGCAGCGTTAATAAAAGGAAATGTTTTGACTAATTAAGCATTATTAAAACCGAGAAACTTCCATCCGCATAGAAACTAAGATGAGACAAAATGATATTTCCTAGATCATGGTCATTGTAATAAGATTGTTATAAACAAGAATATCCTACTCACATATAAGGCTTAGGTTTCTCAGATTGTTTAAAGGAGAATTATATTCTTAAATGAATAAGACTATGAACTACGAAACCTTTCTAAAATTAGGCAAACTTGAACATTGGAAAAGAATGTTGCTACTTGATTTTACAAAGAGAAGTAATTGAGTTACTTTAAAAGATAATCACTCTATGTTCATATACTACGTATCAGGTGGTTTTTGGGAAGTAACGTATCTTTTAAAGATTTAATGTATGAAGTACTTTGGGGATAGGTACCCGAACTTGTTAGTAGAAAGTACCTTGTGTGAATAACTTGATTGTATTGGTTTGTGATAGCCTTGTAATACTTTCTTGTTGACTTGATAAGTAAGCATGTTAGGATGCTACGTGTGTTAGTATCTTGTGATTATTATGTGAGGGGGGTCACTCCTGTTGTGCTTACGTTGTTAAACGTTAAGCCCGTTGTACTGTTATTGTATCACATACCCCCTTGACTTATTATACCGAGGGCTTGCCACCTTGACGCGGTCTTTACGGCCTACGCGGTCCTCGTGACTATGCGAGCGCGGTAGCTCCGTGGATTTGATCATTCCGGTGTTTAGCCTGACGCGGGATTCCTATGCGCGTCTGTTGAGACTATGCGGTCTTTTGAGACTACGCGGGTTGCGGAGCCTAAGCAGATACCGAGGGTTTGCGCCCGATGCGGGTATACCTCGGCGATGCGGGACCATGATTCGAGAATACCTCGTGCGGTCCGTGTGACCTACGCGAGCTGCGAGAGTTCCAGAATAGACGCGACATTGATATTGCGCGCGGTGGCGGCTTCGATCATGTGGTGCGGTCTAGAAAGACCTCGGATCTGATTTGTGGTATTTTTGGTAATGCTGGTCTTAGTAGTCGGCTATGCCTTCGTACTTGCCCCGCACGGGTTTATTGTGATAACTTTGGCGTGAGTCACGACTTGACACGATCGCTTATTTGTTGTGGACTGTAGTTTGCTTATCATACATGTCTCCTGCTTTATAGACTATTATGATTTCATTTACAGTATTTTTAGTTTCACATACTCGGTACCTGTTGTACTGACCTCCTTCGGGGGGCTGCGTTCATGCCGCAGGTTGAGGTACACCGCCGTTGATCCTAGCTCGTGGTCACGATTCAACGTATGGAAAGCTCCCATTCTCCGGAGGCTTATCAGTGGTAAAGTCCCCTGTCGTATAGGTGTTTACATTCAGGGGTTTGGCGGGGCCCTGTCCCGCCATTGTTGTCGTATCATTCTTAGAGGTCTGTAGTACTGTTGTGGGCAGGGTTTGTAAAAAGGATTAAACTGTTCATTTGTAATGTTGTTATTTATATATGCCGAAAGGCGAGTTTTCCTCAGATTACTGTTTTGTACTTCTGTCATTTCATGTATGTGTTTTATGTTCCGCTGATTACTCTGATGTTGTGTCACTAGGGTGCCCGGGGTAAGGCACCAGTCACGGGCCCCGGAACGGGTCGTGACAAAAGTGGTATCAGAGCAGTTAATCCTCGGAAAGTGTCTACAGACCGTATCCAGTAGAGTCTTGATTATCGGTGTGTTGTGCACCACACCAATAATCAGGAGGCTATAGGATATTTAGGAGTGGTTTCTATTCTTCTCACTCTGAGATCGTGCCTTAGAGCTGTGTTGTAAGTTGGACCCTCTGACGAAATTCTTTCCCTTATCGTTATGCCTCCGCGTAGGGCAACCCGAGCCCAGGAGGGCAAGGCGGAGTCGCGAGTAGAGTTCAGGGTGGCGAGCCTGTGCCCAATCATTACCTAGGGTAGTGCTTCATTCGGGGAGTTCTGCGACATCACTAGCCCCAGCAGAGTTTAGCACGGCGGCGGCAGTTCCTACTGCGGCCATGACATTTGAACCTTCAGTTCCACGACCGGGAACAGAGAATTTAGATTGCAAAGAGGCGACCCTGTTACTAGCTATAGATTTGGCTACCAGAGAGTATACCGATGTACCGCGAATCTTGAGGACTATCTAAAAGAGGGTTGTGCCAGAGTAATTCTTGATTGGGCTTGAGCATGGCACGTATGCGGGCTTATGCGCAGCCGAGAAAACATAGAGATCGGCGGGTTAACGAAGGACAATGAAGAGGCCGAGCAAAGAGTCCTTTAGTAACTTTCGAGTCGCCTACCGCAGATTTGATATGCACCTCCGCCCGGTCTGAGTGGTCTTCCACGGGGTTCGGGACGTTCGAGTACGCAGGAGTCGAGAACTGTGGCTTCCGGTTCATTATGTGACGCCATCCCGGGAATGTCGCTTTTAGTTGGTACTTGTTGTACCTACGACCGTCGTGGTCGATGTCGATAGAGTGTCCTTGTAAGAGGACTTAGCCTTCAGATCGGTGGGTAGTTCGTCATCTTCCTAGCTATGCGCTCTACAGGCGGTTTGATTAAACGACTAAGGGAGTGAAGCGGTGGGTATAGATATATCTTTAACCTCTAGAGATCGATATGTGTGATAAGGTGAGTATACCTTAGGTGCTATGTTCCGATAGCGGTGTGTTAGTTGTGTTTAGAGATCATGGTTGTTTAACCGAGTAAGATTTTGGGGGATAGATAAGGTGTGAACCTTAGAATGTTTTACGTTGAGACCTTAGAGGTGAGGCCATCTCGAGAAAAGGTGTAGTGTTATGTTTGACCCTTATCGGAAGTGCATAGTGCACGTGAGTTATGTTTGGGATAGGTCCCTAGTAGTGTGGAATGAAAGGGGGTAGTTGAGCTAAGAAGACCGCTAGGTTTTCGAAACATGATTAGTGAGATTGTTCCGGATCGGGGAGCTAGTATTGTGCGCGTTGCCGGGTCGGGTTGAGGCCTCGTTGCGGAGTCAATCCGCGTAGATTTGGTGGTGGGGTCGGTTGTGGTGGTCCTGCCTTGTGTTAGGGTTGTGAGGGTGTTAGGCCCAAGTTTAGTTAACCAGCGTACGAGTTCGTGGATACGTTCGACCAGTGGTCGGGCCGATGGGGGCAGCCCATCGTGTTCTTCGTTCGGGACCGTTCACTCGGCAGTGTTGAATTATCAGAAAGGTTGTAAGGCTGCACGGGGTGCCTACCTTCACCTTATGACAGACAGTGGAGCCGTGGTAGAAAATTGTTGTTTCCGGAGGTTTTGCCAAGCATGTGTTAAGAACTCGGTGAGTCTCGAGACCGCATTCGCCCGGGCGGTGTGGATTTGGGGTAGTTGTGGAGATTGTTGTCTCTGTGGAGGAGTGTTTAAGCTACCATTTCGGTGTTGGACGTCACCTTTGAAGCCTTGTAGGGCGGAAGTGTAAGTCGCCGGCCGATTGGTTCGATGTTGGCAAGATTCGATAGTTGGTTGAGCTTGTTCCAGCAGACTGTGGATAGTGCGAAGCTTGTCTAGAAGAAGTTCTGGCAGCTCAGAGGAATTGTGCGGATAATCGGCGACGACGCTTAGAGTTCAGGGTGACGGTCGGTCTTCGAAAGTACCACCGGGTGGGTGTGACGAGTTTTGGAATACAGAGGAACTTAGCGAGTTACTTTGGGCCCTTGAGTTCATGTGAAGAATAGGTCGTTGCCTATATGTTAGCATTTGCCGTCCGACCTAGGAAGCGACGTCCGGTCTTTCGTATTGTTATGATCGGAAAGTATCGGAGGATCCATCGAGTATTCGATTAATGATGACCAAGTTGAAGATGATAACCAGTTTTGGAGATCAAGCGACGTAAATGTGGTAAGAGTTCGAGTGTCACGACCTCGAGGATCGCATGTAGTCGGTACCATTTGTTGGGTCGCGGAGTGACACTAGAACCTCGCGGCAAGGTGACAAAAGTGGTGTCGGAAGAAGCGAGCATGTATGGCGAGCATAGATGTGACCATTTCTTTTGTTTGGAAAAAGTGTGGAGGAGTATATTTTAGACCCTAGGAGAGGTGTTTGTGGTGATGTTAGAGGTGATTCCTCGTGGACTTGGATGTAAGTATTTTGCGCAGTTGTTTATGTGGCCATTGTGGCAGGATTGTTTCGTAAGTGTGGTAGTAAAGACTATACTGGCGCGCGGTTGTTTTGAGACTTGAAGGAACATTCGACGAATGTTTCTAAGGAGGAGAATGTTATACCGTATTTCGAGTATATACGCGAGGGCGTGCGTAGGAAATTTTGAACTTCAAATAGGCTTGGCCGATTTAATTTTGTGCACAAAACCCGGTTAGAGTCGTTGTTTTACGAAACGTTTTTCACACTTCGTAGGGGAATTTCCGCTATGTCCTTTCTAATTTTTGCGGATTTTTCCGAGAGAAGCGTGTTGGACCAACAAGAGGCGCCACTTGGCACCTCTCATTGGTGGACTTCAATCGTCCATTTGGACGAAATGGATAGCAAAGGCACGTTTTGTTGCCTTGACAAAGTCAAGGGTAGGTAGGATATTTGTGTTTGGTAAATCCTAGCCCTACACTTGCCTAACACATGGATTGATCTTGGCCATTGGTTGGCTTTCACTTGGCCTATAAATACCCACCCTTTGATGAACTTATTCATCCACAAATTTGCCTAAGTCTTGAAAGCTCTCCTTCTCCTCCTCCCTTTGTGTTGAGTTCGGCCAAGAGGCCTCCTCTCCTAGAGGCCTTGGCAGAGGTACACCCCCTCCTAGTTGTGTGGTAGTGGGGTACCACTAGCCTAGTTGCTTTCGTATAATACCACTCTTTGGTAGAATACTCTCAAAAGTATTGTTATAATGCCCAAATTACCTTAGCCTATACCTTGTAGTATTCTAAGGTTATACTTGTACAAAAAGCCCAGAAATACTATTATACTTCCCGTCAGTCACAAAACCGAAACCCTAGGGAAATCTCCATAGTCCGTTGGAGTATTGTGTAGAAGTTGGTTAGAACTTCTAAGGGTGGTTTAGAGCGGGTTGGAGCGCTCGGAGTTGGAGCTAAACGATTGCCCAGGATCGACTTTAAGCTAGGATAATTATGGGCTTATCGAGGTAATTATCTTGTCCCTCTATTGTAATTGGAAATTACATAATTGCTTGAATATATAGTTGAAGTATACTATATAATGGAACTGAACGTAGTTATCGGCAATGTCTTTTGACTTAAGCCTGAATAATACTTACGGCAATGTCTTGCGACTTAAGCCTGAATTTAAAGAAGAGTTCTGAACTGTAATTACATAGGGTTGTATTACAGTAGACTTGTGTAGTAGTACCGTGGAGTAGAATTGTACCCGTTTGGGTTAGATATATAACCCCCCCTGGTTGGCTTGGTAGCCGCTTCGATAGAGAGGAGATTTCTGTTGCGGGAGAGTCTGCGAATTTTACGTAGAATGTTCTACGAAGAGACCTAATGTTAATAAGCGCCTTGTGGCCTTATAGGTTGAAGTACTATGTGTGGTGCGATCTACGTGGCTTAAGGAGTAGCCGACAGTTGGAAGTACTTGGAGCGTTTTGCTATTAGTCGATACTCGTCGCGAGGTATGTGAACCTCTTCCTATCTCTTCTAGCATGATATGTGTGAACTATGTAGTACGGTAGACGTACATGTGCTAAATGTATTTGATTGGTGTAAACATAAAGTGTTATAACGGCTTTATGGGAAGTTGGTTATAATGACTTTATGTTGGTTAGAAAATACATGTGGTTTTTAAAAGGTAACTGATTTGAACTATAACTGGCTTGTTATGTGTTAATAAAGAAAGAACTTGAAGTATTTCAAAAGATTTTTGAATCATTTTGAAAGAAGAAGTAATATTTGGTTTTTGAAAACTTAAGAGTTATACTAGCTTTATGGGAAGTTAGGTATAACGGCTTAAGAATGTTTCTTGATTTGAAATCGAATGTGTATCGACAAACCATCGCGGCGTTAATAAAAGGAAATGTTTTGACTAATTAAGCATTATTAAAACCAGTAGAAACTTCCATCCGCATAGAAACTAAGATGAGACAAAATGATATTTCTAGATCATGGTCTTTGTAATAAGATTGTTATAAACAAGAATATCCTACTCACATATAAGGCTTAGGTTTCTCGATTGTTTAAAGGAGAATTATATTCTTAAATGAATAAGACTATGAACTCTGAAACCTTTCTAAAATTAGGCAAACTTGAACATTGGAAAAGAATGTTGCTACTTGATTTTACAAAGAGAAGTAATTGATTTACTTTAAAAAGATAATCACTCTATGTTCATCTACTACGGTATTGTGTGGTTTTTGGGAAGTAGCGTATCTTTTAAAGATTTAATGTATGAAGTACTTTGGGGATAGGTACCCGAACTTGTTAGTAGAAAGTACCTTGTGTGAATAACTTGATTGTATTGGTTTGTGATAGCCTTGTAATACTTTCTTGTTGACTTGATAAGTAAGCATGTTAGGATGCTACGTGTGTTAGTATCTTGTGATTATTATGTGAGGGGGTCACTCCTGTTGTGCTTACGTTGTTAAGCGTTAAGCGGTTGTACTATTATTGTATCACATACCCTCGACTTATTATACCGAGGGCTTGCCACCCGACGCGGTCTTTACGGCTACGCGGTCCTCGTGACTATCGCGAGTCACGGTAGCTCCAGGATTTGATCATTCCGGGTGTTTAGCCTGATGCGGGGGATTCCCTATGCGGTCTGTTGAGACTATGCGGTCTATTGAGACTATGCGGATTGCGGGAGCCTAGGCAGATACCGAGGGTTGTTGCCCGACGCGGGTATACCTCGGGTGATGCAGGACCATGATTCGAGAATACCTCATGCGGGTCCGTGTGTGACCTATGCGAGCTGCGAGAGTTCGAGAATAGACGCAAGCATTGATATTGCGGGCGGTGGCGGCCGATCATGTGGTGCGGTCTAGAAAGACGTCGGGATACAGTGTGTGGTATTTTTGGTAATGTGGGTCTTAGTAGTAGGCTATGCCTTCGTACTTGCCCCGTACGGGTTTATTGTGATAACTTTGAGGGCGTGAGTCCCTGACTTGACATGACTGCTTATTTGTTGTGGACTGTAGTTTGCTTATCATAAATGTCTCATGCTTTATAGACTATTATGATTTCATTTCTGATTTTTAGTTTCACATACTCGTGCACTGTTATCGACCTCCGGGCCGCGTTCACGCCGCAGTTGAGGTACACGATCGTTGATCCTAGCTCTCAGGGTCACAGTTCAGCGTATGGAAAGCTCCGTTTCTCCGGAGGCTTATCAGTGGTAAAGTCCCCTGTCGTATAGGTGTTTACATTCAGGGGTTTGGCGGGGCCCTGTCCCGCCATTGTTGTCGTATCATTCTTAGAGGTCTGTAGTACTGTTGTGGGCAGGGTTTGTAAAAAGGATTAAACTGTTCATTTGTAATGTTGTTATTTATATATGCCGAAAGGCGAGTTTTCCTCAGATTACTGTTTTGTACTTCTGTCATTTCATGTATGTGTTTTATGTTCCGCTGATTACTCTGATGTTGTGTCACTAGGGTGCCCGGGGTAAGGCACCAGTCACGGGCCCAGTTTCGGGTCGTGACATGTACACTCCAATCCGCTCCAAGAAACCCTTAGAAGTTTTCTACACAACTTCTACTTACTACTCCAATCAACTATGAAGTTTCTCCTAGGGTTTCGTTTAGTGACTAAAGGAAGTATAGTAGTATTTTCCGGGCTCTAAGTATAGAGGTGACTTTGGAAATACTACAAGGGATTGGGCTAAGGTATTTGAGAATAGTAACAATACTTTGGAGAGATTTTTCTATCAAGGGAGGGGGGGGGGGGTGTTTCGACTAGAGCTCTTTAGAGGGGGGGGGGGAGATGGTGTTTGGACGAGAGCTTCTCTCAAAGGGGGGAAGTTTTGAGACTTGGAAAAATGATTTGTGGATGAAGAATTCCTTCAACTTAGGGGGGGTATTTATAGGACTTTCAAGGGTCAAGATTAAGGCAAGTGGAGGGCAAGTGGAGGGTGTAGATTTGCACATGTGTACCCTTATCCATCTACCACACAAATATCACAAAATATCCTACCTAACCTTGACCAATGTTTATGGCCTTTTCCTTGAAAAAAACGTGCCAAGAAATGCACACCAATGCCGTCCACTTGAGGGTGACAAGTGTCGCCCTCTCGTTGGTCCAAAATATTTCATCTCTCGGAAAAATCCGCAAAAATTATAAATGTCACAACCGTAATTTTCCCTTCGCAAGGTTTGGAAAACGTTTCGTCGGAAAACGATTCTTTTCGTGGGTTGTGTACAAATTTTCCTCCCTTATGCCTAACTAAGGCTAAACTTTTGTACGTACGTCCTCACATACATACTCTGGAAATACGGGGTATAACATTTACCTTTTTAAGCTATGCCTTTAACCATGAGAATTACTGTTCCACTTTAAGTCATACACACACTGCACCCTTTCATTAATGAAATCACTACCGTTTCAAAACATGAAGGCCGTGCCAGTGCCAGGGTCAACCACCCTCTGTGTTATAATTCAACCTATCATAGGACTATTTCACCCGCAAGAGACTATTTCACCTGCTTAGGTCATGTGGACCCGCAATGAGTTATCGTTACACGATACTCGCATCACGGATAGCTAATCCATGGCTTATATATATATATTCCGGGAATTTAACCCACCCGAGTCAAATACCGACCTGCCGTGAGTGTGTACCACTCACCGCCATGGGAAGCTAACCCATGGTATCCTTGAAACAAGTTGCCGGCCCTTTATGGAGGGACGCAGAGATGTGGAAATATGACACTTGCACGAATGTCTATATGAGCAACCCATATGCAAGCAAACCAAGACAATACTATGCCTTTCATACCAAGACAATACCATGCCTTTCCTTTTTACATAAACCAAGACAATACCATGCCTTTACAAACCAAGACAATTACCATGCCTTCATTTTACATAAACCAAGACAATACCATGCCTTTCCTTTTTACATAAACCAAGACAATTACCATGCCTTTCTTTTTACATAAACCAAGAGAAATCCTTATTTAAGCAAGCCAAACTACTTATCAAGGCACACATAGAATAATTCTCATTTAAACAAGCCAAAGTAATATCAAGGAACAAATAGCATAATTCTCATTTAAACAAGCCAAAGTACTATCAAGGCACAAATGAAAAAATTCTCATTTAAACAAGCCAAAGTACTATCAAGGTACAAATGGAAAAATTCTCATTTAAACAAGCCAAAGTACTACGTATGTACATTCTTTTCAAAAGACTCCTTTTTATGTAAAACCCCAAGATGCTAACACCCGTAGTATCAAGGCATGTCTATTTTTCAAAATAAGTTACTATACCTTTAGAAATTCATTTCAAGGCTTTGAAACTAAGTAACTTTAAATTTCACAATCTAGGCAACTTATGCCCATCAATAAAAAATAGACAACTCTCTTAACCTTTCATAAAACCGTTATAACCAACTTCCCATAAAGCCGTTATAACTCTTTATGGTTTTAGACAAAGTCATTCTTTTTATAACCAAGAGACTTATACTTTTAAAATCAAGTATCATATACTTTCAAATCAAGTTTCTTAACTTTCAAAATACTTCAAGTCTCTTAATCTTTAGAAATCAAGTTTCTTAACTTTCAAAATACTTCAAGTCTCTTAATCTTTAGAAATCAAGTAGCTTATACTTTTAAATCCCAAGTAACTCACACCTTTAGAACAAGTTACTTCTCTTTAAATCATGTCATTTCTCCTCTTTTAAATCAATTAAGTAAATCACTCCTATGAATCCCCTAAAGTCATTATAACAACCTTTAGGTTTTGGAACTAAGGCACTAGCCAAAAGATTTGGAAACCACTTCCTTTTCAAGACTCTATGTACTTCAAGTAAAATACTTTTACTTTTGAAAATCCAAACTTCATTAAGGTAATGGATTATATCAACTTCTAATTTAAACATTCAAAGTACAATCAAGGAAGTATATAGAACAACTTCTATAATAGGCAATCCAAGTACAACCAAGGAGTGGATCATTTAAGGAGTAGGACTTACTTACTTTACCATAAGGAATCATGCTAGAAGAAGAGGAGATGGTTCACATACCTTTTCGGCTTAATCCACAAGCTAAGTCGAATACGCTGCACGTAGAAGTGTCAACCTATAATAGCCACAACACGACTATCAATTTCTAGTTATAACATAGAATAATACTAAGTATACATTCTCTTATTCTACGGAAAATTGGGCAGCACCTCCTTTGTTTCTACATACTTTTCCACCTTTTTCAAGGCCCCGTAATCAATAACCAACATACCACATTTAAGGCTCAATACAACAACCAATCAAAGGGAATTACACACCTTACAATACGTGTAAAATTCTGCCCCACAATTAATACCAAGTAGTTTTATATCCAAAGCCATTCTCGGCTAACATGTACAACAACACAAGTCCTTTCCAATTCTTTTCCAATCCAAGTTCTTAGGTCAAACATGTTATATAGTCATAAACAACTTTAACAACTATAATTCCTTCTTTATATAACATGTGACGACTTGAACTAATAATCAAATTGAATTGTAATCTTAAGGGCTAAACATGCTAGTTTCGGATTAGGGTTTCAATATCCAATACACTTATCAAACTTCATACTATATATCTCATGCTTGATAATATCCATAGCTACAACAATAAGTAATCTTAATTACTAAACGACAAGAATTATTACCTTTATAAGCCCTTATAAATTCCAAGATTCAAAGTCGCTCCTTAGCAATTCTTAGATCCTTTCCTTTCTGCTCCAATCCGCTATTTGAAACCTTTAGAAGTTCACAACCAACTTCTCTTCCATTTCCAATCCAAACTTGTGAAAACGACTTAGGTTTTCGCCATGACTAACGTGAAATGTAGTTTTTCCGAAATCTTTCTATTGGGATATCCTTACAATACCCTTAGGGACCTTGGGTTAAAGTCTTGTGAATAAAGAACCACAAACTAAATTTTTTTGTGTGGGTTCATGGCCAAACCCGAGAGCAACTATGAAGAACAAGAAATGTTGTGATTTTTTTCTAAGTGTTGGAGACTTAGTCTTGCACTAGTGTAGTATTTATAACATAATGGAGGGCTTAGATCACAACACTTGTGTGGTTTGGATGGAGGAGATTAAATAATTAGCCAAGTGGACAAGTTGACTTGGTCAATTTTCTCAAGCTTTGAAGACTTGTTCACACGATCTGCCCGGCCCGTGGATCGTGCCTTACCCCGGGCACCCTAGTGATACAACATCAGAGAAAATCAGCGGAAATAAAAACTTAAACATGAACAAGAGATATCATAATAAAACAGGCCAACCAAACGGTTACCTTGTATATATAATTAAAACTGAGCAGTTATATCCTTACAAACCACCCACAGCGATTACTGCACCTCTAAGAGTTTTTATACAACATGACGGGACAGGGCCCCGCCATACCCCTGAATGTACAAGTACCTACAGTGACAGGGACTATACCAAAAGATAAACCTCCGGAGAAACGGAGCTTCCCGATATGCTGAACTGTGATCATATGAGCGAGGATCAACGATCGTGTACCTACCACTGCAGATTTAACGCACTTCAAGGAGGTCGATAACAGTACCAAGTATGTGAAATCAAAATATCAGAATGAACTCATAGTAGTCTATATAAAGCAGGAGACATGTATGATAACCAAACTACAACCCACAATAAATAAGCAGCCATGTAAGTCAGGGACTCACGCCCTCAAAGTCATCACTCAAAGGTAACTATGGGTCTCACGCCCTCAACATCAATCATGCGTGGAACACCTTCCTCACCGCCAGCTCATGATATAATAACATCAAGCGAGTACATATGAACACCAAGTCCTACGAGTCATAAAATCAGACGGCAAATACGGCGCTAACTACGGATACCAAAGCGCGATCATCAATCGGCCGGGCAAGTACGAAAGCCAACTACCGGATACCAAAGCAAGACTAACAATACTATACAACCAAACCACGGAGCGTCGAGCCATGTCACATAGTCGATCGGCCGCATAGCGGCTAATCTAACTACTAACTGGAGGTCAGTATCACGAGACTCCGCCACGGCGATCACGAGCACGGCAAGTACGAAGCCGACTACGGATACCAAGGCCGTGTCACATAGCCGATCGAGGCAATCGAGGGCTAACTACGATACCGCGGTAGATCACGAGACCGCCACTAAACCGCGGGCAAGTGCGAGGGCTAACTACAGTACGAAGGCCGAATCACCACGAGGCGGGCAAGTACGGCCACCACGATACCAAGGCCGAATCGGTAAAACCTCATGGAGAGCTAGTCCGTGGAATAACACTATCAGCGAGGCGTGCGTGGAATTCTCCGTCACCGCTGCAGACGCCCAAGTAATATCATAACAAATCAGCCGGCCCTCCGTTGAGAGACGCGGTGGTATAGAAATACAATACTAGCACGACAAGGCTATCACACGCAAACATAGGCAAGTTACACACAACTCAAGGTACTTTCATTTTATGCCAAAGTCCAGGTTTTAACCCCAAAGTACTACGTACGTTAAATTCTTTTTAAAAGATCCATTTCTTTTACAAAGGTCACCCGATGCCCGTATTATAAAAATAGAGTGACTAACATTTTTAAGTAAACCAAAACAAGTTCCATACTTTCCTTTTTAAACCAAAACACTTCTCCTTTTAAAAAAACAAGTTACAACATTCTTTTCCAAAGTTCAAGTTTGCCTAATTTCAAATATTCACGTTTCTTATTTTCGAAAGATTTCATAGTTCATAGTCTTAATCATTTAATAACGTAATTCTCTTTTAAAACCCTTTGAGAAACATATGCCTTATGTGGGAGCAGATTATTCTTGTTTATAACAATCTTATTAAAGCAGCCATGATCTAGGAAATGTAATACAATTTTGTCTTATCTTAGCTTCTATGCAGATGGAGGTTTCTACTGGTTTTAATATAATTACTTATTTGCCAATACATTTTCCTTTATTAACGCTGCAGTTGGTTAGTTCGATACTTTCTTATTTCCAAATCAAGAAACATTATTATTTAAAAACCAAGTACTCATTACTCACGAATGAGGTTTCACACTTCTTAACAACTTTCATATCAATTCATTTAAGTCAAGTCTCTTGTCTTTTAAGATTAAGTCTCTTAACTTCTAAAATTAATAAACCATTCTTTTATCTTTCTTAAGTCGTTATACCTAACTTCCCATAAAGCTAGTATAACTCTTAAGCTTTTAAAACCAAGTATTACTCTTCTTTCAAAAACGATTCTTAATTCTTTTGAAATACTTCAAGATTCTTATCATTTAAAACTCAAGTCAAAAGACATCGAAGTAAAACCATGTTCAGTTAACACACGTACGTCTACCGTACTATATATATTCTTTTAAAATATCATGCTCAAGAGTATAGGAAGAATCACATACCTCGCGACGATTATCGACTATTAGCAAAACGCTCCAAAGTACTGTAGTCCTGTTAGCCTTTTCCACCCTTCGAGTAGAATACGCTACTCGCAGTACTTCAACCTATATCGGTCATAAGAGTCTATCAACGTCTAGACTATTCTGTAAAATACTTCTAGATACAGATTCCTTTATTCTACGGAAAATTGGGCAGCACTTCCCTACCCGTTAAGCTACACAAGTCTCTTCAGAATACTGATTCCATGTAAGTACAGTTTAATCTTCTTCTTTAATATCCTTCTATTACAGTTCAATTTTCTTCTGTAATATCCTTCTATGTATCTTATATACATTTCTATACAACTACAGTATGTAATTTCCAATTACAATAGAAGGACAATAGTATTTACCTCGATAAGCCCAAAATTATCCAAGTTTATATGTCGATCCTGAGCAACGTTTAGCTCCTACTCTGGGCGCTCCAACCCGCTCCAAACAACCCTTAGAAGTTCTACGCAACTTCTTCTTAATACTTCAACCCACTATGAAGATTTCCTTAGGGTTTCGTTTAGTGGCTTAAAGGAAGTATAATAGTATTTCTGGGCTTTTGGTATAGGTGTAACCTTGGAATACTACAAGGTATTTGGGCCAAGGTATTTTGGAATAGTAACAATACTTGGAGAATACTTTTCTACCAAAGGGGGGGTATTTTACGAGACAACTCAAGAGAGAGGGGGGGGGGATGTTTCGGCCAAAGGCCTTCTCCGGGAGGGGACTTGGACGAAACTACACTTAAGGGGGAGAGGGATTTTTGCCTTCTAATTTCAAGTGAGGATGAAGAATAAGTCTTGCATTAGAGGGGTATTTATAGGACATTCAATGGCCAAGATCAAGCCAAGTGGGGGGGCAAGTGGAGGGTCAAGATTTGGACATGTGTTTGTGGGTCCCACTTGCTCATCAACTACACAAAATATCCTACCAACTCCTTGACAAAAATTGAAGGCAAAAACGCCCAATTCGTCCCACCTTATCCGTCCACTTGAGGGTGACACTTGTCACCCTCTCGTTGGTCCAAAATATTTCATCTCTCGGAAATATCCGCAAAATTTATAAATGTTGCAACCGTATTTTTCCCTTCGCAAAGTCTGGAAAACGTTTCGTCGGAAAACGATTCTTTTCGCTAGTTGTGCACAAATTTCGCCACTAATGCCTACTTAAGGCTTAAACTTTTGTACGTACGCCCTCACGTACATACTCTGGAAATACGGGGTATAACATTCTCCCCTCCTTAGAAACATTCGTCCCGAATGTTCCTTCTCAAGACAGATAACGATAAAGTTCCTCTCAGCACATGTTCACTTCTTTCCTTACTCGTCGTACTCTTCTCGAACACTTGAACTCTTCTAGTATACGTACCATCCTTCGGTCATCACTTCAGTTTCCAAAATCTCTGGAGTCGCTACCTCCAACTTGGTCATCTTACTAGCCTCAATCTCCTTTAAGGCCATTCCCGGCCTTCACGATCCGATTCTGGTCGAACATATCCACGAACTTATACGATGGTCATCTAAACTTGGGCCTAGCACCCTCGTGACCCTACCACCTGGCGGGACCACCTCGAACTGACCCCACCATTAACAGCCGCGGGTTGACCCGCACCCAGATCAACCCGACCCGCTATCGCGCCAAACACTTGTTCTCCTGATCCGGAACAATCTTACCTATTCAAGTCCTGAAGGCTACCACTTTCATCTTACACAACCCATGGAATTATCCCACAATACATTTATACGCATACCAAGTATTTTGACAAAGACTAACCGTAAAATCTTTTATTCAAGCCGGCCTTACATCTAAGGTCTCAACGTGTAATATTCTAAGGTTCATACCTTCCATGTCCCCATACTTATTCTTTCAACTAACCATGTCTCTAAACCACAATATACACAATGCTATCTGTACATAGTACTCAACAGATAATCATCGTATGACGCATGCTAAACTCTAGAGGGTTAAGGATATACCTGAAAAGATAGGTGGTTCAAAGGACCGCTAAAACTGGGAACTTCTACCGCGACCTCTGCCGTGGCCTGCCGGTGTATGAGCATCCTGCCTAGCTATGGAAGGTGAAGAACCCACAACTGATCTCGTAGCCTGTGCTATCCTACCAGTGCTACCCCTGGTCGGACAGTCTCTCGCCAAATGGCCCTGTTGGCCGCAAGCATAACAATCACCCAAATTAGTACGACACTCTCCCTTATGAAGTTTTCCACAACGGCCACACTGAGACAAGGGCGACCTTATCCGGCGAGCATTCCTACTCCCCTGAAAATCTGAAACACAGGAGCCACGACACGCTTGAATATCCCAAACGTCCCGAAGACTGTGGGGGACCACTCTGTACTGGCGGAGGTACATAACTAGCTCGCCGAGGCGATCCGCCTTGAAAGTCGCCAAAAGACCCTGCTGTCCTGGCCCTCTTCTGCTGATCTCCGTCATTCCGTCGACCTCTCCGTGCCTCACATCCAAGTGCATAAGCCTGCATGCGGGCAATGTTCATGCCCGGCTGAAGAGCTACAACCGTACAAGCCTCTGCCAAGTAGTCATCTAGCGGTGGCGTGGCGGTGTACTCGCCCTCCATATGGCTACTAACGCGGGGACATACTGAGCCAATGAGTCGAACTCACATTGTACTCCCGAACCGCACGCCGCTTTGCCTCAACACCAAAATCGTCGCCCGAGCCCTCCTTGTCTGTGGAGGCAAGAAATGTGCAAGAAATGCCTCGAGAACTTCGTTCCATACACTGGAAGTGCATGCTCTCCCGACAGCTCCCACGAATCAAACCCGATCCGCAGATCACGCGGTGATGTGAACCCAAGACCACCGACTCGGTCTCGAAGCCTTGATCACTCTCATGATCCGCAGAATCGCTCGGATGAACTCCTGCGGATCATCCTCGTGCCTCGACCGTAGAACTCGCGGCTACAACTCGAAAGTCCGTAGCCTCAAACTATCCGATCTTGGGTGAACCGTGGGTACTCTCGAACCGCCGTGATCCAGCCTATCCTCATGTTCGCCACGATCACGGCGAGAATCGCCATCTCTTTGTAACCCATCTCCTCTGCTCCAGTGTGGACCGAGGCTCAGTCTTGTGGGTCTCAGCAGCCACCGCCGCGCCCTAAACTTCTGGGCCGGGTGGCGTCGCAAAACTCGCCGTCTCGAAGCACTATCTCGTAAGACCGCCTGCGCCCCATTCTCTCTGTATCATACTAGCGACTTCCTCGCCGCTTTGCCCATCTGGGCCCGGTTGCTCGCGCAGAGGCATAATCGTAAAACGCACACGTCGAGAGGGTCCAACTTATAACACTCTCTAAGGCACGATCTCGAATGAGAAGAATGGAAACCAATCCTAAATGTCCTATAGCCTCACGATTATAGATGTGGTGCACAACACACCGATAATCAAGACTCTACTAGACACGGTTCAGAGACACTTTCCGAGGATTAAGCGCTCGATACCACTTTTGTCACGACTGCCCGGTTCGTGATCGTGCCTTACCGGGCACCCTAGTGATACAACATCGAGAAAATCAGCGAAATAAAAACTTAAACATGAACAAGAGATATCATAATAAAACAGCAACCAAGCGGTTACCTTCTTGTATATATAATTAAAAATCGAGCAGTTACATCCTTACAAACCACGCCCACAACAAGATTGCTGCACTTAAGAGTTTTTATACAACATGACGGGACAGGCCCCGCCATACCTCGAATGTACAAGTACCTACAGTGACGGGACTATACCAAAAGATAAGCCTCGGAGAAGCGGAGCTTCCTAATACGTTGAATCGTGATCCTAAGAGCGAGGATCAACGATCGTGTACCTCACTGCGGCGTGAACGCAAAGGGCAGGAGGTCAAGATAACAGTACCAAGTATGTGAACGAAAATCAGTAAATGAAATCATAGTAGTCTATATAAACAGAGACATATATGATAACCAAACTATCCCACAATAAATAAGCGATGTAAGTCGTGGACTCACGCCTCAAAGTCATCGCTCAAAGGTAACTATGGGTCTCACGCCTCAACATCAATCATGCGTGGAATACCTTTCCTCACCGCCGATGCATGATATAATAACATCAAAGAGTACATATGAACACCAAGTCCTACCTGAAATAAAAACCGACGGCAAATACGAAGGCTAACTACCGATACCAAAGCCGCGATCATCAATCGGCCGGGCAACTACGAAGCCAACTACGGATACCAAAGCAAGATTAAAATATTATACAACCAAACCACGGAGTCGACACGGCAAGCACGAAAGCCGACTACCAGATACCAATGCCGTGGTCACGTGGTCGGCAAGTACGAGGGCTAACTACGGATACCAAGGTCAGATCACGAGACTCCGCCACGGGCGATACGGGCAATCTGGCCGACTACGGATACCAAGGCCGTGTCACGAAATGACCGGCAAGCACGAGGGCTAACTACGGATACCGCGCAAGATCACGAGACTTCGCCACTAAACCGAACGGGCAAGTGCGAGGGATAACTACCGTGCACGAAGGCCGAATCACCACGACGGCAAGTACGAAAGCCGACCACCAGATACCAAGGCCGAATCAGTAACACCTCATGGAGAGCTAGTCCATGGAATAACATTATCAACAGGAGCGTACCCGTGGAATTCTCCGTCACTGCCGGTACATCCAAGTAATATCATAACAAATCAGTCGGCCCTCCGTTGAGAGACGCGGTGGTATAGAAATACAATACTAGCACGACAAGGCTATCACACGCAAACATAGGCAAGTTACACACAACTCAAGGTACTTTCATTTTATGCCAAAGTCCAGGTTTTAACCCCAAAGTACTACGTACGTTAAATTCTTTTTAAAAGATCCATTTCTTTTACAAAGGTCACCCGATGCCCGTATTATAAAAATAGAGTGACTAACATTTTTAAGTAAACCAAAACAAGTTCCATACTTTCCTTTTTAAACCAAAACACTTCTCCTTTTAAAAAATCAAGTTACAACATTCTTTTCCAAAGTTCAAGTTTGCCTAATTTCAAATATTCACGTTTCTTATTTTCGAAAGATTTCATAGTTCATAGTCTTAGTCATTTAATAACGTAATTCTCTTTTAAAACCCTTTGAGCAACATATGCCTTATGTGGGAGCAGGTTATTCTTGTTTATAACAATCTTATTAAAGCAGCCATGATCTAGGAAATGTAATACAATTTTGTCTTATCTTAGCTTCATGCGGATGGAGGTTTCTCTTGGTTTTAATATAATTACTTATTTGCCAATACATTTTCCTTTATTAACGCCGCAGTGGTTCGTTCGATACTTTCTTATTTCCGAAATCAGTAAAACATTATTCTTTAAAAATCAAGTACTCATTACTCACGAATGAGGTTTCACACTTCTTAACAACTTTCATATCAATTCATTTAAGTCAAGTCTCTTGTCTTTTAAGATTAAGTCTCTTAACTTCTAAAATTAATAAACCATTCTTTTATCTTTCTTAAGTCGTTATACCTAACTTCCCATAAAGCTAGTATAACTCTTAAGCTTTAAAACCAAGTATTACTCTTCTTTCAAAGCGAGTCTTAATTCTTTTGAAATACTTCAAGATTCTTATCATTTAAAACTCAAGTCAAAAGACATCGAAGTAAAACCATGTTCAGTTAACACACGTACGTCTACCGTACTATATATATTCTTTTAAAATATCATGCTCAAGAGTATAGGAAGAATCACATACCTCGCGACGATTATCGACTATTAGCAAACGCTCCAAAGCATCGTAGTCTGTTAGCCTTTTCCACCCTTCGAGTAGAATACGTTATTCGCGATTTCAACCTATATCGGTCATAAGCGTCTATCAACGTCTAGACTATTCTGTAAAATACTTCTAGATACAGATTCCTTTATTCTACGGAAAATTGGGCAGCACTTCCCTACCCGTTAAGCTACACAAGTCTCATCAGAAATACACCCCATGTAAATCTGCTTTAATCTTCTTCTTTAATATCCTTCTATTACAGTTCAATTTTCTTCTGTAATATCCTTCTATGTATCTTATATACATTTCTATACAACTACAGTATGTAATTTCCAATTACAATAGAAGGACAATAGTATTTACCTCGATAAGCCCAAAATTATCCAAGTTTATATGTCGATCCTGAGCAACGTTTAGCTCCTACTCTGGGCGCTCCAACCCGCTCCAAACAACCCTTAGAAGTTCTACGCAACTTCTTCTTAATACTTCAACCCGCTATGAAGATTTCCTTAGGGTTTCGTTTAGTGGCTTAAAGGAAGTATAATAGTATTTCTGGGCTTTTGGTATAGGTGTAACCTTGGAATACTACAAGGTATTTGGGCCAAGGTATTTTGGAATAGTAACAATACTTGGAGAATACTTTTCTACCACGGGCGGGGGTATTTTTGAGACAACTCGAGAGATGGGGAATGTTTCGGCCAAGGCCTCTCAAAGGGGGAGGGGGAGCCTTGGACGAAAACTACACTAAGGGGGAGAGGGTTTTTAGACTTGTAATTTCAAGTGAGGATGAAGAATAAGTCTTGCATTAGAGGGGTATTTATAGGACACTCAATGGCCAAGATCAAGCCAAGTGGGAGGGCAAGTGGAGGGTCAAGATTTGGACATGTGTTTGTGGGTCCCACTTGCTCATCAACTACACAAAATATCCTACCAACTCCTTGACAAAAATTGAAGGCAAAAACGCCCAATTCGTCCCACCTTATCCGTCCACTTGAGGGTGACACTTGTCACCCTCTCGTTGGTCCAAAATATTTCATCTCTCGGAAAAATCCGCAAAAATTATAAATGTTGCAACCATATTTTTCCCTTCGCAAAGTCCGGAAAACGTTTCGTCGGAAAACGATTCTTTTCGCTAGTTGTGCACAAATTTCGCCACTAATGCCTACTTAAGGCTTAAACTTTTGTACGTACGCCCTCACGTACATACTCTGGAAATACGGGGTATAACATGTTCATCCACAATGGTCAATGAACATTTTAACCTTGTCCCAATTCGCCCAAGACCATGTGGGGGGGGGGTGTGCCATGTGTCGCCCTCCCATTCGTCCATAAAATTTCGTAACCCTCGTGGGCCCCACAAAACGTAAAATTCCTCGGGTGGGCCCCACGTGACCAAATCCGTAAAAAAATAAATTTCCATAATGTTAATAAGTTTCATACTCTTCAAATAATGCATTTTGAGAATCTAATTCTCCTCAACGAACATTTTTCCTTTCCGACGTTCGGAAGATTTTTCGTCGGAAAAACAATTCTTCCTTTCGTACCAATTTCTCAAGTCTTGTGTTCTCGCGTCTATTCTCTTATACATTTCCTGGACTTATTGTCACGACCCGACCCCCGGGCCGCGACTGGTGCCCTACCGGGGCACCCCGTCAGGTATACATCAGAGAATAGCAGCGGAACATACATAACACATAAGTCTGTATAAAGTAAACATCACTGGCAAGCCGACTGTCACGACCCGTTCCCGGGCCCGTGACTGGTGCCTTACCCGGACACCCAAGTAGCCAAACATCAGAGTAACCAGCGGAATATAACCAAAACATGAAACAATAAAAGTAAGATTAGTCTATCCAAGAAAAGTTGCCTTTCGGCATATATATATAATTACCCAACAGTGAACAATTACCCAACAGTGAACAATTACAATCCCAAAATGCGACAGGACTACAAACCTCTAAGGAAATGTAAACACTATGACGGGACAGGGCCCCGTCATACCCCTGAATGTACAAAACATCTACGACACCAGGGAGAACCATACCAAAAGTCGAGCCTCCGGAGAAATGGAGCTCCTGACACCAGAGTAAAGATCCTAAGACTGAGGATCCGCTACCTGCTTCCCTTTACCTGCGGCATGAACGCAGCCCCCCGAAGGAGGTCAGTACAACAAGTACCAAGTACGTGAAACTGCTAAGTACAGATATATATACACATATATAAAACCATAACATTTTAAAACCAATTCACAAGTATGTATGAAAACAACCGAGTTAACTGCACATAGTGCCACATCACAAACAAGAGCAATAATAGGTATACTGTAACAGGTCTTTTCTAGGCCGCGAATGATCAAAGCAAGGCCAATCGCCCATAGTATCATTATGCATGCCTAATCCTGGACTCCCGCAGTCCGCATAGGCCACCTAGGCCCGCATGAGGTATTCCCCGCATCGAGGGTAGCTACTCGCCGGCATCGCCCCGACTCTCGATCCGCATGGCCACATAGACCGCATGAGGTATTCCTCGCACACTAACCTGGAACTCCCGTAGCTCCGCATAGGTCCCCTGGACCCGCATGAGGCATCCCTCGCATCGGGGGGCAGCTTAACCCCCGGTATAACATGTCAAGAGGTGAGAGGTACAATACTAACATAACGACTTATCGTTAAACAACATAAGCACGATAAGAATAACCTCTTTATACAATCATCACAAGAATCGAACACAACGACTAATCGTTGAACAATATAAGCAAAACAAGAATAACCTTCTTACATAAGCGTCACAAGATACTAACACACGCAGTATCATAATATGTCTATCAAACCAACTTACCATACCTTCAGACAATATTTCAAGCATTTGATAAGTAGTAAAAATCATTTTCTTATCTTTCTTAAGTCGTTATACCTAACTTCCCATAAAGCTGGTATAACACTTAAGCTTTTTATAAAAACCAAGTATTACTCTTCTTCCAAAAATGATTCATATTTCTTTTAAAATATTCAAGATTCTTATTAATTAGAACTCAAGTTCAAAGACATTAAAGTGAAGCCAAGTTTAGTTTAATACACGTACGTCTACCGTACTATATATATATTTCGAAAATATCATGCTCAAAGGGATAGGAAGAATCACATACCTCCTCGGCTAAACTCACTTGCCAAGTCGGATATGTCGCGTGCAAAGTGTCAACCTATAATAGTCAAAACACGACTATTAACTTCTAGTTTTTCGTGGAATTCTTCTAAGTAAGACTCCTCTTAGTCTACGGAAAATTGGGCAGCACTTCCCCCGTTCTTACTCAATTCTTTATTTTTAGCAAAGCCCGATAACAGTAACCAACGTGGCGTAATAATTTCGATAAGTAAGGAAGGGGATAACACGCCCAAACGGAACGCGATTAACAATCTCTCCTTCATAAATATAATAAGTAAAGAAGGGGATTACACGCCCAAACGGTAACGCGGTTTACTATCTCGCCTTCATAACAACAATAATAGAAAGAAGGGGATTAAGCGCCCAAACGGTAACGCGTTTACTATCTCGCCTTCATAACAACAATAAGAAAAGGAAGGGATTACGCCCAAACGGTAACGCGGTTTACTATCTCGCCTTCAATTTATATTCCAATCTTTATATAAGTTATAGTCCATAAGATACTTCCAATATATGTATAATATCCATATATACATAATAATCAAATTCACAAAGAGTTTAAGGCTCATTACCTCAATACTAGCCCAACAATATCCAAGATTTTAAAGTCGTTCCAAAGCAAGTCTTAGCTCCAAACATTTGTGTTTTAGCTCCAATTTCTTGTGTTCCAACTCACCATAGTTTACCCTTAGAAGTTCCAACCAACTTCTATTCAAGAATTTGACTCCAAAAGGTGAAGAACACTTAGTCTTCAAAACTGTCCAGTTTCGGTTTTGGTGGTGTTTTAGAGGCTATGGGTGTGAAAATCTTATCTAACTCTTGGTTGGTAATCTTCCTAACATACTAAGGAAGAACACTTATAAGTTTAAGAGTTTTTGGACAACTTTAGGTAGGGGAGGGAGCTGTTTAGACGAGAGCAACAAGGGATGGAGGGAGAGGAAAATATTTTCCAAGACTTGTAATGTTTAAGTGTGGATGATTTCATCTACTTAGGGGGTTTATATAGCACAACCAAGGGATGGGATTAATACAAGTGTAAAGTATAGATTAATTGTGTAAGAGCCTTCCCACACTTGTCTTATAAAAGTTAGGCAAGTCTTGACTAAGCAAGACTTGCCTACAACTCCAATTTTCGTCCAACATCATGCCAACTAGGCAAGATTTGTTGGTCACTTGTCTTGCCAACTTGTCCATCCATTTTCGTCCACTTGGCCCAATCCATGGGTGACACTTGTCGCCCTCCTATTGGTCCAAAATATTTTATCTCTCGGAAAAATTCCATAGTCGTAAAAATATCGAAAACGTAAGTTTTCTTCACAAGGTTCGAAATAACTTTCGTCGGAAAACAATTCTATCATTCTTACCCTAATTAGGGCATATACATTCGTACGTACGTTCTCACATACGTACTCCGGAACCACGGGGCATAACATTATCCCCCCCTTAGAAACTGTTACACCCCGTATTTACAGGACATGTTTTAAGAACGTGCGTAAGAACTCACAATGTTAAGATTTGAGACTTGTAAAAAGTTATCAGAATTTTGAAATTGTCGGAAAATGTAATATTGTGACGAATGGGAGGGCGACACGTGTCACCCCCCTTAAGTGAGCTTGGACGATTTCAACATGGACACAAGGGTCATTTGACCCTTGTTAGGAAGACAAGTCTTGCAATGTAGTGAGCTTGACATAATTGACTTGGTCAATGGACCCACAAAGTCTTGATATTTAGTAAGACTTCATCCTAACTACCCAATTGTGCACATCTTAACCCAATTGGCATCCGCCCGAGTTTTATGGTTCGAGGTCTGAGGAGGATCCGCAGGAGTTCATTCGGCAGCTACAACGGACTATGCAGGTTCTTAGGGCTTCAGAGACTGAGTCTGTTATGCTAGCCTCTTACCGGTTACGCGATATTGCGTTGAACTGGTTTGAGTCATGGGTGCTGACGAGAGGGGATGATGCTCTTCCAGCTGTTTGGGAGGAGTTCACAGAGGCCTTTATGGATCACTTTTTGCCTCCTGAGATGAGGAGGGCCCGCGTAGATAGATTTTTGACCTTGAGGCAGAATGGGAGGACTATCAGGGAGTATAGCCTGGAGTTTGACTCCTTGGCCAGGCATGCGCACACCATTGTAGCTGACATGGCGGATAGAGTTCATCGTTATGTGATGGGGCTAGACCGTCATATGATTACTGCATGCTTGGGGGTGGCTCTTCAGCCCGGTATGGACATTGCTAGGATGCAGGCCTATGCACAGGGGATAGAGGATAGAGAGAGGGAGGATCAGATTGACTCAGGCCAGCCCAAGAGGGCCTATCCAACAGGGTCTCAGGGCAGTTCTCGAGGCGGACAACCTCAGCAGCAGACTAGGTCTACATTGCAGCCAGCACCGAGTTTCCGGCGGAGGGTTTTACAACCCCGGGAATGCAGGGGCCGGTCAGGTCTCTAGCGCTTCAGAGCCTCAGGCAGATGGGGGTTCCAGTCAGTCGAGGCCACCTGTGCCTCAATGCGCCCAGTGTGGTAGGTTACATTCTGGGGTATCGCGCCGGTACGGGTGCTTGTTTTTCTTGTGGTCGTCTAGTCCATATGTTGAGAGAGTGTCCTTATAGAGGGGGTCCTGGTGGGACAACACCGTCTACTGGATCAGTTGCGGGTTCTTCGCCTTCAATAGCTAGGCAGGAGGTTCATACACCGACAGGCCGTGGCAGAGGTCGTGGTGGGAGTTCCCAGTTTTAGCGGTCCTTTGAACCGCCTATATGATTTCAGGTATGTTTTTGGCCCTTTAGAAACTTGTATACATAATAAAGTTGTGGTATATTTAAGTTTCATGAACAGATTGTATTGAGACTATGTATATGCTAGGAAGAGTGGGAAGTATGAAAAAATAATCTCTTTTGGGCTTATGATGGACAGATATGCGTGTGCAAGGTATTAGGGCCATGTGTGGCATTGTTGGTATGTCGGGGTTGTGAAAGGAAACGATGTCGCTAAGTATAAGTTTGACTCCGAAAGAACATTCGGGGACGAATGTTTCTAAGGGGGGAAGAATGTTACACCCCGTATTTACAGGACATGTTTTAAGAACGTGCGTAAGAACTCACAAGTGTTAAGATTTGAGACTTGTAAAAAGTTATCGGAATTATGAAATTGTCGGAAAACGTAATATTGTGACGAATGGGAGGGCGACACGTGTCACTCCCCCCCTTAAGTGAGCTTGGACGATTTCAACATGGACACAAGGGTCATTTGACCCTTGTTAGGAAGACAAGTCTTGCAATGTAGTGAGCTTGACATAATTGACTTGGTCAATGGACCCACAAAGTCTTGATATTTAGTAAGACTTCATCCTAACCACCCAATTGTGCACATCTTAACCCTCCATGTTACTATATAATACTACTAGTAGTGAGACTAGTTCCACACTTAGCCAAAATTACAAAAAATTGGATGAACAAGCTAAGGAAGCTCTCGGGTTCTAGCTTTTAGAAAAGGAAAAAAATTTGTTTGTGATCCTTTTAGCTCCACACTTTAAACCAAGGTTCATGAGTGTATTGTAAGTGTATCTCAATAGAAAAATCTCGGAAAAAGATAGTTTTCGGGTTAGTCGCAAAGTGAAAACCTAGTTGCTTTCTAGGTTTTGGATTGGAAGTTGAAGGAAAGTTGTTGGTATGGTTCTAAGGGTCTCAAGTAGCGGATTGAAGTGTCTTGAAGAGTCTCTAAGTTGCTAAGGAGCGACTTCGGATTTGGAATTGGATTAAGATTCGTTGAGGTATAATCTTGTCCCTTAAAAGTGTTACAAGATTATTTATATTGTTGTTAGCTTTACTTGTTGCTAGCATGAAGTTGATATGTTGAGGTTCATAAGTATTATGGATTGTTTGTAGCTTAAATCCGAAATATTATATTAGCCACTTGAAGTTGGATTACTAATTGGTCGTTTATTAGAATCGTCGCATGTTAATTACTTGGAGATTATAGTGGTTATAATCAATTGCGACTTGATATCATGTTAGGCTAATAACTTGGATTGAAATGGAAATTGGATAAGAATTGATGTTGTAGTACTTCAAGTTGGCCGAAAATAGGCTAGTAGTTGTTTTAGTTTGTTATCTATTGTGGGGCGGAATTTTACATGTCTAGTAGGCGTGTAATCCCCTATTGTTGATTGCATTGTTTGGGCCTTAAATGTGGCGTGTTTGGTTATTGTATTCGGCCTTGAAAAAGGTGGCATAGTAGTAGAAACAAAGGAGGTGCTGTCCGATTTTCCGTAGAATTTGGCGACTTAGCACTTAGAATATTCTACGTTTGAAGTAAGAGGTTAATGGACGTATTGTGACCATTATAGGTTGAAGTACTAAGAATAGCGTATCCTACTTGAAGGATGTAATAACTATCAAGATTGAAGTACTTTGGAGCATTTTGCTACTTGTCGATAATCGTCACGAGGTATGTGAACCTCTTCCTTCCTTTGGCATGATTCTATGTATGAAATATACATGTAGTAGTATTTCATGATTTCGTCTACTCTTAGAAGTTAAGAGGTAGTTATGTTGATTTACTCTATGTAAAAGCTACGTCTAAGAAATCCTAAGTCCTTACCAAGTCTTATGGGGGATGTTGGTAAGAGTCGTTAGGAAGTATTTGGAGTCGAGTTGACTTGGCTAATTCACGGCACGAATGAGAGTAAGTATCGAACAAGCCATTGCTGCGTTAATAAAGGAAAATGTAATGCCGATAAATTATATTAAAACAAGTAGAATTCTCCATCTGCATAGAAGCTAAGATAAGACAAAATTGTATTACATTTTCTAGATCATGGCTACTTGAATAAGATCGTCATAAATAAGTATAACTTATTCACAACGCACCAAGTATATGTTACTTAATTTAAAAGAGTTTACGTATGAAGTTTTTAAGACGTTGAAACTTGTTTTCTTAAAAGTTAAGGGACTTGAAGTATTTTGAAGACTATGTGATTTGATTTGAAAGTATAAGTCTCTTGGTTATAAAAGGAATGAATTTGTTTAAGACATAAAGAGTTATAACGGCTTTATGGGAAGTTGGTTATAACAACTTTATGGAAGATTAAAAGAATGGTTTTCTTCAGTAATGTAAGCAAAGAAATGATTTGAAATAAAGAAGGGCAATTTGTTTTAAAGGTACCAATTGCTTAAGGTTTTTAAGTAAGAAGTCACGTAATTTAGAAGCCGGTAATTGTAATTCTAAAAAGGTAATGTGACTTGTCTTGAAAAAGTAGAGATGACTTGATACTGCGGTTGTTAGTGTCTTGGAAGTTTTATTTGAAAAGAGTCTTTCTAAAGAAGTAGAGGTGCGTAGTACGTTGGGTTAAATTCCCGGATTTTATATGACATTATCGTCCCAGAAATGGGCCGGGCAGTATACCTTTACGGGCAGACTATATGACATTATCGTCCCAGAAATGGGCCGGGCAGATACCTTACGCAGACTATATGACATTATCGCCCCGTAAAATGGGCCGGCAAGATACCTTCACGCGACTATATGACATTATCGCCCCGAAATGGGCCGGCAAAGATACCTTACGCGCACTATATGACATTATCATCCCGAGAAATGGGCCGGCAAGATACCTTTACGCGACTATATGACATCATCGCCCAGAATGGGCCGGCAAGATACTGTATGGGCGCACTATGTGATCTTATCGCGCCCCGTGTGGCGGCAGTATAGGCGTCCCTCCATAAAGGGCCGGAGTAGGTTATGTAAGGTACGTAAGTTATATGGTAATGAACTTGATGATTTTCCTAAGTAAGTACGTAAGAAAGTGACTATAACGTTTATTGAAAAATGGGAAAAGATAATAAGGTACAATTAAGTTCACGAGATGGTAATGACATGGTAGGTTCAGGTATTTACTTCTTTTTACACATACCTCTGTCATGCTTTTATACAGATATGTTTTAATTGTTGTGCCTTACTTCCGTTCCATATTCGGTACTGCTGTAATCGAATTCTTCTGGGGCTGCGTTCATGCCCGCAGGTTTTAGGTACCCAGGTTGGTGATCCTTGCTCTTAGGATCTCGGTTCAGTTTTTGGGAGAAAGCTCCATTTGCTCCGGAGGCTTATCTCTTGGTACGGTTTTCCCTGAGATTGTAGATTCATGTATATTCAGGGGTATGGCGGGGCCCTGTCCCGCCACAGTTGTTATGATAAAACTCTTAGAGGTCTGTAGTTACATATTGTGGGTCAGTTTGTAAAGGAAAGGAGGCAACTGCTTCGGTTATATATTATATGTCCAGGAAGGTAGCCCTATCGGCTAACCTGTTGTTTTACTTCTGTTGTATTAATTTATAAGTTTCATGTATGTTCCGCTGATTATCTCTGATGTATACCTGTAACGGTGCCTGTAGGGCACGATGCCCTGGTCTGGTCGGTGTGACAGAAACATTCTTCCCGAATGTTCCTTCAAGATTCAACAACTTGGATACGACATAGTCCCCCATAATTCGAACCATTTACAAAATGCCACCTATGGCCATAACAGAATGCCTAAGTACATATGACAATTTAAATTAACCGGTATGAAAGTGAGTTACCTCGAGGTGTGGGGAATAGGTGGGGATACTTCTGCCTCATGTCCTCCTCTGCTTCCCATGTCATCTCCTCTCTGTTTTCGTTCCGCCATAAGACTTTGACGGAAGCTACATCCTTTGTCCGCAGTCGCCTAACCTGACGATCAAGTATCGCTATGGGAATCTCCTCATACGATAACTCCTCTGTCACGTGGACATCATCAACCGGGTGCACTCTAGACGGATCTCCGATACATCTCCTCAGCATAGAAACATGAAAAACTGGATGTACTGCCTCCAGATCGGACGACAGATCCAACTCATAGGCAACCTTGCCTACTCTACGGACAATCTGATAAGGCCCAATGTACCTTGGGCTGAGCTTCCCTTTCTTGCCAAACCTCATCACACCCTTTATGGGTGATACCTTCAGAAAAACCCAATCAGCAACCTCAAACTCCAAATGTCGACGCCGATGATCCGTGATACGACTTGCCGACTCGAGCCGCCAATAACCGCCTCTGGATAAGCTTCACCTTATCCACCGCCACAACCAAGTCGACCGACTAATCACTCACCCACATCAAACCAGCCTATCGGTGACTTGCACTTCCTCCCATATAAGGCCTCGTAAGGCGCCATCTGGATACTGGAGTGGTAGCTGTTGTTATACGCAAACTTTACCAGCGGCAAATGATCCTCCCAGCTACCTCTGAAGTCAATAACACAGGCTCGCAAAGATATCCTCGTGTCCGATAGTACGCTCTTCCTGTCCGTCGGTCTGGGGATGGAATGCAGTACCGAGGCTCACCTGCGTCCCTAATCTCTTCTGGAAAGACCTCCAGAAGTTAGGCGTAAACTGGGCTCCTCGGTCAATAGGGACCCCATGCAGTCTTACGATCTCTCGGATGTAAAGTCTGGCGTAATCCTCGGCCGAAAAAGTCGTCCTGACGGGAAGAAAGTGGGCTGATTTTGTCAGCCTGTCGACGATAACCCAGATAGAATCATGCTTCCTCTGAGTGCGAGGTAATCCTGTAATGAAGTCCATGTTGATCGCCTCCCACTTCCATGTCGGAATTTCTATGGCCTGCAACAACCCACCAGGCCTCTGGTGCTCTACCTTGACCTGCTGACAACTCGGGCACTGAGCAACAAATTCTGCAACGTCTCTCTTCAGGCCGTCCCACCAATACATAGATTTGAGGTCGTGGTACATCTTTGTCGACCCCGGATGGATAGAGTAACGCGCGCTGTGTGCTTCCTAGAACTCCGTCAAGTCCTCGCAATATCCGGAACACACAACTCGCCTCAAACCTTAGCACCCCATCAAAGCTACCAAAAGGACCTTCCTCACGAAGAGCCGTATCACGATACCGTGTCATAACCGGATCCTCATACTGTCGTCTCTTCACCTCCTCGATGATGGACGACTCGGCAACCTCTCGAACCCGAACTCTGCTATCATCAGAATCAATCAATCGGACTCCAAGGCTCGCTAGCCGATGTAACTCGCGGACCATGCCCCTCCTATCTGGCTGAACATCTGACAGACTACCCATCGACCTACGACTAAGGGCATCTGCCACTACATTGGCCTTTCCCGGGTGGTATAAAATATCGACATCATAATCCTTGAGTAGCTCTAACCACCGTCTCGCCGCAGTTCGGCTCCTCTCGGCCAAGATATACTGGAGGCTCTTGTGGTCGGTGTAAATGTCCACGTGAACTCCATACAAATAATGTCTCCAGATCTTCAAGGCGTGAATTACTGCTGCCAACTCTAAGTCATGTGTGGGGTAGTTCTTCTCATGCTTCTTGAGCTGTCGAGATGCGTAAGCTATAACCTTGCCCTGCTGCATCAACACACATCCAAGCCCGATGCCCGACGCATCACAATAAATCGCATAGCCGTCGCCCTCCGAAGAGTAAGAATCGGGCGGTCGTCAACTTCTCCTTTAGTAACTGAAAACCCTTCTCGCAAGCATCCGTCCACTGAAACTTAGCTGCCTTCTGAGTCAGCTTGGTCATAGGTGCTGAAATAGAAGCAAACTTCTCCACAAACCTTCGGTAGTAACCCGCAAGGCCTAAAAAGTTGCGCACCTCCGTCGGGGTAGTAGGTCTAGGCCAACTCTTGACTGCCTCGATCTTTGCCGTATCTACCCGAATACCATCGGTCCCTACAATGTGTCCTAAGAACGCCACCGAAGCTAACCAAAACTCACATTTTGAAAACATGGCGTATAACTGCTGGTCCCGGAGGACTCTCAACACTGTCCTCAAATGCTCTGCATGGTCCTGCTCCGAGCGAGAATAAATCAAGATGTCATCAATGAATACTATGACGAACGTATCCAAAAATGGTTTGAACACTCGGTTCATCAAATCCATGAATACCGCCGGAGCATTGGTCAAGCCGAAAGACATGACCCTAAATTCATAGTGCCCGTACCGGGTCCGGAACGCAGTCCTAGGGATATCCGACTCCCTAACTCGCACCTGATGGTAACCAGATCGTAGGTCTATCTTAGAGAAACATCTCGCGCCCTGCAACTGGTCGAACAAGTCATCGATCCTAGGAAGGGGGTATCTGTTCTTAATAGTCACCTTGTTCAGCTTCCTGTAAACAACGCACATACGCAGCGTCCCATCCTTTTTCTTCACGAACAATACCGGCGCTCCCCAGGGAGAAACACTAGGCCTAATGAAGCCTTTCTCCAGCAAATCGCTCAGCTGGTCCTTCAGTTCTCTCAACTCGGCAGGTGCCATTCGGTATGGCGGAATGGATATAGGCCGAGTATCAGGCAGAATATCAATGCAAAACTCTATCTCCCTCTCCGGAGGGATGCCCGGGAGGTCGTCTGGGAACACATCTGGAAACTCTCTAACTACCGAACCGATCAGAGGTCCGTGTCGCCGCCTCCGTATCAAATACCCGGACGAGATGGTAGATATACCCCTTCTGAACCATCTTCCTGGCCTTGAGGTAGGAAATAAACTTACCCCTCGGCGATAAAGTGTTCCCCTCCACTCGATAACCGGCTCCCCCGGAAACTGGAACCGTACCAATCGTCTCCTGCAGTCTACATTGGCGTAGCAAGAAGCTAACCAATCCATACCCATGATCACATCAAAATCGGTCATATCCAACTCTATCAAGTCGGCTAGGGTCTGACGACTGCATATAGTCACTGGGCAAGCCCTATATACCCACTCAGCTACTACCGAATCCCCCACAGGCGTAGCTACCACAAAAGGGTTTATGGACTCAGGCTCTATCTCTATCCTACTAGCAATAAGGGGAGATATATAGGACAAGGTAGAACCTGGATCTATCAAGGCATATACGTCGCAACACGAAACTGATAAAGTACCTGTGATGACATCCGGCGACGCCCCGGTCCCGGGCGGCCGACATGGCATAAATGCGTTCCGAGGACCTGGAACTAGCACCGCCACGACCGCCGCGACTGCTGGCCCACGAGAACCCCGCCTCCGACAAGTAATCGTAGGAGATGAAGACCACAAAAGACCTGTAGGCTGAACTCTACTAACTGCGCCGACCTTAGTCGGACAGTCTCTCGCAAAGTGACCCTGTTGGCCGCAAGTGAAACAAACTCCCGCAGCAGTACCACATTTCCCGAAATGGGATCTTCCACATCAAACACACTGAGAAGAAGGTGGTCTCGATTGGTTAGCACTTTTGCTACCCTGGAAGTCTGAAGTCCTGGGGCCCTGACCTGCCCCTGAATACCCTATCGGTCCTGAAGATGGTATAGGAGTGCTCTGAGCTGGCTGAGGTGCAAATCTACTCCGCTGCTGGGGTCGTCCACCTCGAGAACTACCAAAGGATCCCGCTGCCCCGGCCTTTTTCTCGCGATATCCGCACAACCCGTCTCGCCTCACGCCTCACACCCAAGCGCATGAGCCGCACGCGGCAATGTCCATGCCGGTGAAGAGCTACACTGAGCAAGACTCCGCCAAGTAGTCGTCAAGACCTGTGACGTAACGGTGTACTCGGTCCTCCATATCTGCCACCAATGCGGGGACATACCGAGCCAACGAGTCGAACTCCACGTTGTACTCCCGAATTATGCGCCCTCTCTGTCTCAGCATCAAAAATCTGTCAGCTTGTGCCCTCCTCATCTACGGAGGCAAGAAGTGAGCGAGAAATGCCTCTGAGAACTCGTCCCAAACGGCTGGAGGCGCCTGCTCCCCCCGGGACAGCTCCCAAGAATCGAACTGGGCCGATCGCGGTATCGCACCGATGTGAACCTAAGACCATCGACTCGGTCCACGACGCCTTGATCACTTTCATGATCCGTCAGAATCGCCTCGATGAACTATCAGGATCATTCTCGTGCCTCACCCATAAAACTCGTGGGCCGCAACTCGTAAAGTCCCAAGTCTCAAACTATTCGACTCGGGTGAACCACGAGTACTATGGACCGAATCGCAGATTCAGCCTATCCTCGTGCCTTGCCACGACTCTGGCCTATAACTGGTCCATCTCCTTGTAACCCATGTCCTCTGCTCCAGGCTGTGGGGCTGGAGGCTCCGGTGCCGTGGCCTTAGCAGCCTCTGCTGCGGCCGGCGACGCCGTGGAACTCGCCGTCGGAGGTATCACCTCGGGTAAGGGTTGGGCCTGAGCCCTCGTGACTCTCTGTGTACTACTAGAAGCTCCCTCGGCTGCCTTGCCCTTCTGGGCTCGGGTTGCCTTACGTGGAGGCATAACTGGTAAGAAAGGAAAATCCGTCAGAAGGGTCCAACCTATAACACAGCTCTTGTTATACCCCGTATTTCCAGAGTATGTACGTAAGGACGTACGTAGAAAAGTTTGAACTTTAAAGTAGGCTTGGCCGATTTTATTTATGCACAACACCCGGTTAGAGTCGTTTTTCGACGAAAGTTTTACACAACTTGCGAAGGGAAAATTCCGGCTATGTCATTTTTAATTTTTGCGGATTTTTCCGAGAGACGAAACATTTTGGACCAACGAGAGGGCGACACTTGTCACCCTCAAGTTGGTGGACTTGGGCGGCACTTGCCTACTACTTGTCCAAATCTTGACCCTACACTTGCCTACTACTTGGCATGATCTTGGCCTTTGATTTCCCTATAAATACCCCCCCCCCCTTTGAAGACTTCTTCATCCATTCTACAAATCTCCAAGTCTTGAAATTCCCTCCCCTCTCTAGTAGTGTTCTCGTCCTCCCCCTTGTGAGGCCTTAGCCGAGAGCACCCCTCCCCCCTTTGAGAGGCCTTTGGCCGAGGGGTACCCCCCCTCTCCTAGTGGTGCTAGCCGTAGCACACACCCCCCCTACCTTGAGTTGTCGTATAAATACTACCCCCCCTTGGTAGAAATACTCTCCAAGTATTGTTACTATACCAAAATACCTTGGCCTTAATACCTTGTAGTATTCCAAAGATACCTCTATACGTAGAGCCCTAAATACTACCTAATGTCCTTTTGTCTCAAACCGAAACCCTAAGGAAAACCTTCATAGTTGGTTGAAGTGTTAAGTAAGTTGCGTAGAACTTCTAAGGGTTGCTTGAGCGGGTTGGAGCGCGCTTTAGAGAGCTAAACCTTGCTCAGATCGACTTTTATCTCGGATAATTTTGGGCTTATCGAGGTAAATAATCTTGTCCCCTATTGGAATTGGAAATTACTTATTTTGTAATATATAGTTGAAGATACTATATATAGAATCAACATAGTTTTGGGCAATGTCTTTTGACTTAAGCCCAATTTAAAGAAAGAGAATCGAATCAGAATTACATGGGATCAGACAAGAGACTTGTGTAGCATTATCGTGAAGTAGAATTGTACACGTCCGTTAGACGATAAACCCCTGGTTGGCTTGATAGCCTACCGATAGAGGAGAGATTTACGCGGCGGTGGGGAGGTGTCGCGAATTTTCAGAGAATATTCTACGTTGAGATCTAGATGTTAATAGGCGCCTTGTGGCCTCTATAGGTCAAGTACTACGTATGGCGTGATCTACTGGCTTAAGGAGTAGCCGCCGGTTTGAGGTACTTGGAGCGTTTTGCTATTAGTCGATAATCGTCGCGAGGTATGTGAACCTCTTCCTATCTTTTCTAGCATGATATGTGTATAACTATGTAGTACGGTAGACGTACATGTGTTAAATGTATTTGATTGGTTTAGAACATAAAGTGTTATAACGGCTTTATGGGAAGTTGGTTATAACAGCTTTATGTAGGTAAGAAAATGCTTTGTGGTTTTAAAAGGTAACTGATTTGACTTATAACTGACTTGATGTGTGATAATAAAGAACTTGGGGTATTTCAAAAGAATCATTCTGAAAGAAGAGTAATACTTGGTTTGAAAACATAAGAGTTATACTAGCTTTATGGGAAGTTAGGTATAACGGTTTAAGAAAGATAAAAAGAATGGTTTATTGACTTTAAGAAGATTAAGAGACTTAATCTTAAAAGATAAGAGACTTGACTTAATTAAATTAAAATGAATTTTGTGTGAAACTTCATTCGTGAGAAATGAGTACTTGGTTTTTAAAAGCAATAATGTTTTACTGATTTCGGAAATCAGAATAAGTATCGAACAAACCACAACAGCGCTAATAAAGGGAAATGTTTTGACTAATAAAGTATTATTAAAACCAGTAGAAACTTCCATCTGCATAGAAGCTAAGATGAGACAAAATGATATTACATTTCCTAGATCATGGCTGCTGTAATAAGATTGTTATGAACAAGAATAACCTACTCACACATAAGGTATATGTTTCTCAAATTGTTTTAAAGGATTAAAACTATGAACTACGAAACCTCTCGAAAATGAGAAACTTGAGTAATTGAAATTAGGCAAACTTGAAACGTTTGGAAAAGAATGTTGTTACTTGATTTTACAAAGAGAAGTGTTTTGATTTACTTCAAAAGATAATCACTCTATTTTCATGTACTACGGGTATTGTGTGACTTTTGTGAAAGTAACGTATCTTTTAAAGAGTTAATGTATGAAGTACTTTGGGGATAAAAACCCGATCTTGTTAATCATATAGTAGGAAGTACCTTGTGTGTATAACTTGATTGTGTTGGTTTGTGATAGCCTTGTAATACTTTCTTGTTGATTGGTTAAGTAAACATGCTAGGATGCTACGTGTGTTAGTATCTTGTGATGTTTGTGTAAAGGGGTTTCCCCTCGACTGCGCTTAAGTTATTTAACGATCAGCCGTTATGTTGGTATTGTACCACTCACCTTGACTTATTTCCGGAGGTTAAGCTGCCCTCCGATGCAGGGTAGACTCAGGCGGTCTGGGACCATGATTCGAGAATACCTCATGCGGGTCCAGTGGGCGGCGCGAGCTACGAGTTCCGTGTTAGTGTGCGGCCTTTATGGTCACGCGGTCTATGTGGCTACGCGGATCGCAAGTTCAGCGGTGCCGGGAGTAGCTACCGATGCGGGAATACCTCACGCGGGCCTATGATTGGCCTACGCGAGTCGCGAGAGTTCCAGGGCTAGACGCGCACATTAGATACTGCGGGCGAGTGGCCAACTTTGATCATGTGACGGTCTAGACAAAATCTCATGATACAGTTTATGACATTGTTAGTACTATGGGTGTTAGTAGTCGGCTATGCCTTCGCATTACCTCAGACGGTTTTATTATGACATGCGTGGGACCCGTGTTCATGTGTATCTCTTGTGTTATCATATCATAGATCGCCAGTGAGGAAGGTATTCCACGCATGATTGATGTTGTGGCGTGAGACCCATAGTTATATTTGAGTGATGACTGAGGCGTGAGTCCTCGACTTGAAATGATCGCTTCTTTATTGTGAACCGTAGTTTGGTTATCATACATGTCTCCGCTTACATAGACTACTATGATTTCATTTACGATTTTCGCCACATACTTGGTACCGTTGTACCGACCTCCTTCGGGCCGCTCATGCCGCAGTAGAGGTACACCATGTTGATCCTCGCCTAGGGTCACAGTCAGATGGGAAGCCCGCTTTCTCCGAGGCTTATCAGGGTATAGTCCGCCGTTGTAGGTATTTACATTCAGGTATGGGGCCCCGTCCCGCTATTGTTGTCGTATCATTCTTGAGGTCCGTGAGTAATCGCAGGGCGAGTTGTAATAAGGATGTAATCGCTCGATTTTAAATTGATTTATATATGCCGAAAGGCAAGTTTTCTCAGACATCGTTTACTTCATAATATTTTCATGTCTTGTTTTATGTTCCGCTGATTTTCTCTGATGTATGGCTACTAGGGTGCCCGGGTAAGGCACCAGTCACGGGCCCGGGTTCGGGTCGTGACAGCTCTAAGGCACGATCTCAGAGTGAGAAGAATGGAAACCAATCCTAAATGTCCTGCAGCCTCCTGATTATAGATGTGGTGCACAACACACCGATAATCAAGACTCTACTATACACGGTCTGTAGACACTTTCCGAGGATTAACTGCTCTGATACCACTTTTGTCACGACTGCCTCGCCCGTGGATCGTGCCTTACCCGACACCCAAGTAGCCAAACATCGAGTAACCAAATGGAATATAACCAAGACATGAAACAATAAAAGTAAGATTAGTCTATCCAAGAAGTTGCCTTTCGCATATATATATAATTACCCAACAAAGGAACAATTACAATCCCAAAATGTGACAGACTACAGACTCTAAGGAAATGTAACACTATGACGGACAGGCCCCGCCATACCTCGAATGTACAAAACATCTACGACACTGGGAGAACCATACCAAAAGTCGAGCCTCCGAGAAATGGAGCTCGACACTGCAGTAAAGATCCTAAGACTGAGGATCCGCTACCTGCTTCCCTTTACCTGCGGCATGAACGCAGCCCCCCGAAGGAGGTCAGTACAACAAGTACCAAGTATGTGAAACTGCTAAGTACAGATATATATACACATATATAAAACCATAACATTTTAAAACCAATTCACAAGTATGTATGAAAACAACCGAGTTAACTGCACATAGTGCCACATCACAAACAAGAGCAATAATAGGTATACTGTAACATGTCTTTTCTAGGCCGTGAAAAGCAAGGCCAATCGCCCATAGTATCATTATGCATGCCTAATCCTGGACTCCCGCAGTCCGCATAGGCCACCTAGGCCCGCATGAGGTATTCCTCGCATCGAGGGTAGCTACTCCTCGACATCGTCCTGGACTCTCGCAGTCCGCATGGCCACATAGACCGCATGAGGTATTCCTCGCACACTAACCTGGAACTCCCGTAGCTCCGCATAGGTCCCCTGGACCCGCATGAGGCATCCCTCGCATCGGGGGGCAGCTTAACCCCCGGTATAACATGTCAAGAGGTGAGTGGTACAATACTAACATAACGGCTTATCGTTAAACAACATAAGCACGATAAGAATAACCTCTTTATACAATCATCACAAGAATCGAACACAACGACTAATCGTTGAACAATATAAGCAAAACAAGAATAACCTTCTTACATAAGCGTCACAAGATACTAACACACGCAGTATCATAATATGTCTATCAAACCAACTTACCATACCTTCAGACAATATTTCAAGCATTTGATAAGTAGTAAAAATCGTTTTCTTATCTTTCTTAAGTCGTTATACCTAACTTCCCATAAAGCTGGTATAACACTTAAGCTTTTTATAAAAACCAAGTATTACTCTTCTTCCAAAAATGATTCATATTTCTTTTGAAATATTCAAGATTCTTATCTGTCACGACCCGTTCCGGGGCCCGTGACTGGTGCCTTACCCGGGCACCCAAGTAGTCATACATCAGAGAAAATCAGCGGAACATAAAACAATAACATGAAGTCAATGTAATAAGACAGTGAAATAAGAAGACAGGCTAACCAAAAACGGTTACCTTCAGTATATATAAATAACAATTTGAACAGTTACATCCCATTACAACCCGCCACAACAAGATTACACTCTACGAATGATATGATAACAACGACGACAGGTTCGCCATACCCCTGAATGTAAGCACCTACAACAACAGGGGACTATACCAAGATAAGCCTCCAGAGAAACGGAGCTTTCCCAAACGCTGAACTGTGACCCTAAGAGCGAGGATCAACGACTGGTGTACCTTTACCTGCGGCATGAACGCAGCCCCCCGAAGGAGGTCGATAACAAAAATTTAGTATGTGAAACTAAAAATAAATATCAGAAATGAAATCATAGTAGTCTATATAAAGCAGAGACATGTATGATAACCAAACTACGCTCACAATAAATAAGCAATATGTCAAGTCGTGACTCACGCCTCAAAGTCATCACAATAGAACCGACGGTAAGTACGAAGGCATAGCCGACTACTAAGACCTACAAGACTATAAATGCCATAAATCAGACACGAGGTCTTTCTAGACCGCACCACATGATCGGCCGCCACTCGCCCGCAGATCACCGGCGCGTCTATCCTCGAACTACCGCAGCCTCCGCATAGGTCACACATGCACCCGCATGAGGTTTTCTCGAATCACGGTCCTGCATCGCCGAGGTATACCCCGTGACGGAGGCGCCTAACCCCAGATCCGCCGACTTCCGCACGCATAGTCCTCAAAGACCGCATAGGCATCCTCGTGACGCTAAACACCCGAATGATCAATCTCGAGCATACCGCCGCTCCGCATAGTCTCATAGACCGTGATAGCCGTATAGACCGCATCAAGGGTGGCAAGCCCTCGGTATAATAAGTCAAGGGTATGTGATACAATAACAAGATAACGCTTAACGCTTAACAACGTAAGCACAACAAGAATGACCCCCTTACATAACAATCACAAGATACTAACACACGTAGCATCCTAACATGTTTACTTATCAAATCAACAAGAAATATTACAAGGTTATCACAAACCAACACAATCAAGTTATTCACACAAGGTACTTTATGCTAACAAGTTCGGGTATCTATCCCCAAAGTACTTCATACATTAACTCTTTAAAAGATCCGTTTCTTTCACAGAAGTCACACAATACCCGTAGTATAAAATAGAGTGACTGTCTTTTTAAGTAAACCAAAACACTTCCCTTTGTAAAATCAAGTAACAACATTATTTTCCAAACGTCCAAGTTTGCCTAATTTCAAATGTTCACGCTTTATTTTAGAAAGGTTTCGTAGTTCATAGTCTTATTCATTTAAGAATATAATTCTCTTTTAAACAATCTGAGAAACATATGCCCTATATGTGAGTAGGTTATTCTTGTTCATAATCAATCTTATTAAGCAGCCATGATCTAGGAAATGTAGTATCATTTTGTCTCATCTTAGCTTCTATGCAGATGGAGGTTTCTACTGGTTTTAATAATACTTCATTAATCAAAACATTTCACTTTATTAACGCTGCAGTGGTTTGTTTACATCATTCGATTTCCAAATCAAGAAACATTATTCCTTTTAAAACCAAGTACTCATTACTCACGAATGAGGTTTCACACAAAATTCATATTAATTTAATTAAGTCAAGTCTCTTATCTTTAAGATCAAGTCTCTTAACTTCTAAAATCAATAAATCATTCATTTTATCTCTCTTAAGCCGTTATACCTAACTTCCCATAAAGCTAGTATAACTCTTAAGTTTTTAAAACCAAGTATTACTCTCCTTTCAAAAACAGTTCTTAAGTCTCTTGAAATACTTCAAGATTCTTATTATTCGCTTAAGTCAAAAGACATTGCCGCATAACCACGCTCAATTAGCACGCCGCACGCCTACCGTACTATATATATATATTCTTTTAAAATATCATGCTCAAGAGGATAGGAAGAATCACATACCTCGCGACGATTATCGACTATTAGCAAATCGCCCACGCCATAACCCTAGCCTGGTCCACCTTCAAGTACATGCTACTCACGTAACATTCAACCTATAAAGGTTATACAAGTCTATCAAAGTCTAGACTACCTAGAGAATAAATCTAGATACAAGATTCTACGGAAATTTGGGCAGCCCTTCCCTACCCACAAACTACACAAGTCTCATCAGAATACACCCATGTAAGTACACCCAATTATCTTCTTTAAATTCGTGCTTAAGTCCAAAGACATTGCCGAAAACTATGTTCGCTTCTATATATAGTATACTTCAACTATATATTCCTACAACATGTAATTTCCAATTACAATAGGGGACAAGATATTTACCTCGATAAGCCCAAATTATCTGTCACGACCCATTCGGTTCGTGGATCGTGCCTTACGGGCACCCAAGTAGTCATACATCGAGTAATCGGAAATATAAAACAAGACATGAAACAGCTTTATAAAATAAGACACGCTTTATGTGAGAAAACGTCGCTTCGGCATATATATATAAACATGGTTTAGCTACATCCGATAATCGCATAACATGACTACTGCACTTAAGGAAATATACAACTATGGCGGGACAGGTTCCGCCATACCGATCAGACAAAACTATCTACAACGGTGAGATCATGTTATACCGTATTTCCGTGAGTATGTACGTAAGGGAATACGTGCGAAAGTCTTGCCTTAAAGATAAGCCTTGACGTTTTATTTTGTACACAACTCACTAAAAGAATCGCTTTCCACTAAACATTTCCACGCTTTCGTAGAGTAAATTCCGCTATGCCATTTCTTATTTTTGGATTTTTCCGAGGGACGAAACATTTTGGGACCAACGGAGGGCAACACTCGCACCCTCCCATTGATGGACTTGAATCGTCCATGGACGAAATTGGAGAGCCAAGGCACGTTTTTTGTGCACAAGTCAAGGGTTGGTAGGATATTTGTGTTTAGTTAATCCTCACCCTACACTTGCCTTGCACTTGTCTTCATCTTGGCCATTGGCCAAGGCTTGACCTATAAATACCCTCAGAGATGAAGAGTTCTTCATCCACAAATCTTCCAAGTCTTGAAAATCCTCTCCTCTCCCTTTGTAGTCTTCTCGCCCAAAAACACCTCCTCCTCCTTGTGAAGGCCCTCGCCGAATACCCCCTCTCTAGCCTAGTAGTTTGGCCGAGGCCCCCTAGCCTAGCCAAAAATCTACCCCCTCCCTTGGTAGAAAAGTTACCTCTTGTATCGTTATAATGCCCAAAATACCCTAGCCCAAATACCTTAGTACTTAGTAGAAGTTGTGAAAAACTTCTAAGGTTCTCTGAGCATACAACTTAGGAGCAAAACCTTGCTCAGCGACTTTTCTAGGATATTATTGGGCTTACCGAGGTAACTAATCCTAACCCTCTATTGAACTAGAAACTATATCCTGTTGTAGTATAACGATAAGTATAAATACCTAGAAGTATATCACGTATAGAATTGAATCGTTATCACAAAGAAGGGTTTAAAAGAAGAATAATTGAATCAGATTTACATATGATCGCTTTCACGAGACTTATATAGCTCACCGCAGGGAAGTCACGCCTGACTTTCCGTAGAATTGTGAACCCTCCGCTTAGAATGACCTTCAGAGTAGTCTTTGATAGATATCTGTGACCATTATAGGCTGACTCTCTGCGCGCGACATATTCAACTTGGCAGGTGGTTTTCGCTGAGAAGGTATGTGATTCTTCCTAAAGCATGATATTTTACAATATATATATAGTACGTAGACGCATACGTGTTAATCGAATAATAACTACTGCAATGTCTTTGACTTAAGCCCGAATAATAACACTTACGGAATGCCTCACGCTTAAGCTCGAATAACACTTCAAGAATGCCTCACGGCTTAAGCCCGAATAATAAAGACCAAAGCATTTCAAAAGAATACTGAATCATTTTAAAGAGAACTAATTGGTTTTTAAAACAGAAGCTTAAGAGTTATACTAGCTTTATGGGAAGTTAAGTATAACCACTTAAGATTGATAAAAGAAACAAGTTGCCTATGTGTTTATAATGCACTTATATTGTGAAAAGAATAATAAGATGGTTTGATAAGTAGACATGATATGATGCTATGTGTGTTAGTATCTTGTAACGCTTGTATAGGTGAGTATCCTTGTTGTGCTTATGTTGTTTAAAGATAAGTTGTTATGTTAGTATACTATCACTCACCTCGAGACGATATCGGGGTTGTCGCCTCCGATGCGGGTAGACTCAGTGTCCGGGACCATGATTCGAGAATACCTCACGCGGGTCCAGGGGCCTACGCGAGCTACGAGAGTTCCGTGTTAGTATGCGGGGTTATGCCTCACGCGGTCTATGTGGCCACGCGACAATGAGTCCGTGACGACGCCGAGGAGTAGCTACCCTCGACGCGGGTTATACCTCACGCGCCCACGTGAGTGGCCTACGCGACTCGAGTCCGTGATTAGGCTTGCAGAATGATGATGGGGCGAGTGGCCCTGCTTCGATCATTCGCAGCCAGACAAGACTCATTACGATTACCTATTGTTGCTCTTGTTTGTGATGTGGCACTATGCGCGTTCTCGTTGTTTCACACATATTTGTAAACCGGTTTTAAAATGATATGTTTCCATTTAAGTACTTTACAGCTTTCGCATACTTAGTACCGTTATCGACCTCCTTCGGGCCGCGCTCATGCCGCAGGCGGGCAAAGTGCTAGATCCGCATCCTTAGGATCTCTACGTTGGTGCTGAGCTCCATCTCTTCCGAGGCTCTACTTTTTGTATGATCTCCTGTTGTAGATAGTTTGTACAAGTCAGGTATGGCGGGGCCCCGTCCCGCCATAGTTGTATATTTCCTCAGAGTCATGTATGTTGCATGTCTGGATGTAATCGCTGAACTATGATTATATATATACGCCGAAAGGCGATGTTTTCTCACATAAACTGGTCTTATTTTATAAATCGTTTCATGTCTTGTTTTATATTTCCGCCGATTTCTCCGATGTATGACTACTGGGTGCCTGCAGCACGGCCACGGCCCTGAACGGTCGTGACAAAAGTAGTATCGAGCGCTTAATCTCTGAAAGTGTCTACGCACCGTATCTAGTAGAGTCTTGATTATCGTGTTGTCGCGCACCACACCAATAATCGCGAGGCTATAGGATATTTAGGATTGGTTTCATTCTTCTCATTCCGAGATCGTGCTTTAGCCGTGTTATAGGTCGGACCCTCTAACGTATTTCTTTCCCGTAATGCTTATGCCTCCACGTAAGGCAACCCGCCCGTATGGCAAGCGGCCGAGGAGCCGCAGCAGACACCCAGAGTCACGAGGCTCGTGCCCGCCTATACGAGACGGCGAGTTCTATGACGCCGCCCAAAGACACCACGCACTCACACCTCCGCCCCACACCGCTGGGCGGAGGAGTTAGGTAAGGAGACGGCCCACCTTGGCTAAAGTCAGGCCCGACACGAGAGAGATCGACGCGCAGCCTGGCCTCCAGCCCACCCGCCGCACTCCGTACACCCGAGGCGTATAGTTTGAGGCTACGAGATTTCTTGAGTCAGAGCACGGAGTTTTATGGGTCGAGGCCGAGGATGATCCGCAGAGTTCATCCGTCGCCAGAGGATTTTGAGAGTGATCGTATGCCGGAGACCGAGTCCGTGATCTTTGGTTCACATAGTCGCGCGATACCACAATGATTGGTTTGATTCACGGAGTTATCCCGGGAGAGCACGCCCCCCTACTGGGATGAGTTCTCGAGGCTTTCCTCACTCACTTGCCTCCACAGATGGCGAGGGCGCGGCCGATAGATTTACCGCCGAGGCGCAGAGGACGACCGCCGTGAGTACAATGTCGAGTTTGATTCATTGGCTCGATATGTCCCAAAGATTGGTAGCAGATATGAGGATAGGGTACACCGCTATGTCACCGCCAGACGACTATATGGCCGAGTCATGCGGGGTTTCTCCACCGGTATGGACATTACCCGCATGCAGCTCACGCTTGGATGCGAGGAGCGCAGAGGTCGACGAGTGACAGCAAGCAGCAGGAAGGCCGTGACGGAGGGTCTTCGTAGTTATCGTGGGCGGCCTCAAAGTTAGCCAGATTCGCACCACGCCACCAGAGCACTCGCACCGCCCTCGACAAACAGAGTTTTGAGGGCGTACTGGCCCCTGTGGCTTCACGCCCGCAGTAGCAGAGGCATCGCCGACGACCACCCCAGCTGTGGCCGACGCAGAGATCCCATTACGAAGTGTGGTACTACTTATGGATCTTGTTACGCCAGGCCGCAGGTCACTTTGGCAGGATCGTCCGACCGGGGCGCGGTGGTAGGCTCACCTTCAGTTCTCGTGGGCCGCCATCATCTCCTACAGCTATCGCCGAGGGCGTGGTGCTCATGGGTCGCCAGGTCGCGCAGAGGTCGTGGCTCGTGTCCGCCTAGCGCCCTCGTAACCGCATTTATGCTTTTCACCGACAGATCGTGAGGCCTCACCGATGTCGCCACGTACCTTATCGGGCCTGGTTTGATGTTTATGCCTCGATAGATCCGGTTCTACTGGCCCCATATATCTCCCTTGTTGCTAGTAGGATAGGGATAGAGCTCGAGTCCATAGACCCTTTCGAGGCAGCTACGCCTGGGTGATCTGGTAGCTCTACGGTATATGTGGCTTGTCCCGTGACTATTTACGCGTCGCACCAGCCGACTGATAGAGTTGGAGATGATCGACCGACGTGATTATGGGACGGATTGGCTAGCTTCGCTATGCCAATGTAGACCGCAGAGAGAGTAGTACGGTTCCAGCTTCGGCGAGCCATTGTTGAGCGGGAGGAGCACCAGACGCCGGTGGTAGGTTTATTTCCTACCTCAAGGCTAGGAAGATGGTGCGTAAGGGCATATCTACCATCTAGTTCGAGTGTTTGATATCGAGGTCGCGTACAGATTTTCGCCGCCTCCGTAGTCACGAAGTTCCCGCACGTGTTCCTGCATGACCTCCCGTATCCTCCCGAGAGGGAGATTGAGTTTTGTATTGACATATTGCGGATACCTACTATTTCCATTCCGCCATACGTAACGGCACCGCCGAAGTTGAGAGAGCCAAGGATCACTTAGGATTTGCTAGAGAAGCGGTTTCATTAGGCCCTGTTTCTCCCGGGGCGCCAGATTGTTCGTGAAGAAGACGACGCCGCGCTGCGTGTGTTGATTACGGTGCAATTGAACAAGGTGACCATTAAGAACGTATACCCTCCCCGTGATTGATGATTTGTTCGACCTGCATAGGTGGTGCGAGATGTTTCTCCAAGATTGATCTGCGATCGCTATCATCAAAGTAGTCGAGAGGTGGATGTCCCTAGATCGCATTCGACGTGACGCATTATGAGTTCGTGGTCATGTCTTTCGGTTGACCAATGCTCGGCGGATTCATGGATTTGACGAACCGAGTGTTCAAACCATTTTTGGACACGCTTTGTGATAGTGTTCATTGATGATATCTTGGTTTATTCTCGCCAGAGCGAGCACGCGAGTATTTGAGGATCAGGCCGTAGCTTCTCAGACCAGCTTGTACGCCAAGTTTTCCAAATGTGAGTTTTGGTCGACTTGATGGCGCTGGGCATATTGTCGGGCCGATGGCATTCGAGTTGATACGCCAAGATCGAGGCGCCAGACTTGGCCGAGACCTACTACCCGGCTGCAGGTTCGCAGCTGGGCCTTGCAGTTATTATCGGCGGTTCGTGGAGAAGTTTGCTTATCTTCTCGCATTCATCGACCAGTCGACTCGTAAGGCAGCCAAGTTTGATGGATCGATGCTTGTGAGCAGTGGTTTCCGATTCTTGAAGAGAGACCGACGACCGCCCCGCTCTTACTCTTCCGCAGGTCCAGATGGTTATGTCGTATTGTGACGCCGGCATCGGGTTGGGATGTGTATTGACGCAGATGGCAGGTTATAAAGCATACGATCCCGCACCAAGAAACACGAGAGGAACTACCCCACCCATGATTCGGAGTCGGCACCGTGATTCACGCCTTTGAAGATCCGAGGCACTATTTGTATGGGGTTCACGTGGATATTTATACGCACCACAAGAGCCTCCAAAGATATCTTGACCTGCAGGAGCTGAACTTACGCAGAGACGTGGTTAGAGTTGCTTAAGGATTACGATGTTGATATCCTATACCACCCGGGAAGGCCAATGCTGTGGCGATGCTCTTAGTCGTAGGTCACGGGAGCCTATCGATGTGCAGCTAGGAGAGGGACATGGTTCGTGATTTGCATCGCTTAGCGAGCCTCGTGTCCGCTTGATTGATTCCGATAGCGGGTTAGAGTTCGCGAGGTTGCCGAGTCTTCCATCGCCGAGGAGGTGAAGAGGCAACGTCGAGGATCCGGCCTTTGATTCGATATCGCGATACGCCTCTTCGCGAGGCGCAAGGGTCCTTTGAGGTAGCACCGACGGGTGCTAAGGTTCGAGGGCGCATCGTGTGTTCCGTGATGTTTCAGACTTCGCAAAGAGTTCTGGGGAAGCACACAGCGCCGTTACTCTATCCATCCGTGGTCGATCAAGATGTACCACGACCTTAGATCCGTATTGGTGGGATGGCTCAAGAGGACGCTGCAGCAGTTCGTAGCTCGCCCGTGTTGTCGCAGTGAAGGTAGAGCACCGCAGGCCCGTGGTTTGTTACGCATTTATCGAGATCCCGACCGAAGTGAAGGTAATCAACATGGACTTCATCACAGGATTACCTCGCACTCGGAGGAGACATGATTCTATATGGGTTATCGCCGACGGTCGACGAAATCAGCCCACTTTCTTCCCGTCAGACGACTTTTTCTACCGAGGATTATGCCGCACTTTACATCCGAGAGATCGTCAGATCGCACGGAGTCCCTACTTCGATCATATCGCATGCAGGAGCCCATTTACGCCAACTTGGAGGTCCTTCCGCAGGGTTTAGGACGCAGTGAGCCCGAGCATCGCATTTCATCCACGCATGCATCAGACAGAGCGCACTATCCGACTCTCGAGATATGCCGCGAGCCCGTTATTGACTTTCCGGGTAGTTGGAGGATCATTTGCCTCAGTTGAGTTCGCTTATAATAATAGCTACCACCCAAAGATTCGATGGCGCCTTACGAGGCATTGTATGAGGAAGTGCAGATCGCCATAGTTGGTTCGACGTGGGCGAGGGCGCTAGTGGGACCAGATTTGGTACAGCAATGGATAAGGTGAAACTTATCCGAGAGCGGCTATCGATACCGAGTCGGCTGTAAGTCGATGCAGATCATCGTCGCCGACATCTTGAGTTCGAGGTTCATGATTGGGTTTTCCTAGGTGTCACCCACGGCGGTGTGATGCGATTCGGGAAGAAGGGGAAGCTCAGGCCAAGGTACATTGGGCCGTTTCAGATTGTCCGCATGGTAGGCAAGGTTGCCTACGAGTTTGATCTGCCGTCCGTTCTGGAGGCAACGCATCCGTGTTTCACGTATCTATGCCGAGGAGATGTATCGGATCCATCTGTGGTGCACCCGATTGACGATGTCCAGTGACCGAGGTTATCGTATGAGGAGATTCCCATAGCGATAGTCGATCGTCAGTTAGGCGCTCATGACGAAGGACGTGGCTTCCGCAAAGTCTTGTGGCGAACAAGCTCGGAGGAGATGACACGGAAGCCGGAGAGGACATGAGGCGGAAGTATCCTCACCTATTCCCCACACCTCCGTAAATTCACTTTCCTACTTGCAAATTTTCGTTATCGCTTCGCCATGTGTTGCTCGTGGCCGTGTGGCATTTACAATCGCTTAAGCTTCTTCGATAATCGTTTTGGGAAGGAACATTCGACGAATGTTTCTAAGAGGAGAATGTTATACCGTATTTCCGTGAGTATGTACGTAAGGGAATACGACGAAAGTCTTGCCTTAAAGATAAGCCTCGACGTTTTATTTTGTACACAACTCACTAAAAGAATCGCTTTCCGATGAAACGCTTTCCACAGCCTTTCGTAGTAAATTCCGCTATGCCATTTCTTATTTTTGGCGGATTTTTCCGAGGGACGAAACATTTTGGACCAACGGAGGCAACACTGCACCTCCCATTGGTGGACTTGAATCGCCCATGGACGAAATTGGAGAGCCAAGGCACGCTTTTTGCCAGGCACAAATCAAGGGTTGGTAGGATATTTGTGTTTAGTTAATCCTCACCCTACACTTGCCTTGCACTTGTCTTCATCTTGGCCATTGGTTGGCCAAGGCTTGACCTATAAATACCCCCAGAGATGAAGAGTTCTTCATCCACAAATCTTCCAAGTCTTGAAAAATCCTCTCCTCTCCTTTGTAGTCTTCTCGTCCAAAACACCTCCTCCCCTTGTGAAGGCCCTGGCCGAATACCCCTCTCTAGCCTAGTAGTTTGCCGAGGCCCCACAGCCTAGCCAAAATCTACCCTCCCTTGGTAGAAAAGTTACCTTCATGTCGTTATAATGCCCAAAATACCTAGCCCAAATACCTTAGTACTTAGTAGAAGTTGTGAAGAACTTCAAGGTTCTTGAGCATACAACTTAGGAGCAAAACCTTGCTCAGGCGCGACTTTTTCTAGGATATTATTGGGCTTACCGAGGTAACTAATCCTAACCCTCTTTTGAATTAAAAAATATATACTGTTGTAGTATAAGGATAAGTATAAATACCTAGAAGTATATCACAGAATAGAATTGAACTGTTATCACAGTAGAAGGGTTTAAAAGAAGAATAATTGAATCAGTATTTACATAGATCGTTTCACAAGAGACTTATATAGCTCACGGGTAGGGAAGTGCTGCCCGACTTTCCGTAGAATTGTGAACCTCTGCTTAGAATGACCTTCGAGTAGTCTTTGATAGATATCTGTGACCATTATAGGTCGACTCACGCGACATATTCCACTGGCGGTGGTTTTCACTGGTAAGGTATGTGATTCTTCCTAAAGCATGATATTTTACAATATATATATAGTACGGAGACGCATTACGTGTTAATCGAATAATAACTACGGCAATGTCTTTGACTTAAGCTGAATAACACTTACGGAATGCCTCACCGCTTAAGCTCGACAACACTTCATGCAATGCCTCACGGCTAAGCCCAATAATAAAGACTAAAGCATTTCAAAAGAATACTGAATCATTTTAAAGAGAACTAATTGGTTTTTAAAACAGAAGCTTAAGAGTTATACTAGATTTATGGGAAGTTAAGTATAACCACTTAAGATTGATAAAAGAAACAAGTTGCCTATGTGTTTATAACAGACTTATATCGTGAAAAGAATAATAAGATGGTTTGATAAGTAGACATGATATGATGCTATGTGTTAGTATCTTGTAACGCTTGTATAGGTGAGTATCCTTGTTGTGCTTATGTTGTTTAAAGATAAGTTGTTATGTTAGTATACTATCACCACCTCGAGATGATACCGGGTTGTTGCATCCGACGCGGGGTAGACTCAAAGGTCTGGGACCATGATTCGAGAATACCACGCGGTCCGTGGGCCTATGCGGAGCTACGAGAGTTCCGTGTTAGTATGCGGGTTATGCCTCACGCGGTCTATGTAGCCATGCGACAGCGAGTCCGTGACGACGCCGAGGAGTAGCTACCCTCGACGCGGGTTATACCTCACGCGCCCACGTGCAGTGGCCTATGCGGACCAGGGAGTCGTGATTAGGCTTGCAGAATGACGATGGGGGCGAGTGGCCCTGCTTCGATCATTCGCGCTCAGACAAGACTCATTACGCTTACCTATTGTTGCTCTTGTTTGTGATGGCACTATGTATGTTCCTCGTTGTTTCACACATATTTGTAAACCGGTTTTAAAATGATATGTTTCCATTTAAGTACTTCTGCTTTCGCATACTTAGTACCGTTGTAACCGACTCTCCTTCTGGGCTGCTCATGCCGCAGTAAGGGCAAGGGTGCTAGATCCGCATCCTTAGGATCTCTACGTGGCGCCGGAGCTCCATCTCTTCCGAGGCTCTACTTTTCGTATGATCTCCCTGTAGATAGTTTGTACAGCCAGGTATGGCGGGCCCCGTCCCGCCATAGTTGTATATTTCTTAGTGTTCTGTAGTCATGTTGTACAAAGTTGCCGGATGTAATCGCTGAACTATGATTATATATATATGCCGAAAGGCGATGTTTTCTCACATAAACTGTGTCTTATTTTATAAACTGTTTCATGTCTTGTTTTATATTTCCGCTGATTTCTCTGATGTATGACTACTTGGGTGCCCCGGTAAGGCACCAGTCACGGGCCCCGGAACGGGTCGTGACAGATCATACCCAAAAGTAGAGCCTCCGGAGAAGATGGAGCTCCCGACACCAACGTAGAGATCCTAAGGATGTGGATCTAGCACCTTGCCGCTCTTACCGGCAGATGAACGCAGCTCGCGAGGTCGCACAACAGTACTAAGTATGTGAAATCAGAAAGTACTTAAATGAAATCATATCACTTTAAAACCAGTTTTACAAATATGCATGAAACAACAAATGAATCGCACATAGTGCCACATCATAAACAAGAGCAACAATAAAATCGTAATAGGTCTTTTCTAGGCCGCGAATGATCAAGAGGCCACTCGCCCATATTATCATTCTCGCAAAGCCTAATCTCGACTCCTGAGTCCGCATAGGCCACTCACATAGGCCCGCACTGGGTATAACCCCGCATCGAGGGTAGCTACTCCGCAACGCCCCGACTCGTTGTCCGCACGGCCACATTGCACCGCATGCAGGCATAACCCCGCATACTAACTCGAACTCTCGTAGCCCGCATAAACTCGACCCGCACGAGGTATTCTCGAATCATGGTCCTGCATCGCCGAGTCTACCCCGCATCGGAGGCGCCTAACCCCTGTGATCATCTCAAGAGGTGTTGATATAAGATTAACACAACAACTTATAGTTCAAACAACATAAGCATAAATAAGATGACCTCTTTACACAAACGCTACAAGATACTAACACATAGCATCATAATATGTCTACTCACCAAAACCATCTTATTATACCTTTCGTAAATCAATACAAGTCTTTTATAAAACACATAAGTAAATTGTTCCTTTTATAAAACTTAAGCCGTTATACTTTAACTTCCCATAAAGCTAGTATAACCCTTAAGCTTCGTGGTTTTAAAAACAACTATTCTTCTTCTTTCAAAACATGTTATAATTCTTTTTGAAAGACTTTTAAGATCTTTATTATTCGTGCTTAAGTCGCAAGACATTACTGTAAGTATTATTGGGGCTTAAGTCGAAAGACATTGCCGTAGTTATTATTCAGCTTAACACACGACGCTCACCGCATATATATATTTAAAATATCATGCTTTAGGAAGAATCACATACCTTCTCACGAAACCACCCGCCAGTTAATATGTCGGCAGAGAAATCAACCTATAATAGTCGACACGCCTATCAACGCCTCACAGACTACTCAGAAACAGCATTCTAAGCGGAGGGTTCTATATCCTACGGAAAATTGGGCAAGACTTCCTACCCGGTGAGCTACTCAAGCTCTTGTGGAAACAAATCCCATGTATGTACAATTTGATTATTCTTCTTTAAACCCTTCACCGTGATAACGATTCAATTTATTCTGCAATAATCTTCTAAGTATTTTATACTTATTCTTATACTACTACAAAGATGTATTCTCTAATTCAAAAGAGGGTTAGGATTATTTACCTCCCAGTAAGCCCAATAATATCCTAGATAAAAGTCATCGAGCAAGGTTTAGCTACTAAGTTGTACGCTCTAGCTCTAAGAAAACCTTAGAAGTTCTTCACAACTTCTACTAAGGACTCAGGGATTCTGTGGTATTTTGGGCATTATAACAATACTAGAAGGCAACTTTTCTACCAAGGGAGTGGGGTAGGTTTGGCTAGGCTAGGGGAGGCCTCGGCCAACTTTACTCGAGGAGGGGAAGGTGTTTGGACGAAATGGCTTTAAGGGAGAGGAGAGGATTTTTCAAGACTTGAAAGTAATTTTATGGATGAAGAACTCTTCATCTAAGGGGGTATTTATAGGTCAAGCCATGGCCAACCAAGGGCCAAGATGATGCCAAGTGCAAGGCAAGTGTAAGGCCAAGATTAGGGCAAGTGTCCTTGGCCAACTTGCACACAAAATATCCTACCTAATCTTGACTTGGCAAAGGCACAAAAACGTGCCAACCTTTGTCCAATCTGGCCCAACGGGCGATTTCAAGTCCACCAATTGGAGGTGCCAAGTGCCGCCCTCGCTGGTCCAAAATGTTTCGCCTCTCGGAAAAATCCGCAAAATTAGAAATGGCATAGCCGAATTTACCCCACGAAAGCGTGAAACGCTTCGCCTGAAAAAAAACTATTCGTTTAATGAGTCATGCCCAAGAAACGCTTTGTGCCTAAACTTTAAGGCTAGACTTTGTGACGTATTCCCTTACGCATATACTGGAAATACGGTATAACATTCTCTCTTAGAAACATTAAGTCCGAATGTTCCTTCCAAGATAAAGTTAACGATAAGATTCTTCATAACTTAAATACTTGCAAATGCCACACACTACACGTAACAACACTTATGCATAAACGTTATTGATGATTTACAAGTAGGAAAAGTGAATTACTGGAGGTGTGGGGAATAGGTGAGGATACTTCCGCCTATGTCCTCCTCACTTCCCACGCCATCTCTCCTAAGCTCGTTCCGCCACAAGACTTCGACGAAGCCACATCCTCGTCCGCAGACGCCTAACTCGACGATCGACTATCGCTATGGAATCTCTCATACGATAACCCCTCGGTCACCGGATATCGCATCGGGTGTACCCTAGATGGATCCCCGATACATCTCCTCAAGATAGATACGTGAAACACGGATGATCGCCTCCGTGATCGGACGGCAGATTCAACTCATAGCAACCGCTACCTCGCGACATCGAAATGGCCCAACGTACTTTGGGCCGAAGCTTCCTTCTTCCCGAATCTCATCACACCCTTCATGGTGACACCTTCAGAAAACCCAATCATCAATCGCGAACTCGGCATGTCGCATTTACGATGATCTGCAGATACGACTGCCGACTCGAAATGCCAATAGCCGCCTGGATAAGCTTCACCTTATCCACCGCCACGCACCAAATCTGGTCTCACTAGCCGCACTCTCGCCCACATCGAACCAACCTATAGGCGACCGCACTTCCTCCCATACAAGGCCTCATAAGGCGCATCTGAATACCTGAGGGTAGCTATTATTGTACGCGAACTCAACTAGAGGCAAATGATCCTCCCCACCTCGGTCGATAACACAAAGCTCGCAAAGATATCCTCAAGCAGTCCGATAGTGCGCTGGCCCGTCAGTCGCGTCGTGGATGGAAAGTGCAAGATCGTGCTCACTCGCCCCTAAACCTCTGCGAAAGCATTCTCCGTAAGTTAGCGAAATCGCCGGCTCCTCGTTCGATATGATCAAATAGGACTCATGCACCGACGATCTCTCGATGTAAAGTCCGCATAATCCTCACCAAAAGTCGCCCCGACGGAAGAAAGTGGGCTGATTTCACAAGATGTCGACGATAACCCATATAGAATCATGTTCTCCGAGTGCGTAGGTAATCCCGTGATGTAAGCTCCACGTTGATCACCTCCCACTTCCAGTCGGGATCTCTATCGTCGCAACAAACCACTGTGCCTCCGGTGCTCTACCTTCACTCGGCAACACGGGCACCGAGCTACTTAACTCGCAACGCCCCTCTGCCATCCCACCAATACATGATCTAAGCGTCGTGGTACATCTTGAGTCGACTTCGATGGATAGAGTAACGCTGCTAGCAGGCTTCCCCAAGAACTCACTAAAAGTCCCAAAACATCCGAACACACACTGCCTCAAACCTTAGCACCCCATCAGTGCTACCTCAAGGACCCTTGCCCTCACGTAAGAGTCAGATCACATAACGTGTCGAACCGATCCTCAAATTGTTGCTTCTTCACCTCCTCGACGATGGAAGACTCGGCAACCTCACGAACTCAACCCCAATCGCTATCGTAATCAATCAAACGGACACCAAGGCTCGCTAATCGATGCAAATCACGCAACCATGTCCCTCCTCTCTAGCCGCACATCCGATAGCTCATCGACCTACGACTAAGAGCATCCGCCATAACATCGCCTTCCAGTGGTACAGTGATATCAACATCGTAATCCTTAAGCAACTCTAACCACCGCCTCTCGCCTGTAAGTTCACCCTCCTCGCTGAAGATATACCGAGGCTCTTTGTGGTCTCAGGATAAATATCCACGTGAACTCCATACAAATAGGCTCGCATCTTCAAAGCGCGAATCACTACCGCCAACTCCAAATCACGTGGGTAGTTGCTTTGAGCTTTTCACCGTCGACGCATATGCTATAACCCCGCCATGCTGAATCAACACACATCCCAACCCACGCTCGACGATCGCAATATACAACATAACCATCTCGACCTCCGGAAGAGTAAGAACGGGGCGTCGCCTTTCTTTCAAAGAATCGGAAACCCGCCACAAGCATCAGTCCATCAAACTGGTCGCCTTCCGAGTCACCCTAGTCAATGGTGCAGTAGATAGAAGCAAACTTCTACGAACCGATAATAACTGCAAGGCCCGAAATCGCGAACCTCGCTTCGAGTAAGAGTCTAGGCCAACTGCGAATCGCCGATCTCGCCGTATCTACCAATACCATCTACCCACAATATGCCCAAGAAAAGCCACCGGTTAACAAAAACTCACATTTGGAAAACTCATGCATAAATCACTGTCCTTAATCACAAGACAGCCTCAAATGCCTGCGATGCCTCGCCCGAAGCGAATAAACTAAGATATCATCAATGAACACTATCACAAACGTTCAAAATGGTTTGAACACTTGCTCATCAAATCCATGAATACCGCGAGTATCGTCAACCCAAAAGACACGACTCAACTCATAATGCCCGTGACGTCCGACGCACCCCAGGGACATCCACCTCTCGACTCAACCTCGATGATAGCCCGATCGCAGATCAATCTGAGAAACTTCTTCGCCCGCAGAATCGGGTCGAATAAATCATCAACTCGGGAAGCGGGTATTCGTTTAATGGTCACTTGCTCACCGCTCAGAGTCAACACACATGCGCAGCTGCTCCGCCCTTCTTTTCTTACTTAACAATACCTACTTCTGCGTGAGAAACATCAGGTCCTGGAGTAAAACCCTTCTCCAAAGAAATCTCTCACCGGTCCTTCACTTTCACCCCTAATCGCGCCATTCAGATGGCGGAATGGAAATAAAGCCGAGTGTCCGGCAATATGCCTATATTAAAACTCAATCTCCTCTCGTGAGGATACCGAGGTCGCCCTAAACACGCCCGGGAATCCTTCACCACCGGAACCGACGAAATCTGGTACCGCAACTTCAGTATCAAACACCCGAACGAGATGGTAGATATACCCCTTCTGCACCATCTTCCTAGCCTCGAGGTAGAAATAAACTCACTTCTGCTGATACCGCGTTCCTCCCACTCAACAACCAAGCCTCAGTGAAATCGGAACTGCATTTACTCTCTCAGCTTCACATTGGCGTAGTGCTAGAAGCTTTCATGAAGCCAATCCATCCCCATGATCACGCTGTCAATCATCTCTAACTCTCATCAAGTTTGGCCAGTGGTCCGATTGATCGTAACGGTCACAGTGACAAGCTCTATATATCCGCCGAGCTACCACCGAATCACCACCGCGTAGCTACTCCGGAAGTGGTTCCATGGACTCGTGCTCTATCCCTATCCTACTAGCAACAAGGGAGATATATGTGACGTGAGTAGTAACCCGACTATCAAAGCATACACATCAAACCCAGAACCGATAGCGACTGTGATTTACATCAAAGCGAGGCTCTCGATCTCCGCCTACCGGGATTAAGCATAAACGCGTTCGGCGACCGCCAGAATCGGGACCCGAGCCACGACCTCGCCGCACCGGCCGACTCTACGAGTACCCCGCTCCGGGCGCAGTAATCAGAGGCGAGATGGTCACAACGCAAGAATAACCTGGCGGCCGAGCTCTCTCCCTACCACCGCCACGCTCGGCCTGATACCCTCGCAGCTGACCGCTGGCTACAATCAACAAGCTCCAAAAATGCACTACACTTCGTACGGGATCTCATCGACCGCCGTTACATCGGGTGGTCCCGATCGCCGCATTTCCGCATTACTCGACGCTCCGGCCTGGCCTGGTCCGCCGAATACTCGCCGCACCGCTGGAGTGACGCAGCGCAGAGTTGCTCGAGCCGGCCGTGCAAATTCAGATCGGCCGAGGCCGCCAATTACTTATAGCTACCGCCGTAAGACCTCCCGCTCCGCTTTCATTGCGCTGCCCACTCGCTGACCAAGCGCTTCCTCGCATCCGCGGCATTTAGGCTCGCACGCGTAACGCCCATACTCACCGAAGAGAAACACCCGCATACGACTTTCGCCCGGCCATATAATCATCCAGCCCGCTGACGTAGCGGTGCACTTATCCTCCATATTCGCTATTAACGCTGGGACATATCGAGCTAAGCGAATCAAACTCCATATGTACTCCGACAAGGCCCTTCTCGCTCGAAGCAAAAATCTATCACCGCGCTCTCCTCATCCGCGAGGCAAGTCGAGCGAGGAAAGCCTCCGAGAACTCATCCTGGGCAATGGGGACGCTGCGGCTCTCCCCGATAACTCCCCACGA
>CM056729.1:93645989-93892330 GCA_029844215.1 Przewalskia tangutica | reverse complement strand
TTGGACTTAAGCTGAATTTAAAAGAAAAGCGAAGCTATGATCGTAGGAGGCGTATTCTGATGAGGCATCGTAGTTTGTGTGTGGGTAGGAAGAGGCGCGATTTCCGTAGGATCTTGTATCTAGATTTATTCTGAGTGATACAGACTTTGATAGACTTGTATAGCTTTGTATAGGTTGAATGTTGCCCAGTAGCGTGTCTTCTTTAAGGAAGATGAACCAGGAGCTAAGCGGGTTATAAGCGTGGGCGATTTGCTAATAGTCGATGTCGTCGCGGTATGTGAACCTCTTATATCTCTTCTAGCATGATATGTGTAGAACTGTAGATACGGTGAGCGTCGTGTGTTTAATTGAGCGTAGTTATACGTGATAACGCGGCAAAGCAGAATAATAATAATCTTGAAGTAGTTCAGAGAAATTAAGCTGTTTTAAAAGAAGAAAAGAGTAATACTTGGTTTTAAAATCTTAAAGTTATACTAGCTTTATGGGAAGTTAGGTATAATGGCTTAAGAGAGATAACGAATGATTTATTATTTTGAAGTTAAGAGACTTGATCTTGCTAAGATGAGGGCTTAACTAAATGAATTATATGAATTTGTGTGAAACCTCGTTACGTGAGTAATGAGTACTTTGTTTTAAAGGGATAATGTTTTCTTGATTTAGAATCGTAATGTGTATCAATGAGCCAACTGCGAGCGTTAATAAAGGAAAAGTATTGAATAATTAGTATTAAAATGATAAAGCTTTATTCTGTACAAGCTAAGATGAACAAAATATATTTCCTAGATAAGTAAACATTTGTAATAAGATTATTCTCTGCATGAGAATATCTACTACATAATAAGGCTTATGTTTAGCGATTGTTTAAAGAGAATTATATTAACCAAATGAATAAGGTATGAACTCACGAGCGCTTTTTCTAAAATAAAGCGTGAGCACATTTGAAATTAGAGCAAGCAGGCGTTTGGAAAATAATGTTGTTACTTGATTTTACAAAGGTGCGTGTTTAGTTTTACTTAAAAAAGGCAGTCAACTGCATTTTATACTCACGGGTATTATGCTTGACTATGTGAAAAAGCGGATCTTTTAAAAAGATTTAATGTATGGAAATCGGCCAGGGATAGATACGAACATTAGTAGAAGTACATGTGTGAATAACTTGATTGTATTGGTTGTGATAGCACTTGTATTACTTCTTGTTGATTGTTAAGTAAATATGCTAGGATACTAAATTGTGTTAGTATCTTGTGATGTTTTATTGTAAAAGTTTCCTGATTGCAACAAATTGTTTCCTTTATCGGCCGATATGTTGGTATTACTCGCGCCGGCTTGTTTAGGAGGTTAAAATTTCGCCTCACGATGCGGGGTGGAGCTGGAGTGATGCAGGACCGTGGTCGAGAATGCCTGCGTGATGCGGGTCGGGGCACATGCGGAGGCTACGGGTTCGAGTGCAGTATCACGGCGCTTTGTAATTAAATGCGGTCTCTTTTAATGGCCATGCGGTGCCCAGTCGAGCGGATAGGGAGTAGCACCACCGTCGCGGGTTATACGCCATGCGGGCCTGAGGTGCTTTATCGCGTTTGCGGAGTTCGAGCTAGGCAGCACATTTGATACACTGCGGGCGAGAGAGTGACGCGTTGATAAATGTGGCCAGTGCAGAGCGAGTGTCATGTCACACGCGGCACTTGTGGTCTTTTGTAGGTGTTAGTAGTCGGTTATGCCTTAGTACTTACCACTGTCTTATTTTATTAGGACACGAGGTGGGACACATGAGTGTTGTATGTATTCCTTGGTACTTTTATATCATAAAGCTGCGGTGAGGAAAGGTATTCCGCGAGGCGTGATTGATGTTGTGGGCGTAGAGACCCGTAGTTATATTTGAGTGATAACTTTGAGGGTGTGAGTCCACGACTTGGCGTATTGCTTATTTATTGTGAGCGTAGTTTGGTTATCGCGTCGTGTCGCCAGCATAGACTCTTATGATTTCATTTCACAGTATTTGTTCCGATTTCACATACTCGGTACTGTTGTCTTAGCCTCGCCCGGGGAGCTGCGTTCATCTGCGAGGTAAAGTACACGATTGTTGATCCCACCATCTTAGGAGTCCACGATTCGGCGTTAAAGCTCCGTTTCTCGGCTTATCTTAGTATAATCCTGTTGTTGTAGAGTCTTTACGTTAGGGATTATGGCCAGAATACATCCTAAAATCGTTGTTATCATATCATTAAGCGTAAGTGCATGTAATCTTGTTGTGGGCGAGTTTGTAAAAAGGATTAAAGCTATTGTTTGAAGAGTTGTTATTTATATATATCTTGAAAGACAACTTTTCTTGAAGCGTGTGTTTCCTTTTGCATTATTTCATATTGTGGTTTATGTTCGGCTGATTACCTGCAGTGTTGTATCATTTAGGTGCGAGGTAAGGCACGATCAGGCCGGTTTGGAGAAATGCCGACAAAGTGGTATGAGGCGGTTAATCTCGGAAGGTGTCTCTGAGACCATTATCCGATGCGAGTGTGATTATCGGTGTGTTGTGCGCGCGCCCAAATAATAGGAGGCTATAGGATGTTAGGATTGGTTTACAGTGCTGCTCTCCGAGATCGTGCCTTAGAATGTGTTGTAAAGTTGGACCTACAGCGTATTTCTTTCCACTGCCGGGTGTCTTGCCTCCGCGTAGGGCAGCAGGCCTAGGAGGCAAAGCGTAGGAAAGCTGCGAGAAAGTACGAGGTGAGAGCACGAGCCCAATCTTCCAAGGTGTCTTGGTGGGTTCTGTGTCGCTAGCCCAATGATTTGCTTACGGCGGCGGCGATTCTGCTGGCCGTATTTGAACGCCGATTCCGATAAGGGAAACGAGAATTTAGATTGCAAGAAAGCGACACGTACTAGCGATGGATTTGGCGCACGGAGTATCTGCCGTGTACGCGATGCTTGATATTATCTAAGAAAGGTTGTGCGAGTAGTGCCCGGTTAGGCTTGGCTGTAGTATGTCACGGGCTTATGCATGTGACGGCAGCCGAGATCAGCGGGTGCGAAGGGCTTGAGAAGAAGGGCGAATGTAGTCACTGGTAACTACCCTTGCGTGTTGGGCAATTCACCAGTGCACCCAGGCACCTGGTAATCTGGCTTGTCAGAGAAAACGGCGGAAAAATAAAACACGAGTCATAAGCAAGAGATATAATAAATAAAGCAGTGCCGCTTGATTGCCTTGAGTATATACAGCTGGCAAAACAATTATCCTTTTTACAAACCACACTTGCAGTCTTTCTGGAGCGCCAGATTTACAACGACGCTGGCGGGGCGGGCCCATATACCACAGATATGCGAGAACCTCTGACTCGAGAGCATGCAAAGATAAGCCTCGAAGGAAGTGAGCTCTTCTGTGAAATAAAGTCTAGGCCGGATGCGACGATAATACTCCCCTGCGGCGTAGCTGTACAGCTTCCAGTAAAATCAGCGAAATACAATATGTGGCTATCAAATCTTGTAAATGAAATCATAACTCTTTCGCGAGAGACATGTATAATAACCATCTGGTACACTTAACATAAAAGCGATCAGAGTCGGACTTCAGCGCCTCAAAGTCACCATTTGAATATAGCTCTTATGGGTCTGGCGCCATGGCATCCGTCATGTTCGGCATCGTGGCGCGTGCCCCGAGGAATCTTTGCATCCGGTGTAGACCTTATCCGTCCAGGCCCGTCGCGCAACAATAATAACGAGGCGGCGTAGCGCGTACGAGGAATCTTTGCGTCGGTGTAGGCATGCCCGTATAACCTCGATAACAATATCTTTGGGTGGTCGGCCTACGCGCGTAGCATATTACATGCCTGAGGAATCTTGCGTCGGTGTAGAACTGCACGTCCATGTTGCTGATAATAACCATGCCTCTCCGGGTTAATCAGCCGACCCGCGTGGCCGCGTGCCGGAGATCTTTGCGCCGGTGTAGACATGTCCGTATGGCGTAATCATGAGACAGTAATCAAAATGAAACATACAGTGGAATTCTCCCGTAAACGCTGCCCGGCCGCACGATCCAAGTAAAGTTTCTCGACAAGTCGGCCAGGCCTGCCATCGAGAGGCGGTAACCGCAGAAATACCCGCGACGCACATGTGAGGCTGCTCGTCACAAGCATGAGGCCGAGTTTCGACAACAACGGCATGAGCAAGTTTCTGGCACTGACCAAGCATGAGCGCGAAGTGGTTCCACGGCAACCAACGTAGGCAAGTTTACAACATAAGCATAGGCGATTTCACAACAACTCAAAGTAGCTTTCATTTTATGCCAAAATCCAGGGTTTTTAACTAGAAGTACTACATACGTTAAGTTCACCCCAAAAGAGATCCATTACTTTTATAAAAAGTCACTTTAGGAATACAGTAGTATTAGAATGACCAACCCACGTTTCCTTTTCAAAATCAATAGTAACTTGTTCTTTTCCTAAGTTCCAGGTTTGCCTAGTTTCGATTACTCCGAGAAGTTCACCGTTTTGAAATGGTTTCGTAGTTTTGAGCAACTTAATCGGCACTTGATTCCTTTTTAGAACAATTGAGTAATATATGTACTCACGTGAGAGTAGGTTATTAACATTTTACAACGATTCTTATTCACGGCTGAGCGTATGATCTAGAAAATGTATATCATTTTTGTGTCATGCTAGTTTCTATCTGCCGGATGGAGGTTTACTCTTTGGTTTTTAATCTGATTCAATCATTATTGATACATTTTCCTTTAATGCTGCTTATTTGCGGTGATGCCAGCCGATACACGTCAGATTTCGAAATCGATGAAACATTATCCGCTTTTCAAATAAAACCAAATTTTCCGTTACTTTCCTGAGAATGAGGTTTCCCGCATAGTACGGCTTGTTCACATTAAAACAAATACAGTTAAGTCTCAGCTTATCTTATAAGATCAAAGTCTGCTTAACCCTAACGTCGGTAAACCCGTTTTCTTTACCTCTCTTAAGACATTATACCTAACTCCCACAGTAAAGCTAGTATAACTCTTTTTAAAACCTTTTAAAACCAAGTGTTACTATAAAGCTCAAGCGATTTGCCTGCATCTTTTTGAAATCATCAAGTTCTTTATTATAACTAGCTTGATTTATAATTCCACATCCGATTACCTTTTAAAACGCGAAAGTATTTTTACTTACTCTCGTAAGGCGATGTATAACGACTTCCCGTAGCGTAGTTTATAACACTTTATGTTTGCAAAACAATCAAACACAGTTAACTGCGGCGTATAAATGCCGTCTGAGTACTCATGGATTAGCGCCATGCTCGTACTTCAGAAGAGATAGGAAGAGGTTAGCGTATTACCTCGCATGGCGATTGTCGACAACTAATAGCAAAAGCGCTCGAAGTACCCCAAGCCGCGGCTTGACTCCTTAAGGCGAGTGGATGGCTCACCGCACGTAGTACTTGACCTTTATAAGGCCCGCAATGGCTATTAACATCTAGATCTCAGCGTTCCGTAATCTCACGAGAAAATTCAGCGACGCCTCACACGCGGCTTAGCGTAAATCTCTCTCCGCGCCGAGCGTGACTACGAAGCCAACCGACTTGAGTTTACCGTCTAACAGGGCGTGTACAATTCTACACTGCAGTAATGCTAAGCTGAGTCTCTTGTCTCACGACTGCAATGTAATTCTGATTTAGGTTCGATGCTTTTTTATTAGCCGGGCTTAGAAGTCCGAAAGACATTGCGCGCGATACTAAGTTAGGTTACATATATGGTATCACAAGCGACTATATAATTGACAACATGTAATTTCCAATTCTGATAGAGGGGACAAGATATTTACCTGCGATAAGCCCAAAATTATCGCAGGTTAATGTGCGATCTGAGCAGAGTTTAGCTCACTCATAAGTCTTTCACGTCCGCTCCGAGCAACCGCCAAGTTAACCAACTTCTCTTAAGTACTTCAAACAACAATGAAGATTTCCTTGGGTTTAGTTTAGTGGCTAAAGAGAAGTATGTCGTATTATGCAGGCTTTTATAAGTGTAACCTTAGGAATGCACAAGGTATTTGGGCACGAGTATTTGGGCGTGCAATGATACTTTGGAGAGTATTTCTATACCACAAAGGGAGTATTTATACGAGACAACTAGGCTAGGGGTGCACATGGCTAGCACTCTTGGAGGATCTTTTCGGCCAAAGGGCCGCTTCTCGAAGGGAGGGTGTGGCGGACCAGATACAATGAGGGAGGGAGATTTGAGAACTTAGGCACATTTTGGATGAAGAAATCTTCAAGCTTAGTATTTATAGAGTCGAGGAATGGCCAACCCAGTAGCCAAGATCCGTCAGTGTATAGCAAGTGTAGGGCTAGAGATTACTTTTAAAATGTATCCGTACGCTGAAATATCTACTGTCACTTGGCAAGCGAGGCCAAATCGATCGCCATTGCATGACCTGGAAATCCCGATGTAGAGGGTGACACATGTCGCCTCCCGTTATCCCAAAATATTTCGTCTCTCGGAAAAATCCCTTAAAAATAATAAATAGCTTATGGCGGAATTTTTTCAACAAAGGCTGTAAAAGCGTTTGTCAGCGGCTGTCCGAATTGTTGTACAAATTTGAAACTTACCTAACAAGGCTCAAATTTTCGTCGTCCTCGCGTCATGCATCTGAGGGTATAACATTCTTCCCCCCGCCCGAAAGCAATGCGTCGAATATTCCTTCTCAATCTCAGCCCAACGTTCGCGATTATGTCTTGTTGCTATCTGAGCGAAAACAATCATACACGCTGGCGCGAAATAACAAATGCACAAAATCCCGAAATCCCCCGAGTCGAGAATCATATCTGTTATCACAAAAGTTCACTTTGAGTGCAAATATACTCCTGCGTGTTTCCTGAAAAGCTTGATCCATGACAGTTGAAGCCTCACTGCACCAAATGCGTGTTTGAACACTCGAACTCTTCCCGATCTGCGCACAGCGGCTTCAGTCAGCCTTGTTTCAACCGCCGTCGCACCTCGAACTTAGTCATCTTACCTGCCTGGAGATTTCCTGCAAGGTATTACCAAGCGCCAGCGACCCGGTCAGTCGAACATATCTATGAACTGCGTCTGATGGTCATAGCTTGGGCTAGCACCTCGTGACCTGCCACGGCGGAGACCGCTGATTGACCCTTCCGCCGAGAAGCGGGGCCGGGTTGGCCCATGGCTGCCTTGGCGACGGCTGTAAGCGCTGACGCATTTCCGCCGACGGAGTGCATCGCGGAAACTACCTACTTCCATCGCACTAACCAGTTTTTTAAATCACCTTTATAACCTGAAAGCTATCAGACATAACAACAACACGTCATTATATCAATACATACAAGTATCTCAGGGTTAAGGATATCGCAAACTAAGCGGTTGGTAGCCCAGCGAACTTCGCATGACCTCACAAGTGACACTTGTTGCTCTGACAAATGCATGCTGCTTGCAGTAGCTACCACAGTCCGGTGTGATCCTCGTCATATAGCCCACATTGGCCATAAGAATAACAAGCTCCCTTGAGTACTCGACAACTCAAAATGCGGTCTACACTTTTGTCAGCCACACGCACTTGAGAGGTAGGGTGTGCATCAGCAGCCACCTCACGAACACTCCCCGAAACACAGGAGCACGGCAGCTCTACGAATATCGAGGTCGAAAGTGCGGAGAGACGCTCTGCAATAAGCGGAGAGTACATATAATCTGCTTCTTTGGCGATCCGCCTCGAAAGTATAAAATATCGGCGTCTTGGCCTTAACCTGCTTGGCGTGCGTCGATCTGCGTCGCCGCTGATCACGTGACACGAATGCGAGCTTAATGTCGTGCATTTGAAAGCTGCGAACAACTCTTGCTAGGTAATCATTAAAGTACCATAACATGTCGGTGCACTCGATCCTCCATTACTATTTACTAATGCGAGAGCATCTGGACGATAAGTCGAACTCACATTGTACTCGGTATCGCCCAGATTCTGCCTCAGCGTCAAAAATCATCGGCCCGAGCCCTCGCCGTTTGTGGAGCGAAATGTGCCGAGCCCGGCTTCGTCCCAAGCGGCTGGAAGTGCATGCTCTCCCTAGGGAAAGCTCGATCGAGCGATCGGCTAGCGGTATCGCGCGCGGCCGATGCGAACTAAATGTCACGAACTGATCCTCTGAAGCCTTGATCACGCTTTGTGATCCTACTGTGGTAGCCCAGCCGGATGAACTCCTGCCGGATCATCCTCGGCCTACCGACAAAAAATGTAAAACTTCGAGGGCGGTAGACTCACAACTAAGGAAATCCGCGTAGCCTCGAAGTATGCGCCCTGGTGCACTACGCAGTCTTCTTTGGGCTGGAACTACTGCGTCCAAGGCCCTATCTATCTGTATCACTGGCCTGACCACGGCGATAAGCGAGCCATCTCGCGTGACCCATCTCCCGCTCGGGCCTTGGGGAAATTTTGGGCTTTCGAGTCTTGTAGTCTCGGCCCGGCCGCGCTGCGGCTCTAAACTGGCCCTATTTGGTCTTGTGGTGTCTCAGGCTTCGCCCGTCACGAGAAGCCTGAGAACTCGGTACTGGCCAGGAACTGCGCCTGCGTGCTCACTCTGAATCCCAGCTCGTGCTCCTGGTACGCCTTGCCATACAGGCCACTGGTTGTAACTTTCGCGGAGCATGCTAGTGCAAATGAAGCAAAGCTGCGTCGGAGGTCCGACTTACTGTTTTTCAATGACGGCTACAGGCACGAGTCTCGAGGAATGGGGAAGAATGGAAACCCGATCCTAAATGTCACATAGCCTTCGCGATTATAGATGTAAGGTGCAGCGAGCCTGCGGAATCGTCGAGACTACTGAACCGCGGTCGCCAGGACAACTTTCAGAGGACTAAGCGCTCACGATACCGCTTTATGGCAGCCCGAACCGGGCGTTACTGCAGTGCTTACTACCGGGCACCTTACAGTGATACAACATCGGAGAAAACCAGCGGGAAAAATAAAACCACGAGTCGTAAAGCAAAGAGATATAATAAATAAGCGAGGCCAGCCAAAAGCTTGATTTGCGCCCGGTATATACGTAAAGCAGAACAATTATCCTTTTTTACAAACCACACCAGCTGTGATTACTCACAGAGCCTCCTAAGATTTCTGTGGCAACTATGGCGGGACGGGGCCCGCGTACCACGAATGTCTGAGAATTTCCTGACTCGAGGAGCATTGCAAAAGATAAGCCTCGAAGGAAGCAGGCTTTCCAACAGCTTATTTGAAAATGAGATCTAAGGCGGGGATCACGACCGATGTATGCCTACACTGCGGCGTAGGCGGCCGAAGGAGAATCGATGCTGACCCAGTACCCAGTATGTGAAAGCGCTCAAATCACGCCGTAAATAGAAATCATAATGGCTTAAAAGCTGGGAGAGCGTGCATATGATAGCAAAATACGATGCGACATAAAAAGCGATTAATCGAGGACTACCATTGCCTCGAAGTCACGGCTCCAGAATATAACTATGGGTCTGGCGCCGCGGCGTCCGTCAATTATTCGCGTCATGGCGCGTGCCACACGAGAATCTTTGCATCGGTGCCAGACATATCCGTGATCACGTGATAATAACAAAGCGCGTGGCCAGCATTGCGGAATCTTGCGCGCCGGTGTAGGCCTTCCCATGTAACCTCGATATGATTGATATGCGGGTGAGTCGGCCCTACGCGTGGTCGCATGCGATCACGTACCGGGAATCTTGCGTGACCGGTGTGAAGCGCGTCCGTGTTGCGCATTAATAACCGCCTATATCCGGAGTAATCAACGACGCGTGGCCGCGTACTGCCCCGGAATCTTGCGTCGATTGTGAACATCCCTCCGTATGACGCCATCAACAATGAAGAGCAGTAATCAAAATGGAAACATACAGTGAATTCCTCCGTAGACTTTTGCCCACGGCTGCGTCGAGTAAGTTCTCGACAAGTCGGCCGTGCCTCTGTCGAGATAGAGCGCGGTAACCACGAAATACGCTTACCTGACAGCGAAGGCTATGCGTCCATGACATGGGCAAGTTTCCACAACAACAAGCATAATGCAAGAAGTTTCCGCAGCCCGACAAGCATAGAGCGAAGTTTACGCATGACTCGAAGTACTTTTCGTTTTATGCCCAAAAGTCGGGTTTTTAACCCGAAGTACTACGTCGTTAAGTTCTTTTAAAAGAGATCCATTACTTTTATAAAGTCACGATACGTAGTATTAGAATGACCAATAATTCCCTTTTCAAAATCAAGTAACAACATTAACTTTTCCTAAGTTACGGTTTCTGGTTTTGATTATTCGAGTTTACCGTTTTCAAAATGGTTTCATAGTTCCCAAACTTAATCCCACTTGATTCCTTTTTAGAAACAATTGGGTAATATATGTCTCAGCGTGAGTAGGTTATTCTTGTTTACAACATTAACTTTATTCACAGACTATGATCTAGAAAATGTATATCATTTTGTCTAAATGCTTAGTTTACATCTCTGGATGAGGTTACTCTTTGGTTTTTAATACAATTAAATCATTATTATTACATTTTACGGCTTTAATAGTATTTGCGGTGGTGCAGCGTGATACTAATTACGATTTCAGAAATCGATAAAACGATATCCACTGAAATAAATTGACCAAGTACTGCATTCTGCTCATGAATGAGGTTTCAGCATAACATTCGCATTAAAACAAATAAAGTTAAGTCTCTTATCTTATAAGATCAAGTCTCTAGCAACCCACAACGTCGATGAAACCATTTTCTTTACCTCTCTTAAGACATTATCACCTAACTCACATGCAAAATTTAGTATAACTCTTTTAAAACATTTTAAAACCAGTATTACTCTCTCACTTCCCAAGCTTGATTTATAAATCACTTTGAAATCATCAAGTTCTTTATTATAACCTGGCTTGATTATCAATTCCGCGTGATTACCTTTTAAACACAGTATTTTCTTACCTACATAAAAATTTGCCTACATTATAACGACTTCATCAAAGCTTGGTATAAGCACACTTTTGTATTTTAAGAAACAATCGAAACCACAGTTAACTGCAGTATGCGTCTCACCGTACTACATAGATTCGCATACGTATCATGCACAGAAGAGGAATAGGAGAGAGGTTCGCATACCTGCCGCGGCGATTGTCGACTAAGCGCTCAGTACCCCCGAACGCGGCTACTCGCCTTAGCCGTGTGGATCACTCATGGCGGTACTTGACCTATAAGGCCCTGGGCGTAACGTATCTAGATCTCGGCGTTCCGTAATCTCACGGAAAATTGGCCCGTGCTCACATACATGTGAGCGTAAATCTGCATCTACAATCGAATGGCGGCTACGAGAAGCCAACCAGGGGGTTTACGTCCTAACTTGGGCGTGTAATTCTACTTACCGCGATGTTGCTAAACAAAGTCTAGCTTTATGTCTACGATACACTATGTAATTACTGATTGATTCGATTCTTTATTAACTTGAGCTTAAGTCAAAAGACATTGCCCACGATACTAAGATTAGATTCTATATATAGTATACCGCGCCTATATATTGACGACCTTTATGTAATTTCCAATTACAATAGAGAGACCAGATATTTACCTGCGATGGCTGGCCAAAAAAATTATCCAGAAGTTTAATGTAGCTCACGAGCAAAGGATTTAGCTCATTCCTCAGAGTGCTCAGTCGGCTCCCGACAACCGCTTGAAGTTCTACAGACTTCTGTTAAGTTACTTGAGCAACATGAAAGATTTGCCTTAGGGTTTAGTTTAGTGGCTAAAGGGAAGAGTATAATCGCATTATTTATACAGGCTTTTATAGAAGTGTAACCTTAGGAATACTTTGCAAAGTATTTGGGCGAGTATTTGGACATTACAACGATACTTTGGAAGTATTTCTATACCCTGAAAGGGGGTATTTATCACGAGACAACTAGAAATTTTGCTAGGGGAGGTGTACGCGGCTAGCAACTACTAGGAGAGGATACTTTCGGCCAGGGCGCTACCTGAAGGGGAGGGTGTGGCCAAAAAGCGAGCCGAATCTGACAATGAGGAGAGGGGAGGGATTATTCAAGACTTAGACCGCGATTTTGGATGAAGAAATCTTGAAGCTTAGGGGGTATTTATAGGTCAGGGAATGGCGACCCGATAGCGAATCCGTCAAGTGTATACCGCAAGTGTAGAGGCTAGGATTAGCTAAGTACCTTATCCATACACGCATTTGAAATATCCTCTCGCAATCACGTAAGCCAAGGCCAAATGCGTCCATGCTGCGTGACCTGCGTCGATGTGAGGGTGACACACGTATGCTTCCGTTGAATGCCAGTCGAAAATGTTTAAATCGTCACCGGAAAAATCACATAAAAATAATAAATGACATACCTCATGGAATTTTCCCACAAGTAGCCCATGAAGCGTTTAAACCGAAAGCAACGACTCAATTCGGGTGTTGTGTACAAATTTCGAAACTTGCCTAACTTAAGGCTCAAATTTCCTACGTCGTCGCCGTGTACGCTACTCTATCACGAGGTATAACAACTTTTTCGCGATCGCTCGCGTGAGATTAGATTATCCACGTCCACCCGGTCGCAGACGAGAGGTCACTCCGCAGCAGGGGTTGGAAGGCCGTTAAAGGGGTGTCTTGCGGGAGGTTGGATTAGAACTCCGAGGCTTCAGGTTATGGTGTGTGAGGCGTCGTCGGGAATATGCGTCTTTTAGTTGAGTCTTGTTATCACTATGGCCAGTCGAAAGTGTAGTATCAACGAAAGAAGTGTCTCACAGTAGGAGGACTTAGCCTTGAGTCGGTGGGTAGTTAAATCACGCTGGCCAAGCCCATGTTACTGCTGAGCGGGATTTGATTAGAGCGACTAAAGGGAGTGAAAGCGATGGTAGAATTCGGGCATGTCAACCTGCACAGAGGTTAGTATGTGTAAATTGTGATTAGAAATCTTGGTTGAAGTTAACCAAGTAAGATTTGGAAAGGATGAGAAGGGTGGGCGCGAGTTTTATGCGTAGAGACGCTTAGAAGGTAAGGCCGTACCTAGAGAGTAAAGGTGTGGTGTTATGTTTGATCCTTGCTCCCGGAGTGCATAGTGCCGCGTGAGATATATTATGTGATAAGTCCACGAAAGTGTGTAGAATGAAAGAGGGTAGTTGATTTTTAAGAAGGCGCCATTGCAGGTTTTAAATAACGTGATTAGTGAGATTGTTAGGGTGGGAAAGCTGGTGTTTTCGTTCTTGGGGCGGGTTGAGGCTGTTGCGAGTCAACCCGCGGCTTTGTTCAGTAGTGAAGTCGGTTTGTGGTGGAATCGCCCAGTTGAAGATGTTGGTCAAAGATCGCGAAGGTGTTAGAGCCCAGTTTAGTTAACGTAGTACAAGTTCGTGGTCGTTCCAACCCCGATGAAAATCGGGCGATGGGGCGACCGTCGTATTTCGTGTCGAGGCCGTTGCTTTCCACGCGATGATGAATTATACTCCGGAGAAAGGTTGTAAATTTGCACGAGGTGCCTACGCCGCCTGTATATGTGGGCGACGGTGGAGCCCAGGTGGCTGTAGCTGTTTTACCAGTTTTTCTAAAAAGTTTTGGTAGTTCGGTTGGCGCCTCGGCGAGTCTCAGTCTGCATAGCCTGGGCGTGTTAGCGGATTTCGAGGGAGGTAGCGGTGAAAGTGCGTTGCCTCACCTTGTTAGGAAGTGTTTACGGCTACTCGTTTGATGTTCGGATGCGCGCCTTATAAGCCTTGAAGAGCGGATGTAAGAGATTCTTGGAAGTCGATTGGTTCGATCTTTGCAAGAGTTCAGAATGGTGGTTCGTGGATTGAGCATTCAGTAGTGGTAATTGTGGATAGGGTGTAGCGAGTTTTGGAAAAAGCAGAGAAAGCTTAGCTTAGGGATTACTTTGGGCACATTGAGTTCATGTGAAGAATAGGCGGTACGCCTGTATATGTTAGCATTTGCTTGGTCGGAGCTTAGGAGGCGATGCGTCATTAGATCTTTCGTATTGTTATGACAGGAAAGTATCGGAGATCCGTCCAGTGTTCAGGATTAATGATGACCACGTTAGAGATAAGTAACCACGAGTTTTGAAAGCGGCAAGCCGATGCTCAAATGTGGTATGTTATGGCGTTCGAGTGTACAGAAGTGTCACGACATCCTCAGGGGATCGCGTGGTCGGTACCGTTTGTTGGGTGGCCGGGTGACACTAGAACACCAGCGGCAAAGTGACAAAGTGAGTATCGGGAAAGAGCATGTATGGCGGAAACGTAGATGCTGATCATTTCGTTGTAAAGAAAGGGTGCTAAGAGGGTATACTTTAGACCTCGGTAGGAGCTTTATGATGTTAGAGGTGTTTCCTCGTGGACTTGGATGTATATGGTATTTTGCTGCGATTGTTTTACAATATTTGGCCATTTGTGTGCGAATTGTTTCGTAATTATAGTAGTGAAGGCTATCTGCGGTAATGGCGTTCGTTTTTGAGACATACAGAAGGAACATTACGGGCGAATGTTTCTAAGAGAGGGAAATGTTATACCCCGTATTTCCGAGGTATGTATGCGTAGAGGCGTGCGTAGAAAATTTAGACTTGAGAATAGGCTTGGCGAATTATTTTTATTACTTTGACACGGTTAGAAGTCGTTTTGTTGGCCCGAAGCGTTTCCATTTCGTAGGGAAAATTCCGGCTATGTCATTTTTAATTTTTTGCGGATTTTTTTCGAGAGGCGGAAATATTTTGGACCAACGCGAGAGGCGACACTTGTCACTGCCTCATTGGGGGCGTTGGGCGCAACGAAGTGGGAAGACGAAATGGGTTGCGGTTTTGTCAGAAGTAGTAGGTAGGATATTTTTGGTGGTAGATGGATAAGGTGCCTTGGCGCGCAGTCGACCTTGACCCTCACAGCGCTTGCCTTGCAACTTGGCATGATCTTGGCCCGTTGGTTGGCGCTTTGCCCAGCGACCTATAAATACCCCTAGCTTTGATGACTTAACTTCATCCATTCCCGCACAAAGTTTCTAAGTCTTAGCCACTCTTCACTATAAGCATGAGTGTTTCCGTCATTACCTCCACTGAAGGCCTTCAGGCGAGAGCCCCTCCCACACACAGGCCGGAGAGTGCCACTGGTGGGGTGGTGGGCGAGGGTATACTACCTTGTGGTGTTGTCTCATTATAAATACCCTCATATCTTGTAGAAATACTCTGAAAGTATTGTCTGCAGTACAGCGTGCATAGTAGTATGCATTTGTGATACAGGTTATACCTATCGGCCAGGAAAATACTATTATACTTCCGTCCCGGTCCACAAGAAACCAGAAACCACTAGGGAAAATCTCCACTGGTTAGTTTGAGTTTTATGTAGAAGTTAGTTAAGAAACATCTAAGGAGTGGTTTGGAGGCGGATTTGGGCGCGCAGGTGGAGGCCTAAGAGTTAGGGCTATACGTTGCAGGAGATCGGCATCTACTGCACTGCTTGGATAATTATGGACATCGAGGTAATTATCTTGTCCCCTATTGTAATTAAGAAATTACATGTTGTAAGGAAGGAATATATAGTTGAAGTATACTATATATAAGAACTGAAACGTAGCTTTGTGTGATGTCTTTGGACTTACTTTGAATTTAAAGCTTTGAATTTAAAGAAAAGAAGCTGACTGTAATTACGTGAATTTGTGGGGTGTATTACGGTAGACTTGTATGGTTGTGGGTAGGGAAGAAATTGCCCAATTTCCACGTAGGATCAACGTATCTAGATTTATTCTCACAGGAGTAGTCACAGACTTTGATAAGAACTTGTATAACTTTGTATGGGTTGGATGTTACCTGCGAGTGGCGTGTCTTTCTTGAGAAGATTGGACAGTGGCTAAGCCCAGGGTTATAAGGCGTTGGAAGCGATTTGCTAATGATCGATAATGTTCGCGGTGTGCTTCAGACCTCTTCCCTGCTCTCTTCCTGGCATGATATGTGCGGGAACTGCCTATGTAGTGCGGTGAGGCGTGCGTGTAGTTAATTGAGCGTGGTTATGCGGCGTGTCTTTTGACAAGCCGAATAATGAATAATCTTGGTAGTTCAAGAGAATTAAAGCCATTTTAAAAGAAGAGTAATACTTGGTTTTAAAATGCTTGAAGTTATATACTAGCTTTATGGGAAGTTAGGTCATAATGGCTTAAGAGAGATAAAATGAATGATTTATTATTTTAGAAGTTAGAGACTTGATCTTGTAAGATAAGAGACTTAACTTAAATGAATTATATGAATTTTGTAGTGGAAACCTCGTGAGTAATGAGGTACTTTGTTTTTAAAAGGGATAATGTTTCTTGATTTGGGAATTCAGTAATATCGACAAACCAACTGCGGGCGTTAATAAAAGGAAAAAGTATTGAATAATTAAGTATTATTATTAAAACCCGGTAGAAAGCTTTACCATTGTAATGAAAGTAGATGAGACAAAATGATATTTCTAGATCACTTGTTTAACTGTAATAAGATTGTTATAAGCAAGAATATCCTACTTTACATAATAAGGCTTATGTTTAGGCAGATTGTTTTAAAAAGAGAATTATATTCTTAGAAATGAATAAGACTATGAACTACTGAAACCTTTCCTAAAATAAGAAGCATTGAGCATTTGAAATTAGGCAAACTTGGGCGTTTGGAAAATAATGTTGTTACTTGATTTTACAAAGGTAAGTGTTTTCAGTTTTACTTAAAAGTGATCCTTTCTATTTTATACTCACGGGTATTATGTGACTGTAGAAGAAGCGAGGATGCTTTTAAAGATTTAATGTATGAAGTACCTTGCCAGGGATAGATACAGCTTGTTAGTAGAAAGTACTTGTGTGAATAAGCTTGATTGTATTGGTTTGTGATAGCCTTGTATTACTTTCTTGGTGTTGATTTTGTCACGACATTAAGGCAGTGGTAGTGCCTTCTGGGGCACCCAGTAGTCATACATCGGAGAAATGCCGGAAATATAAAACAAGACATATGAAACAATTTATAAAATAAGAACCACGATTTATGTGAAAACATCGCCTTTAAAGCATATATATATAATCATAGTTAATGATTTACATCCAGGCAGCACTAGCATCTGACATGACTCTACAGACCTCTGAAGAAAATATACAACTATGGCGGAGGCGGGGCCCACTTCGCCATACCTGGCTTGTACAAACTATCTACAACTTGAGGAGATCATACCAAAAGTGACATAGGAAGAGAAGTGCGAAGCTCCGTAGCAACGTAGAGATCTGAGATGCGAGATCAGCATTTCTTGCACTTACTGCGGCATGACGCGGCCCCGAAGGAGTCGATCTACAGGTACTAAGTATGTCTGGCCCCCGTAAGTACTTAAATAAAGAAAACATATCATTTTTAAGAAACAGGTTTACAAATATGTATGTAAACTTGACGAGGAAACCGCACTTACATGTAGTGCAGCATCCCATGAGCAAAACAGCGTGATAGGTAAGCTGTAATGGAGTCTTGTCTAGAAATGCGAGAATGATCGAAAGCTTGAGGCCACTCCCCATCCGTCGATACGCAAGCCTAATCCACGGAACTCGGAGTCCGCGCCTCGGCCCCGACTCACGTATGGGCCCGCGTGAGGTATCAACCCAGCATCGAGGGTAGAGCTACTCGCCGGCGTAAATCACGGACTTCATTGTCGCGCATAGCCCACCATGAGACCGCGTGAGAGCATAACCCGCATCACTAACTGCGCGGAACTCTGCATTAGCTCCGCGCCAGGCCCACGGACCGCGCCAAATTCTCGAATCATGGTGAACCGCTGGACCGCTTTGAGTCTACCGCGTCGAGAGGCGGCTTAACCGTATGTCGTCATCACGAGGTGAGTGATATTATCTTAACATATGACTTATCTTTAAACATGACATAAGCACAACAAGGATGCTCGCCCTATACAAGCGGGTTGCAAGATCTTGCAGGTACTAACACACGTAGCATCATATCATGTCTACTTGCTCCGAACCATGCTTATTATTCTTTTTCTACATGATATAAATGCAGTATAAACATTAGGCAAACTTGTTTCTTTTGCTCCGATCTTGAAGTGGTTATATAACTTTACCCGTAAAGCTAGTATAACTCTTGAAACACATTTTAAAAACCAATTAGTTCTCTTCTAAAAAAGATTTAATGATATTCTTTGAAATGCTTTGAGATCTTTATTATTGGATTAAGCCGTGAGGCATTGCAAATATAAGTGTTCATTAGAACTTAAGTCAAGACATTGCTGTCAGTTATTATTCAGTTAACACGTAATATCTGTAGTACTATATATATATTGTAAAATATCATGCTTTAGGAAAGAATCACATGCAACACCGTGAAAACCACCTTGGAAGTTGAATATGTGGCTTGATGAAAGTCAGCCTATAATAGTCACGAGATATCACATCAAAGACTGCTCTGAAAGTCATTCTACAGCGGAGGGTTCACGATTCTAGGAGAAGTCGGACGCGCTCCACGGTGAGCTATATAAGTCTCTTTGTGAAGCGATCACATGTAAAGTCTACAGTTCAATTATTCTTCTTTAAAGCCCCTTCTCTTGTGATAGCAGTTCAATTCCTGATACAATGATATCACTTACTAAGTATTTATACTTATCCTTATACTACTGACAGTATATATTTTCTAATTCCAAAAGAGGTTAGGATTAGTTACATAAGTAAAGTGCCCAATAATATCTAGAAAAGTCGCTGACAGAGCAAAGGTTTTGCTCCTAAGTTGTATGCTCCAAGAACCTAGAAGTTCTTCACAACTTCTACTAAGTACTAAGGTATTTCTAAGGTATTTTGGGCATTATAACGTCTGAAGGTAGCTTTTCTACGAGGGAGGGTAGATTTTGGCTGGGCTAGGGGGCCTCGGCCAAACTACTAGGCTAGAGAGGGTATTCGGCCAGGGCATTAGAGGAGGTGTTTTTGGGCGAGAAGACTACAAAGGGAGAGGAGAGGATTTTTCAAGACTTGGAAGATTTGTGGATGAAGAACTCTTCGTCTCTGAGGGAGTATTTATAGGTCAAGCCTTGGCCAACCAATGGCCAAGATGAAGACAAGTGCAAGGCAAGTGTAGGGTGAGGATTAACTAAGCACAAATATCCTACTGACCGCGACATGCCTGAGGCTACAAGCGTGCCTTGGCTCTCGATTTCGTCCATGGGCGATTGAAGTCCATCAATGGGAGGGTGCCAAGTGTTGCCCTCCGTTGGTCTAAAATGTTTGCGTCTCTCGGAAAAATCATAAAAATAAGAAATGGCATGGCGGAATTTACTCTGAAAGGCGTGGAAGCGTTTAGTCGGAAGCGATTCTTTTAGTGAGTTGTGTACAAAATAAAGCGTCGAGCTTATCTTTAAGGCAAGACTTTACGTCGTATTCCACTTACGTACATACTGCAAAATCACGGTATAACATTCTCCCTTCTTGAAACATTCGTCGAATGTTCCTTTCCCTGACGATTATCGAAGAAGCTTAACGATTTATAAATGCCACGCGTACGCGGGAAAGCGACACATGGCGAAGCGATAACGAATTTACAAGTAGGAAAGTGAATTTACGGAGGTGTGGGGAATAGGTGAGATCACTTCCATATCATATCCTCCTCGACTTCCCGTGTCATCTCCTCCGAGCTCGTTCGCGCGAGACTTTGTGGAAGCGCGTCGCTTACGATGGGCGTCTAACTTGGCGATCGACTATCGCTATGGGAATCTCATAAATACGATAACCCACCAGTCACTGGACATCGTCAATCGGGTGCACCACAGATGGATCCGATCGTCTCCTCGGCGTCAGATCGTGAAACCGGATCGCGTTGCCTCGGATCGGATGGCGGATCCAACTCGTAGGCAACCTTGCCTGCACCTGCGGACGATCGAAGCGTGATGTACCTTGGTGAGCCCCTTCTTCCGAATCTCATCACCGCCGTAGGTGACACGCTGAAAAACCCAATCATGAACCTCGAACTCAAGATGTCGGCGGCGATGATCTGCGTCGACTTACAGCCGACTACGGTATCGTAGCGCTCTCGGATAGTTTCACCTTATCCACTGCTCTTGTACCATCCCGGTCCCACTGCTGCCCTCGCCCACGTCGAACCAACCTATAGGCGATGCACTTCCTCCCACAAGGCGCCAAGGCCTCATGGCGCCACGAATCTTTGGAGTGGTAGCTATTATTATATACGAACTCAACTAGAGGCAAATGATCCTCCCAGCTACCACTAAAGTCAATAACAATTTCGCGGCATATCCTCGAGAGTGCGGATAGTGCGCTCTGCACGTCAGTGCATGCGTGGATGATGCGGTTACTCGGGCTCACTGCGTCCACTAAACCTGCGGAAGGACCTCGAAGTTAGCGTGGCGGGCTCGCCATGCGATATGATCAGTAGGGACTCGTGCGATCGGCGATCTCGGATGTAAAATCGGCATAATCCTCAAGCCACTCTGGCCGAAAAGTCGATCGGCGGGAAGAAAGTGGGCTGATTTAGTCGACTTTGTCGGCGATAACCCGTATAGAATCATGTCTCATACTGAGTGCGAGGTAATCACGTGATGAAGTCCATGTTGATTACCTCCCACTTCGGTCGGGATCTCGATAAATGCGTAACAAACCACGAACTCTGCGGTGCTCTGCCTTCGCTGCGACAACGGGCGAGCTACGAACTGCAGCGTCCTCTTGGCCGTCCACCGTATACAGATCTAAGGTCGTAGTACATCTTGATGGAGCCGGATGGATGAAATGCTTGTATTGTGCTTCCCCAGAACACTGCTGTAGAAGTCACGAAACATGGAACACGCGATCTGCCCTCAAACCTTAGCACCCGTCGGTCTTTACCTCGAGAGGACCTTGCCCTCGCGAAGAGGCGTATCGCGATATCGAATCAAAGTGGATCCTCGAGGTATTGCCTCTTCGCCTCGCCGGCGATGGAAGACTACGGCAACCTGCGAACTCTAACCCCCTTTGCTCGGAATCAATCAAGCGGACACGAGGCTAAGCTGGCGATGCAAATCACGAACCATGTCCCTCATCTCTAGTCTGCCCAGCGTCGATGACTCCCGTGACCTACATTAGGCATACGCCCGGCGTTGGCCTTGGGTGGTATAGGATATCAACATCGTAATCCTTAAGCAACTCTAACCACCGTCTGCATCGTAAGTTCGGCTCCTACGGTGAAGATATCTTTGGAGGCTCTTGTGATGCGTATAAATATCCACGTGAACCTGGTACAAATAGTGCCTCAGAGATCTTGGCGTGAATCACGTTGCGACTCCAAATCATGGGTGGTGGATTCCTGCCGTGTTTCTTGGTATCGGGATCGTATGCTATAACCTGCCATCTTTGCATCAATACATCCCAACACTTGCCCAGAGTGCGGCGCATCCTAATCTGCGTCATAACCATCGGACATACGGAAGTAAGAAGCGAGCGGTTAAATGGAGTCTCTCTTTCGACAGCGGAAACCACCGCTCACAAGCATCGATCCACTGAAACTTGGCGCCTTACGAGTCGACCTAGTCAATGGTGCGAAGATAAAGCAAACTTCTCCACGAACCGCCGATAATAACTGCGAGGCCCGAGCTGCGAACCTGCAGCCGGGTAGTAGGTCGGCCAGTCTGACCGCCTCGATCTTGGCGTATCAACTCGAATGCCATCAGCCCGGAGCAATATGCCCAGCGCCACTTGAAGTCAGCAAAACTCACATTTGGAAAACTTGGCGTCTGTTGCTGATCTGGAGAAGCGCCGGCCGCGATCGCCGGAAATGCTCGCGTGCTCTGCTCTGGCGAGAATAAACCAAGATATCATCAATGAACACTATCACAAGCGTGTCCAAAAATGGTTTGAACACTCGGTTACATCAAATCCGTAGATACTACCCGGCGAGAGCGTTGGTCGAAACCAAAGACATGGCCACTGAGACTTCATAATGCGTGCAAAGTCAGGAATGCGATCTAGGGACATCGGCCTCTCTGACTCGCGCACTTTTGATGATGGCCCGATCGCGAGATCAATCTTGGAGAAACATCGCACTGCCCAATGGTCGAACAAATCACTCCAATCACGAGGAGAGGTATACGGTATCTTAATGGTAGCCTTGTTCGGCTGCACATGTCAGCAACACCTGCATGCGCGGCGTCCGTCAACAACTTCTTCACGAACAATCACCGGCGCCCGGAGGGAAACTCGGCCGGGCTAATGAAAGCCGCTCTCTAGCAAATCCTAAGCTTTGATCCTTGACTCTCTCAGCTTCAGCGAGTGCCGTTACGTATGAGCGGAATGGAAATAGCGCGAGTATGCGCTTAATATGTCAATACAAACTCAATCTCTCCCCTCTCGGGAGGATACGAGTAAATGCAGGAAACACGTCACGGGAGCTTCCGTTGACTGGAATTATTGACCAGAAAATCTGGTACCATGACCTCGATTATCGAACACTCGAACTAGATGGTAGATATACCTGCCACTTTTACATCTTCCTAGCCTTGAGGTAGGAAATAAACCTACCGCCGGCGTCTGGTGCTCACTCCCGCTTTCCAGTGGCAAACAGCCGGCTCATCGAGAGCGGAACCGTACTACTCTCTCTGCGATGCATTGGCATAGCAGAAGCCTTAATCCGTCCCATGTGTCACGTCCGAAGTCAATCATCTCCCGACTCTGTCAAATCGGCTAGGAGTCGGCCCGGCGTAAATAATCCCACCAGGACAAGTCACATATACCGCCAGAGCTCTGCTGCCGAATCACCCCATTTTGGCGTAGCTACCTGCGAAAGGTCTATGGACTACCGGGAAACTCCATCCACTATCCTACTATACGCAACAAGGGAGATATATGGAGCGGAAGTAGAACTTCCGGATCACATCGAGGCATAAACATGAAACCAGCGGCGATAAGGTACAGCAGCGACGTCGGTGAAGGCCTCACGATCACAGCCGGCCCAGCAGACAAAGCGCCGTCTTGCCGTCACGGTTACGAGGACCGGCCTAGGCGGGACGAGCCCGCGACCTGCGCGCGACCTGCGGCCGCGAGCACGCACGCCCTCGGGGCGAGTAATGTAGCGTAGGGAGATGATGAAGCGGCCACGACACGAAGGTTTGGAGCCTACCACCAGCTGCGCCGGTCGGGCTGATCCACCATGATCATATAAGAAGTGACCTGCGTGCCCTGGCACAGCGTAACAAGATCCATAAGTAGTACCGCGCAGCTTCAGTAATGGGATCTACGCGTAAGCCCTTGTTGGCTGGTGGTCGATCGGCTTGATGCCCTGCCCTCTGCTACTGCGGGCGTCACGAAGCCACGGGGCCACAGTGCGCCCTCGAAAACTACGGGCATGCGGGGCGGTGCGGGAGTGCTGCACGGGTGGCGTAAAGTGCGAATCTAGGCTAGCTGGCGAGCGCCGCCCACGATAACCGCCCGAGAAGACCCTCCCGTCTGGAAATCGCCGCGCCTGCTGCAACTTCTTTGTCACCATCCCGCTGCCGTGCGACCTCTGCGCTCAGCGCTTGCATCAAGGGGCGTAGCGAGCTGTTGTCAATGCGGGTAATGTCCATGCCAGGTGGAGAGAAACCCGCACTTTTATGACTAAAGCCATATAGTCGTCCTAGCCCGGTGACATAGCGGTGTACCCTATCTCATGCTCACGCTACCAATCTCTTCCGGGACATGTCGGGCGATGCAGATCAGGCGCTCGTACATTGTATGCCCCGGCGGATGCGTCCTCTGCGCCTCAGCGGTAAAATCTATCAGGCCAGCGCCTCGCCGTAAATGCAGGCAAGAAGTGAGTGAGGAAAGCCTGCTGAGAACTTCGTCCAGTGGCCCACGAGGGGACGCGTGCTCTCTAGGGATAACTCGTGAATCAAACCAATGCGGCTGCGCGGTATCTTGCGGTGATTTATGTGAACAAAGATCCGCGGACTCGGTCTCCGGCATACGATCACTCTCAAAATCCTCGGGCCGGCGGATGAACTCCCTGCGGATCATCCTCGGACCTCGACCATAAAACTCCGTGAAATTTCACGGTTTCGAAATCACGGCCTTTCAAGCTATCACCGCCCTCGGGTGTACCCGCGAGTGCAGTGGGGAAATTTGGGCTGGAGGCTGCGGAGGCCCCAGAGCTGCCGCGTCAATCTACTACCCGTAAATGTCGGGCCACAACTTTGCCAAAGGCCCGGGGCACGTCTCCTTGTACCGCAACTCATCACTTGTGTGTGGGACGGGAGGTGTGGGTGCTAATTGTGTATCTGTCTTTGGCTGTGGCGTCATAGAACTTCGTAAGTCTCTTGGTATAGTGCCAGGCACGAGCCCTCGTGACTGCAGGTGTCTGCTAGCGACTCCGCCACGCTTGCGCTTGCCATACAGGCCGGGTTGCCTTACGTGAGGCATAAGCTATTTACACGAGGAGAATCGTTAGAGGTCCGACCTATATACTGACTCTAATAGCGATCTCGAGAATGAGAAGAATGAAACCAATCCTAAATATCACTGTAGCCTTTCTTTGATTATTGGTGTAGTGCAGCAACCTGCACGATAATCGAGACTCTGCTAGATGCAGTCATGTAGACACTAGGGGATTAGCTTTGCTCACGATACCACTTTTTATCTGCGACCGTTCGGGAGCGTGTGACAGCGGAGTAGTTGCCTTCTGAGGAGGCACCAAGTAGTCACTATCGAGAAATCAGCGGAAATATAAAAGCAAGAACATGTAAAGCAGGTTTATAAAATAGAATACCACGGTTTATGTGAGAAAAACATAAGCCTTTTGGCGTATATATATAATCATAGTTCGTGATTACATCAAACCTTTGTACAACATGACTACAGAGACCTCTGAAATATACAACCCATGGGACAGAGGGCGGGAGCCATACATACCACAATTACATTCATACAAACTATCTCTGACGGGAGATCGTACAAAGTACAGAGCCTCTCGGAAGGAGATGGAGCTCAGAAGCCTTGGCGTAGAGATCCTAAGGATGCGGATCCCCAGCACTGCTTGCCCGCCTGCGGCATGAGCGCGGCCCACGGAAGGTCGATCTACAAATGGTACTAAGTATGTCTGGCCCCGTAAAGTGCTTAAATGAAATGACATATCGTTTTTAAAACGCGGTTTACAAATATGTATGAAACTTGACCCGAGAAGCGGCGTACGTAGTCGCCGCATCACAAACAAAACAACAATAGGTAAGCTGTAATGAGTCTTGTCTGAGGCTGCGAATGGTCGAAGCAGAGCCACTCACCCATGCGTCATTACGCAAGCCTAATCGCTGGACTCACGGTCAGCATGAGCCGGCCTCCGCTTTGTAGGCGCGTTGAGAGTATAACCGCGTCGAGGTAAGGCTGCTCCTCGGCGTCGATCACGTCACAGACTCGGCTATGCTGTGCAACGCGCTAGCCCTACAGGACGCCACGCGCATGAGGGCATAACCCGCATACTAACACCTGGAACTCGTAGCTCAGGCCCCCTGGACCGCGTGAGGTATTCTCGAATCATGGTCCCAGGACGCTGCAGTCTACCAAATGCATCGGAGCGGCTTAACCAGGTATCGTCTCAAAGGTGAGTGATAGTATACTAACATAACAACTTATCTTTAAACAACATAAGCCGCAACAAGGATACTCGCTATATCTGGGCCAGATTTACGAATGCTAACCGCATAGCATCATGTCGTGTCTCTTATCAAACACGTCTTATTATTCTTTTCCTGATATAAAGTAAGTATAGCCCACAATACATGAGCAAACTTGTTTCTTTTATCAATCTTAAGTGGTTATACTTAACTTCCCATAAAGCTAGTATAACTCTTAAGCTTACGTTTTAAAACCAATTAGTTCTCTTTAAAAGATTACATTATTCTTTTGAAATGCTTTGGATCTTTATGTCGAGGCTTAAAGCGTAGAGGCATTGCCAGTAAGTGTTAATCGGGCTTAAGTCAAAGACATTGCGTGAATTGTGTCGATTAACACATGTCGTCTGCATTACTATATATATATTGTAAAATATCATGCTTTAGGAAGAATCACATACATACCGTGAAAACCACACTTGAGTTGAATATGCCGCGGGGAAGTCGACTATAATAGTCACGAGATATCTATCAAGACTACTGCGAAGGTCATTCTAAGCGAGAGGTTCACAATTCTACGGAAAGTCGGGCAGCACTTCCCTACAGGTGAGCTATATAAGTCTCTTTGTAAAGCTTGATCTATGTAAATCTGATTCAATTATTCTTCTTCAAAACCGCCCCTACTGTGATATGATTCAATTCTGATTCTGATATACTTCTAAGTATTTATACCCATCCTTATACTACAACGGTATATATTTTCTAATTCAAAGAGGTTAGGATTAGTTACCTGCGGTAAGCGATAATATCTGAAAAACAGAAAGAGTCCAGACGAGGTTTTGCTCACCAAGTTGTATGCTCGAGAACCTAGAAGTTCTTCACCTACTACTAAGTACTAAGGTATATGGCTAGGGTATTTTGGGCATTATAGCGATCTGAGAAGGTAACTTTTCTACCAAGGGAGGGTAGATTTTTGACACAGCTAGGCTAGGGGGCACCGGCCAAACTACTAGGCTAGAGAGGGTTCGGCCAAGGGCCTTCCACGAGGAGGAGGTGTTTTTGGGTGAGAAGACTACAAAGGGAGAGGAGAGGATTTTCAAGACTTGGAAGATTTGTGGATGAAGAACTCTTGCGTCTCAAAGAGTATTTATAGGTGAGCCTTGTGACCAATAGCGAGATGAAGACAAGTGCAAGGCAAGTGTAGGGTGAGGATTAACTAAACACAAATATCCTACCAACCCTTGACTTGTACACGAGGCGCAAAAAGCGTGCCTTGGCTCTCGGCCTAATTTCGTCATGGGCGATTGAGTCCATCGATGGGAGGGTGCAGTGTTGCCCTCCGTTGGTCAAATATTTTCTCTCGGAAAAATCCTTAAAAATAAGAAATGGCATGGCGGAATTTACTCTCTGGCTGTGGAAAGCGTTTACGTCGGAAGCGATTCTTTTAGTGAGTTGTGTACAAAATAAAACGTCGAAGCTTATCTTTAAGGCAAGACTTTGTCACGTATTCACTTGCATACATACTGCGGAAATCTGAGGGTATAGCAGTTTGTTAAGTAAATATGCTAGGATACTCGTGTGTTAGTATCTTGTGATGTTTGTGTAAAGGGGTTTCCGCCGATTGCGCTTAAATTGTTTCCTTGCTCGTGATATGTTGGTATTGTACCACTACGCGACTTTAGGAGGTTAAGCTGCCTCCGATGCGGGGTAGACTCGTGATGCAGGACCGTGATTGAGAATACCTGCATGCCACCCGGGTCGAGGGCTATGCGAACTACGAGCCTCTGAGTTCGAGTTAGTATACGGCCTTTATGGTCATGCGGTCTCTGTGGCATCTGCAGTGCGAGTCGAGGCGGATCTTGGGAGTAGCTACCCTCGATGCGAGGGTTATACCTCATGCGGGCCTGTAAGAGATTGGCCTATGCGGATTTGCGGAGTTCGGGCTAGGCAGCGCGTTTGATCTGCGGCGAGTGACGCGTTGATCATGTGATGAGTGCAAGCGAATATCATGATACCTTTTATGACCTTGTTAATCTTGTAGGTGTTAGTAGTCGGTTATGCCTTCATTTCCTACATCTTGTTTTATTAGGACACAGGTGGGACACATGTTCATGTATTCCAGCAATGGTGCTTTTATATCATAAGCTATAGAAATGATGAGGAAAGGTATTCCACAGGCGTGATTGATGTTGTGGGCGTGAGACCCGTAGTTATAATTGAGTGATAACTTTGAGGGTGTGAGTCACGACTTGACATGTTGCTTATTGTGGCTTAGTTTGGTTATCATACATGTCTCTGCTTTATATAGACTACTATGATTTCATTCTGATGTTATTTGATTTCACATCTCGGTACTGTTGTGCGACCTCGCTTGTGCGTTCATCTGCAGTAAAAATTCGATTATTGATCCTCACGCTCTTAGGGTCGCGATTCGGCGTTTGGAAAGCTCGTTTCTCGGAGGCTTATCTTAGTATAGTCCTGTTGTTGTAGGTGCTTACATTCGAGGGGTATGGCGAGAACCTGTCCGTCGTTGTTATCATATCATTCGTAAGTGCATAAAATCTTGTTGTGGGCGAGTTTGTAAAAAGGATTAAAGCGTTCATTTTGAAAGAGTTGTTATTTATATGCCGCGCTATGCGAAGGCAGCACTGTGAAACATGTGTTTCCTTTGCATTATTTCATATTGTGGTTTATGTTAGTGATTACTGCGATGTTGTATCACTAGGGTGCGGGGTAAGGCACGATCCGAGCGATTGGTCTCGAAGCCTTGATCCTCGCGATCCGTATGGCTGTTGGATGAACTCCTGCGGATCATCCTCGGCGCCGACCAGCAGAACTCACGGTGAAGTGACTCGAGAAGTCCAGTCTCGAACTATCCGATGCGGGGTGAACTCACGGTGCTCTTTGGGCTGAGCTGCTGCATCGGCCTATCCTCGTGCCTCGCCACGACCACGGCTAATCTTTGGGCCATCTCGCGTAACCCGTCTCCTGCTCACGAGGTGTATGGCGGAGAGCTCAGTCTTGCAGGGTCTCGATAAGCCATAGCTGCGACTCTAAGCCTGTTGGGGCCGGCCAGCGTCGTGGAACTAAATCCGTCGATGCAGGATATCACCTCGGGTAAAAGGCGGGCACAGGCCTCGTGACCTGCGTGTTACTCTGCGGCTCCATTGCGAAAGTGCCTTGCCTTATACGGGCAGGTTGCACTAGTGCGTGGTATAAGCTGGAATAAAAGAAATCGATCGGAGAGAGTCGACTTACAACACGACTCTAAGGCGCGATCTGAGTGAGAAGAATGGAAACCAATCCTAAATATCTGCTGACCTCGATTATAGATGTAGTGCCTGACAGCAACCATTTGGAAATAATCAAGACTCTGATGTCGATCAGTAGACACTTTTCAGGACTAGCTGCTTTGATACCACTTTTGTCACGACCGTTCCGGCTGCGGCTAGTGCCTTACGAGCGACAGTAGACATACATCGAGTAACCAGTGGAATATAAACTTGCAAACATGAAGCGGTGTAGAATAAGACGATCTATCGAAAAAGGTTGCTTTAGCGTGTATATAAATACCAAAAGTGAATAGATTACAACTTATTCTTGACCCACGTTGAACCCCTGGCGTGACTACTGGACCTGCAAGAATAACAAGCGTGGCGGAGGCAGCCGCCATACTTCCCACTGAATGTACAAAGTCTACAACCTAATGGAATCGTACCAAAGACAAAGCCTCGGAGAAATAGATGTCACGACCGAACCGGGCAGTGTGGTACCTACCGGGCCTGGTGATCTGACATCGAAATCAGTGGAACATAAAACAATAACATGAAACCAATGCAATAAAGCGGTGAAATAAGAAGGCAGGCTAACCCAGCGGTTACCTTCGTAATATATAACAATTTGAGCGATTCGTCACTTTGCAACTCTTCCCCATGATCTACAGGACCTCAAGAATGATCACGACAATGATGGCGGGATAGGGCCGAAACCACGAATGTAAACACCTACTACGGGGACTATACTGTTGATAAGCCTCGGAAGCGGAGCTTCCCATTGACGTGACCACGAGCTAGGATCAACGGCGGTGTACCTGACTGCGGCGTGAGCAGCCCGAAGGAGTCGATGCAGTATCAAGTATGTGGCGAAAATCGTAAATGAAATCATAATAGTCTATAAATCGAGAGACATGTATGATAGCGAACTACGATTTTCAATAAATGCGATCATGTCAAGTCGGGGACTCGCCTCAAAGTCACTCGAATATAACTATGGGTCTCGAAGCCCATGCATCAATCATGCGTGGAATACCTTATCACTGCCGGCGATTTATGATATAAAAGCACGAAATACATGAACACGGGTCCACTTTGTGTCCTAATAAAACGATGCGAGGGTAAATGCGAAGGCATAGCGAGCTACTGCCCGCAGTACTAACGAGTCATAAAGCGTATCATGATATCTGTCTAGGCCGTCACATGATCAAGCGGTCATCCGCTTGTGATGCTCGGATGTGCGCGTCTAGCCACAGAACTCTCGCGACTCGCATAGGCCAACCTCGTAGGCTGCGTGAGGTATTCCTCGCATCGAGGTAGCCTCCGGCATCGTCTGGACTCGCGATCCGCGTAGCCACGAGACCGCGTGACCACAAGGGCGCAAGCTAACACGGAACTCCGTAGTTCGCATGGATCCACGGACCCGCGTGAGGTATTCTCGAATCATGGTCCCGGACCGCTGAGTCTACCGCGTCGGAGGCGGCAACCTCAGGAAACAAGTCAAGGTGAGTGGTACAATACCAACATAACGGTGAGAGTCAAACGACTTTAAGCGCCCGATGTCGAGAAACCCCTTTACGCTAACATCACAAGAATGCTATCACCGTAGCATCTGGCATGTTTACTTAACAAATCAACAGAGAGTATTACAAGGCAATCACAAACCAACGTAATCAAGTTATATACACAAGGTACTTTCTACTATATGATTAACAAGATCGGGTTTTATCCCAAAAGTACTTCATACATTAACTCTTTAAAGATCGTTACTTTATAAAACCACACAATACGTAGTATATGACAATAGAGTGATTATCTTTTGAAGTAAATCAAAACACTTACCTTTGTAAAATCAAGTAACAACATTATTTTCCAAGCGTCCAGTTTGCCTAATTTCAAATGTTCACGTGTCTTATTTTAGAAAGGTTTAGTAGTTCATAGTCTTATTCATTTAAGAATATAATTCTCTTTTAAACCATCGAAACATAAGCCTTATATGTGAGTAGGATATTCTTGTTTATAACAATCTTATTACAATGACCGTGATCCAGGAAATATCATTTTGTCTCATCTTAGCTTCTATGCGGATGGAAGTTTCTCTTGGTTTTAATAATACTTAATCTGTCAAAACATTTCCTTTTATTAGCGCTGCGGTGGTTTGTCGATACGTTCGATTTCGAACTCGATAAAACATTCTTAAGCCGTTATACCTAACTTACGTAAAGCTAGTATAACTCTTAAGTTTTCAAAAACCAAGTATTACTCTTCTTTCAAAATGATTCAAAATCTTTTGAAATACTTCAAGTTCTTTATTATCACATAACCAGCGGTTATAGTTCAAATCGGTTACCTTATAAAAACCACAGTATTTTCTTACATCATAAAATTTGTTATAACTTGACTTCCCATAGTTATAACCTTTATGTTTTAGACAATCAAATACATTTAACACGTATACGTCTACGTACTACATAGTTACAATATCATGCTAGAAGAGATAGGAAGAGGTTCGCATACCTCATGACGATATCGACTAAAAGCAAGCGCTCAGTACTTCCAATGGCTACTCCTTAAGCCCAGTAGATCGCGCCACACGTAGTACTTGACCTATAAGGCCACAGGCGCTTATTAACATTTAGATCTCTTCGTAGAACATTCTCTGAGAAAATTCGACACCTCCCCACACATGACGCGTAAATCTCTCTCTATCGAGGCGGCTATCAAGCCAACGGGGTTTATACATCTGTCGGACGTGTACAATTCTACTTCCAGTAATGCTACACAAGTCTCATGTCTGATCTATGTAATTCTGATTGATTATCTTTCTTTATATTAGGGCTTAAGTCAAAAGACATTGCATGAAAGCTAGGATTCGATACTATATATAGTATACTCCAACTATATAATCTAACAACATGTAATTTCCAATTACAATGAGGGACAAGAATATTTACCTCGATAAGCCCAAAATTATCTAGTTTAATGTAGCTCACGAGCAGCGTTTAGCTCGACTCAGTGCGCTCGACCGCTCAAACCACCCTTAGAAGTTCTAACCAACTTCACTTAATACTCGACTAACTATGGAGATTTTTCCTTAGGGTTTCGGTTTGTAGTGAAGGAAGTATAATAGTATTTACGGGCTTTTAGTATAAGTGTAACCTTGGAATACTACAAGGTATTTAGGCCAGGTATTTGGGCATAATGTAATACTTTTGAGAGTATTTCTACCAAGAGGGGTATTTATACGAGACAACACCACAAAAGGGGGTGTGTACCTCGGCCAACCCGCTAGGGGTGGGAACTCGGCCAAGGGGAGGGTGCTCTCGGCGAGACACTACGCTAAGGGGAGGAAGAAGCTTTCAAGACTTAGAGATTTTTGGATGAAGAAGTTCATCAAAGGAGAGGTATTTATAGGTCAGTAAAGGCCAACCAATGGCCAAGATTTGCCAAGTGTTAGGCAAGTGTAAGGCGAGATTAGGGCAAGTGTACCTGCCAACTTGCACACAAAATATCCTACCTACTACTTGACAAAAATGTCAGGAAAATGCGTCAGGGCGCCCGCCAAATCCGCCAATGAGAGGGTGCCAAGTGGCGCCCTCTTGTTGATCGACACGTCGTCTCTCGGAAAAATCCGCAAAAATTAGAAATGACATAGCGTAATTTACCTACGCGAGTTGTGTAAAGCGTTTGATCAACGACTCTAGCAGGGTGTTGTGCACAAAAATATTCGGCGAGCCAACTTTAAAGTTCAAATTTTTCTCGTGCGTCCTTACGTACATACCGGAAATCTGGGTATATGATGAAGCTTTCGAGGCTGACGGTGATCTAGAGTGTGGATCGACCAATTTCGTGCCTCGACTGCGGCGTGAGCGCGGCCGAAGGAGTCGATTACAATTATCAAGTATGTGGCGAAAATCTTGTAATGAAATCATAATAGTCTATATAAGCGGGAGCGGTATGATAGCCAAACTACGATTACCTGACATATAGCGACCATGTCAAGTCGGGGACTCGCCTCAAGTCATCACTCAAATATAACCATGGGTCTCGTACCCTGAATATCAATCGTGCGTGGAATTCCTTCTTCATGGCGATGTAATATAACAACACTAAAGTGCGTATGAACACGGTCCCATGTGTCCTAAGAACCGTCTGGGGCAATCTGAAGGCCGACTACGGATACCTCTGCGTCGCTCCGTTGGCGGGGCAAATCTGAAGCTTGACTACGGATACCTCAGTACAGCAATCGTATTACGTACCACCTGATCGGGCGGTCGAAAGCCACTACCGGATACCACTGCGTCACGTCGTTGGCCAGGCGGTCACAGCTAAGATGCAGGACCTACCACAAATCTGATGCTCGGGAAATGCGCATTCTACTAGATACCTCTGCGTCTGAAGACTCGCCATAATGCCGGCCGGGCAAATGCGAAAGCCTAACTACGGATACCGCTGCATCGTACGGCCAAGGCGATGCAGCTAACTACTAGATACCACTGCGTCACTAAAACACGTGGAGGGCTAATCCGTGGAATAACACTATCGATAGGAAGCGAACCCTGTCATGGCTACCACACTTGCACAAGGCTATCACCAGCAAACATGGGCGGGTTACTCACGCTCAGTACTTTCGTCTTATGCCAAAAATCGGGTTTAACCCCAGTACTACATCTTTAACTCTTTCAAAAGATCCGTCTCTTTCCAAAGTGACATGATACTAATACTCGTAGTATAAAAAAATAGAGTAACTATTATATTAAGTAAACCAAACAATTTCCATACTTTCTTTTTAAATAAAAATCAAGACAATACCATGCCTTCCTTTTCTATGTCAAATCACTTCTCGAACTAGTTTAAGTTTCAAAACTTCAAATTCTCAAGTCTCTTGCTTTTAAACCAAATCCCATGTGAGGAGCGATCAAGTCTCGCATCTTTTAAAACATTTGTCAAGTTACCATTTTTAAAACCAATAATAAAACCATTTCTTCATTTTCATAAAAGTCATTATAACTAACTTCCCGTAAAGCTATTATAACATTTTATGTTTTAAACCATCAAGGACAACTACTCTCGTTTAAATTCAAGATAACTTATTCTTTTTAAAGACCAAGTACTCATTACTCATGAATGAGGTTTTACAACTTTTTAACATAATTCAAGTCCTTAACATTTTATAACAAGTCACTTAACTAGAATCAAGTCCAGGACATAAAGGAAATCAACTCCTGACATGCGTGCGTCATATTGCACTATATATATGTATTTCACAAATATCATGCTCGAGAGAATAGGAAGAATCACATACCTCTCGGCTAAATCCACGCTAAGTCGGATATGTGGCGCATGATGTCAACCTATAATAGTCAAAACACGCCTATCAACTTCTAGTTTCGTGGGATTCTTCTAGTAGATTTCTCTTAGTCTATGAAAAATTGCAGCACCTCCCCGTTTCTACTCAATTCTCCACCTTTTTCAAGGCAGATAATAGTAACCAACATGCCATAAATAAGGCGCAATAATTCCGAAATTTAAAGAAGAGGATCTGCGCGAAGCGGGCAGCGATTAACAATCTCTCCTTAACAACAACAATAAGTAAAGAAGGGGATCCTGCGCCCGAAGCGGGCGCGATTAACAATCTCTCATAACAACAACAATAAGTAAAGAAGGGGATCAGCCCCGAAGCGAACGCGATTAACAATCTTCCCTTAACAACAACAATAATTTAAGAAGGGGATCGCGCCCAAGCGGAGCGATTAACAATCTTCCCTTAACAACAATGTAAATACGGTCAAAGTAAATCGATCCAAAGTAAATACGGTCCAAGTAAATACGGTCCAAAGTAAATCTGATCGCTTAAGTTGGGGTCCTGACCGACTTTACGATTTACTTATCCAATTACTTCATTAGTCTTCCAACTTATATTCCAATCTTTATATAAGTTATGGTTTCTTTGTTGTTAACTTCTTAGTAAGTAATGGATACATTTTTACCATTTTAATGGCTAATATGCCAATTCTCCTTTTAACATTTTAACAAAGTCCAAATCTTTCCTTATATCTCATACTACTTTTAACATCTTAACAAGGGCTAGGATTGAAACATGTGTATGGTATAAATTGTTTGTGTAGGTTCCTTTCTCCACTTGTCCCACAAATGTCATGCAAGACTTTGACCATTTGACTTGCTGCTAATCTTAAAGCGTCAAGTTGCCATGCAAATGCCATGCAAGAATTTTGGCCACTTGTCTTGCCCACTTGTCTTGAAAAAAACGTCCAACATGGATCTTGGGGTGACACATGTCGCCCTCCCATTGGTCCAAAATATTTCGTCTCTCGAAAAAATCTATAATTGGTTAAAATATCGAAAACGTAAAATTTCCTTCACAAGGTTCGGAATATTTTCCGTCGGAAAACAATTCTTTCAATATTACCCTAATTAGGGTTTATACATTCGTACGTACGTCCTTACATACATACTCCGGAACTACGGGGTATAACAAGACCGGACTGTTTTGGGGCTTTTTTTGGCACAAAATGAGGTAAACGTCCATCTTCTTTTAAAGTAATTGGATATTACATATTGCTATAATGTATGGATGAGCTTGTGCTAAAAAGAATGAAGAATAAAAAGCGTTTGAACCATTTTTGGGGCTAAAACCGTGAATGGACATGTTTGGTGATTATCGGGTTTCGTTGGTTATTGTCGTTATTAACGTCACCTATTGCATGTTATAATGGAGTAATATTTTTGTTAATAAGTTGTTATAACTTATATGGAAGTTTTGGAATTCGAATTAGATTAAAAAGGATTAAGGAAAGGGTAGTTGGATTGTAGTTGTTGGCGGAGATTTGCCTAAAACTGTGGGGTATCGTTATGCAGTTTTGATGGACTGTTTTGTGGTATAAAACTGCTGGAAAATCATCCACCAACATGTATGTTTAATGTGGATAAATGTTTAATGAAAGTCCTAAAGAGTAAGGGTGTTAAAGGCTTCACATTGTACCCTTAGTGTTGTTTATTTATGGACTATTATTGTGGACTGTTTTAATGTGATTGCGGGGCAGAATTTTACACGTCAAGTTAGGCGTGTAATCCCCTTTGGTTAACTGTTGGTTATACCCTTAAATGTGGCTTGTTGGTTGATGAATTCGGGCCTTGGAAAAGGTGGAAAAGTACGTAGAAACAAAGGAAGTGTTGCCTAATTTTCCGTAGAACTAGAGGGCCATTATTTGTTATAAGTCTTATACTAGAAAGTATGATATTGATAGAAGCTCTATCATCATTATAAGTTGAAGTACTACGTGTAGCATATTCTACTTGGAAGGTGGAATAGCCAATGAGGTTGAAGTACATTGGAGCGTATTGCTACTTGTCGTTTGGGTTAGTCACCAACGAGGTATGTGAACTATCCTTCCTTCTTTTGACATGATTATTTGGAAAGCCTATGTGAGTTGATTTTGGTGAGTCTATGTGACTTGATTTATTTGAAGTAAATGAATTGATTTAAAGTTATGAGACTTGATTTCTTAAAAGATTATGAGACTTTATTTTTCAAGTTATGGGACTTGATTTCTAAAGTTAAGAGATTTGATTTAAAGTTATGAGACTTGATTTCTTTAAAAGATTATGAGACTTTATTTGTCAAGTTATGAGACTTGATTTCTAAAGTTAAGAGATTTGATTTAAAGTTATGAGACTTGATTTCTTTAAAAGATTATGAGACTTTATTTTTCAAGTTATGGGACTTGATTTCTAAAGTTAAGAGATTTGATTTAAAGTTATGAGACTTGATTTCTTTAAAATATTATGAGACTTTATTTTTCAAGTTATGGGACTTGATTTCTAAAGTTAAGAGATTTGATTTAAAGTTATGAGACTTGATTTCTTTAAAAGATTATGAGACTTTATTTTCCAAGTTATGTGACTTGATTATGTGAAGTATACTTGCCTTGTTATTGGAGTATACGTGAGTATAAGAGACTAGATTATATGAAGCATATGTGACTTGGTTATGTGAAGTATATTTGCCTTGTTATTGGAGTATACGTGAGTATACGAGACTAGATTATTTGAAGCATATGTGACTTGATTATGTGAAGTATATTTGTCTTGTTATTGGAGTATACGTAACTTTATTATGAAGGTATACTTGTCTTAATATTCCTAAGTTCTTACCAAGTCTTATGGGGGATGTTGGTAAAAGTCGTTAGGAAGTAATGAAAGTTGTTGTAAATGTTGATTTTGGGTGCAATTCCCTATAGTGCTTTTGGGATTGAATCCCATGGATATTATACGTACACGTACAACTTATATTGAGATCATGTGAGATAAGTCCATGATTGTCATTGTATTTAGATCATGTGAGATACGTCCATGATTGTGATTGTGATTGTATTGAGATTATGTGAGATAATTCCATGATTGTCATTGTATTTAGATCATGTGAGATGAGTCCATGATTGTAATTGTGATTGTATTTAGATCATGTGAGATAAGTCCATGATTGTGATTGTATATAGATAATGTGAGATAAGTCCATGATCGTGATTATAGTTAAGATTATGTGAGAATGTCCATAACTCTTGTTTGAAAACGTAATAGTTGAGATTATGTGAGAATGTCCATAATTTCTTATTTTTGAAAGTGGGATAGTTGGGATCTTATTTCATGACTCTTGTTTGAAGAAAAAAAGTATATTTGAAACCATGTGAGTGCGTCCATGATTATGTTATAAGTCTCGTTTTGAAAAGGTACTCTTCTGCTATATGGTACAGTTGGATCTGGTATTTGATTTTCATACTTGTCCATGTCATATTTGTCCTGTTATGAGTTTATTTATAGTACCTTATGTTCACATACTTGGTACATTATTGTTATCTTGACCCCCTTTCTCAGGAAATTTGCGTTAAATGTCTGCGAGTCTAGGTACTCGATTGTGGATCCATGAGCTTAGAATCCTTGTTGACTTTATGGGATAGCTCGATGTTAGGAGCTTGTCATTATTGTTAGGTATATTGAGTGCAGCGGGGCGCTTGTCCGTCGTAGTATTGTCCAAAATCTTAGAGTGCATGTATTCGTATGTGAATTTGGGTAGCTAGAGTTGTATTTACATTGTTAAACAGTGTAGACCCTTTCAAGTGACTTATATTATGGCAACTTTATCGGCTTTTCCTTTGTTTAAGAAAAAAGAATGAGTGTTATTTATCTTCCGCGGCTTATTGTGTTGTATGAATAGAAGAGTGCCCATGTAGGGCACCAGTCGCGGGTTCGAAGTTCGGGGCGTGACAGAGTGGTATCAGAGCAGTTAGTCCTCGGAATGTCTACAGACCGTGTATAGTAGAGTCTTGTTTATCGGTGTGTTGTGCACCACATCTATAAACAGGAGGCTATAGTACATTTAGGATTGGTTTCCATTCTTCTCACTCTGAGATCGTGCGATAGAGCTGTGTTGTTAGGCTAGTCTATCCCTAACGTATTATTGTGATTGCAGCTATGAGAAAGACAACAGTGGCCCAGAAAGGATTATATGGATTGCGTATCCAGGTTGGTAAAATTATGGTATATATGATATTATAACGATGTATATATGTACGAGCATATTCATTTGGAGCCATATGTGTTGTCTAAAGTAATTATGAATTACCATGAGTTGGTTAAGCCTTAATAATTTCTTGGAAGGTGTGAAACATTTTATTGAATCCACAGCTAGGCTTTATTTATGTACTGATTTGGAATAGTCAGGAGGTAATGAACTGTCTAAGATTGTGATAGACTCTTAGAAGATCATGTTCAATTGACTTAAGGACATACCATGTTGTTAGATTAAGCTGTGATATGCGCTTAAGTGATTTTGTGAATAATATTGGTATGGAGTAAATAGAGTTGTTGTGAGTAAGACAACAAGATTTTGAGAAGCTACCTTACCCATATGTAGGGACTGATAACGTAAGCTTGGGACATAGAATAATTGTGAACTGTAGATTATTGATGACCACTGAAACCTTATATGTACCAAGGTCTTCTCGGGCAGTAAGATTTATTTCAGACCAAGAATGAGAGTTAAGTGCGACAACGGGTCGAGTTGAGGGCTGATTACGGGTCAACGTGGCACGAAATAGAGTAAGTCAGTTGGGGGTAGTCCCGCTATGTGATAGGGTCATGAGGGTGCAAGGCCCAAGTCTAGTTAATCGTTGTATGAGTTCGTGAACGCGTTCCACCAGAACCGGGTCGTGAGGGCCGAGAAGGGCCTTAACGGAAATTGAATCTAAGTATAATGACCCAGTTTGGATATAGTAACTCCAAGGATTTGGAAGAAGAAGTAGTTTTTGAAATTATGTACGTGTACTAGAATAAGTTTGGAAGTACGAGAAAAGTACGACAAGTAAGGAAAGGAGCGAACAAGTGTTAAAAGAATTGAAGTGGTTATAGTTATGAATTAAGGAAAGTACGAAAAGAGAATCCTTTTAGGTCATAAATGGAAGTAAATAGTGGTGATACACCCTAGATTTGATTCCCCGTTTGGCTTATGATTGATGTATATGCATGTGTGATATATTGTGGCCGGCATAATTGGTTTCGTCGAGGGTAGTTTAAGAAAACTATACCAAGATTTGTTTAGCATGAACCTAGTATGAACATTCGGGATGAATGTTTCTAAGGGGGGAAGGATATTACACCCCGTTATACCATGGCACGTAAGTGAGAACGTGACTAAGAATATAAGGTTTGAAAGTCAGAAAGAAAGTGTAGGTACATTTTCGTTAAGGAAAAAGTTTGGTCACGACGAACGTGACGTCGTAATTTCTTCACGAGGGGTCGGATTCGACCCAAATTTGGTATGTGGGCCTAGTATCTGATTATGAAGGCTTGGAGCTAATCAAATATGGCCCGCCAAAATTTCACAATTTCGCGGGACTCACCGGAAAATATGATGATTTCTCCAAGTCTTGAGATTTATTACTATTTTGTGAAGAATTATTAATTATGGACCTATAGGAGGGTGACACGTGTCACCCCCCACATGTCTTGGAAGACTTTGACTCTCTCTAGATATTTTGAGGACAAGTGGCTTGTGGGGCCCACTCGGCAGCTATATCTATCAAGTCTTGCAAGACTTGGATTGACTACACTTAGCCAAATATTGCTCTCGTCTTTCTCTTGAGAACACGAGAACACCTAGTGTGATTAAATTATTTTATCTCGAAGATTAAGGTCCTAACAGTGTTAAACCAAATTAACTCTCGAGAACCTCTAGTTGTGTGTTGGCCGAAAATGGTGATGAAACCCTAGGGGTTTCCGTCGACTTTTTGGAAGCGAAACGTAAAGATAAGTTGCTCCTAAGATTGTAGGGGATACATATATGTGATTGGATCTTGAAGAAGTGGGCGAAGCAGCTGCGGACGATAAAGATCGGACTTTTGGGGCTTTTGGCACAAACTGAGGTAAAAGTCATTTTTCTTTTAAAGTAATTGGATATTACATATTGCTATAATGTATGGATGAGCTTGTGCTAAAAAGATGAAGAATAAAAAGCGTTTGAACCATTTTTTGGGCTAAAACCGTGAATGGACAGGTTTGGTGATTATCAGGCTTAGTTGGTTATTATCGTTATGCGTCAACTATTGCATGTTATAATGGAGTAATATTGTTGTTAATAAGTTGTTATAACTTATATGGAAGTTTTGGAATTCGAATTAGATTAAAAAGGATTAAGGAAATGGTATGGTAGTTGGATTGTAGTTGTTGGCGGAGATTTGCCTAAAACTGTGGGGTATCGTTATGCAGTTTTGATGGACTGTTTTGTGGTATAAAACTGCTGGAAAATTAGCCACCAACATGTATGTTTAATGTGGATAAATGGTTAATGAAAGTCCTAAAGAGTAAGGGTGTTAAAGGCTTCACATTGTACACTTAGTGTTGTTTATTTATGGACTATTATTGTGGACTGTTTTAATGTGATTGCGGGGAAGAATTTTACACGTCAAGTTAGGCGTGTAATCCCCTTTGGTTAACTGTTGGTTATGCCCTTAAATGTGGCTTGTTGGTTGATGAATTCGGGCCTTGGAAAAGGTGGAAAAGTACGTAGAAACAAAGGAAGTGCTGCCCAATTTTCCGTAGAATTAGAGGGCCATTATTTGGTATAAGTCTTATACTAGAAAGTATGATATTGATAGAAACTCTATCATCATTATAGGTTGAAGTACTACGTGTAGCATATTCTACTTGGAGGGTGGAATAGCCAATGAGGTTGAAGTACATTGGAGCGTATTGCTACTTGTCGTTTGGGTTAGTCGCCAACGAGGTATGTGAACTATCCTTCCTTCTTTTGACATGATTATTGTTACACCCCGTAATTTCAGGACATGTATATAAGAACATACGTAAGAAATCAGGACGCTAAAACTTGAGACTCGTAGAATTTATCGAAATTATGGAAATGTCGGGAAACGAAATATTACGACGAATGGGAGGGTGCCACGTGTCACCCCCCCTTGGATGGTCTTGGACGAATTAGACCAAGGGCAAAAAGGTCATTTGACCAAAGCTAGGATGATCAAGTCTTGCAAGCCCAAAGCTTGATATTATTGACTAAGTCAAAGAGCCCAGTTGGCTTGATATTTAAATTCCTTCATCTAAGACCACACAAGTGTTTTGATCTAGACCCTCCATTTAATTATATAAGCACACTAGTAGCAAGACAAGTCTTCCACACTTAGAAAAATTTCACACTTGTTCTTGCACATTTAGGTGCTCTCGGCTAAGCCTCATTTCTCTCACAAAAGATTTGCAAATGTGGATCATAATTCACAATACTTTAACCAAAGGTTCCTAAGGGTATTATAAGGATATCTCAATAGAAAGATCCCGGAAAAATGACGTTTTCACGTTAGTCGCAAGGCGAAAACCTAAGGTGTTCTTCAACTTTGAAGTTGGAAATGGAAGGGAAGTTGTTTGTGAACTTCTAAGGGCTTCAAATAGCGGATTGGAGCGTGAAGGAAATGAGCTAAGATTATTAAGGAGCGACTTTGAATCTTGGAGTTATATAAGGGCTTATCAAGGTAACAATCTTGTCATTTTAGTGATTAAAGATTACTTATTGTTGTAGTTATGGATATAAACAAGCTTGAGATTTATATTGAAGATTGAAATGTTAGGGAATATTTGGATGGAATCCGAAAATTGCATGTTTAACCTTAAGATTGTAATTCAATTTAGTTATTAGTTTTAGTCGTCGCATGTCATATAAGGAAAGGATTGTAGTTGTTATTGTCGATTGCGGCTATATAACATGTTGGACTAAACAACTTGGATTGAAAAAGAATTGGAAGAGACTTTGTGTTGTTGTACATTGAATTGCCGAGAATGACATTGAATTATTGGACTAGTTTGATATCAATTGTGGGGGAAAATTTTACACGTCATGTTTGGCGTGTAATCCCCTTTTGTTAGCTACATTGTTGAGCCTTAAATGTGGCATGTTTGGTTATTGAGTTCGGGCCTTGAAAAAGATGGGAAAGTACGTAGAAACAAAGGAAGTGTTGTCCGATTTTCCGTAGAATTAAGTGACTTTACACTTAGAATATTCTACGTTTGAAGCTAGAAGTTAATAGACGTATTATGGTCATTATATGTTGACATACTACGTACGGCATATTGGACTTAGCAAGTGGATTGAACCGAAGAGGTATGTGGAACTTTCCCTATCTTCTTGAGCATGAGTTTTATAAATGTATAGTACGGTGGACGTACATGGTTAAAAAGGAATTTGGTTTCATTTTGGTATCCTTGCCTTGTCTTCGAAAATAATATGTGACTTGATGTTACATGGAAGGATTTCTTGACTTGAATCTTAAAGATAAGAGACTTGGTTATTTTGAAAGTTATAATACTTGAATTGAAGAGTACATGCTTACTTGATTTTAAAAAGATAGGAGTAACGTCATTGGAAAAGAATGAGTTACTTGATTTAAAGGAATAATTTCCTTAAATGTTGAAAGAAGAAGTGACTTGATTTTAAGGAAGAGAAGTAACTTGATTTAAAGGTATAAAGTTACTTGATTGATTTAAAGAGAAGTTACTAAAATTCAAAACCTTGAATGGAATGTCTAAAGGTGTAGTAACTTGATTTGAAAAGTATAGATTACTTGATTTGAAAAGTATAGAATACTTGATTTGGAAAGTATTGGTTTTTGAACTATTCTAAAGATAAGAGACTTGATATTCTAAAAGTTAAGAAACTTGATATTCTAAAAGTTAAGAAACATGAAGTATCCTGAAAGTTTTGTAACCTGATTTGAAAGTATATGATACTTGGTTTTAAAAATATAAGTCTATTGGTTATAAAGGAAGAATGAATTTGTCTAAAACATAAAGAGTTATAACGGATTTATGGGAAGTTGGTTATGACGGCTTTATGAAAGGTTAAAGATGTCTTAGTTTCTAAAGCATAAAGTTAGTATAACGGCTTTATGGGAAGTTGGTTATAACAACTTTATGGAAAGTTAAAGGAATGGTTTTCTCTAGTAATGTAATCAAGGATAAATGACTTGAAATAAAGAAGGGCAATTTGATTTAAAGGCATCAATTGCTTAAAGTTTTAAAGTAAGGGTCACTTGATTTAGAAGCCTAAAAATGTATTTCTAAAAGTGTAGTGACTTGTTTGAAATGTAGACAAGCCTTGATACTGCGGGTGTTAGTATCTTGGGGATTTTATACGAGAAATAGTCATTTTAAAAAGGATAAAGGTACGTAGTACTTTGGGTTAAATTCCTGGATTTTTATGTGACACGAAAGTGCCTTGAGTTTATAAAATGAAGTTCATTTTTTTGTATGATAATGGAAGTCTAAAGATTTTATGAACTTGCCTATGCCTGCTTGTGATAGCCTTTGAGTGCAAGTATTATATTTTTACGCTGCCGTGACTCTCAGTTGGAGAATGGTTTGTCTTGTTAATTTACTTGACGTCTGCAAGCGGTGATGGAGGATTCACGGGTATCTTCCATTGTGATTGATCCTTGGACATCTTATCGATGAAGGATTAGGGGCATGCGACGAGGATGCGGGTTAAATTCGAGTGCTATTATTACTCCATGGTCATGCTTATCGATGAAGGATTAGGGGCATGCGGCGGTGTTATATACTATTACTCATGGACTAGCTCTCCGTGAAGACATGTACGAGATGAGGATTCCACGGGCATGTTATATCACGATTATTACCCGTGGATTAGCTTTCCATGAAGTCATGTACCAGAGATGAGGATTCCACGGACATGAGATATATATATATATATATATATTGCATATGTGCGTCTGGCGATGATGTAGGATGCCGCGCGTAGCGCGTCACGTGGATATATTTTACACTTACGGTGTCGGCGGTGATGGAGGATTCCACGGGCGCATTTGTGATGTTTGCGGGCTTGAGACCACTAACGGGTGTGTGATGGTTTGAGGCTTGTGTCACTAGCCATGGTGTGACTATTGTTCATGTGTTGAAATAGTCTTTAAAGGTAAAGCCCGACTTTCATTACTTCGTTTCGGCAAGGCGGTTGTATTATTAATTTGATTATCATACTTGTCTCGACTTTTTATATCTAGACTTTATGATTTAAATTACGGTACTTTCAGTTTTACATACTTGGTACATATTTTGTCTTGACCTCGCTTGGGGCTGCGTTAAATCTGCGAGTTGAAGTGCGTAGCTTCGATCCTCGCTCTTAAGATCAACGATTAGTTGTTAGAAGGCTCCGTTTCTCGGAGCTTGTCTTTTAGTGCAGTTTTCTGATGTTGTAGATTTATGTACATTCGGGGTATGGCGAGCCTGTCAAAATCACGATTGTTATGTAAAAATTCTTAGAGTGCATGTAGTCATATCGTGTGGATTGGGTTGTAAAGAAAAAGAGTGCTTCTTTTTGGGTTATGTGTATACTTTTGGAAGGTGGCCTTATCGGCTAACCTGTTATTTATTTCCCTTTGAGTTGTATGTATGTTCCACTACTATTCTCTGATGTATACCTGTAAGGGGTGCCCAGGTAGGGCACCAGTCGCGGGCCCGGGGTTGTGTCGTGACAAAAGTGGTATCAGAACAGTTAGCCCTCGGAAAGTGTCTACAGACCGTGTCTAGTAGAGTCTTGATTATCAGTGTGTTGTGCACCACATCTATAATCAGGAGGCTGCAGGACATTTAGGATTGGTTTCCATTCTTCTCTCTCGAAGATCGTGCGGTAGAGCTGTCTTATTAGGTTGAATCATCTCTGACCTTTTCTTATGTATCAGTTATGCCTCCACGGAAGACGACCAGGGCCCAGAAGGGCAATGCAGCAACGAGGCGCTAGTGGTACCTGAGGGTTACTAGGACTCGAGCCGGACTATGCACGAGGTTGTGGGCGATCGGCGAGTTCACCGCAGCTTGATATTAGAGGCGAGGCGACTATAGCTCGGAGATTGATACTGAGCATCGGTTCCACGGCCGAGGCGAGTATAGGGTGTGAAGCGGTCGGGTTATTGACTAGCATAGTGGCGAGCGGCAAGCGAGGCGGGTAGCTAACCACAGGCCGATAGTTTGAGGATTCGGGATTTTAGGTTATGTCTGTCACGACTCGTTCGGGGCGTGGTAGTGCCTTACGGGCACCCAAGTAGTCATACATCAGAGAAAATCAGCGGAATATAAAAACACAAGACATGAAACAATTGTAAATGATACACAGTTTCTGAGAAAAGGGTGCCTTTCGGCATATATATATAAAAACCAAAATCTGGCAGTTTACATCCCCACTGTACAATAGGACTACAGACCTCTAAGGAAGTAAACAACTATGGCGGGACAGGGCCCCGCCATACCCTGAATGTACAAAACTATCTACAACAGGGAGATCATACCCAAAAGTAGAGCCTCCGGAGAAGATGGAGCTCGACACCAAAGCAAAGATCTGGGATGTGGATCTAGCACTGCTTTCCCTTACGCGGCATGAGCGCGGCCCAGAAGGAGGTCGATACAACGGTACTAAGTATGTGAAAGCGTAAAGTACTTAAATGAAATCATATCACTTTAAAACCAATTTTACAAATATGCGCGAAACAACGATGTAGCGCATAGTGCCATCATAAACAAGAGCAACGATAGGTAAGCGCATGAGTCTTTCTAGGCTTGAATGATCGAAGCGGGGCCACTCGCCCGTATTATCATTATGCAAGCCTAATCACGGACTCCGTAGTCGCATAGGCCACTCGCGTAGGCGCGTGAGGCGTAACCCGCGTCGAGGGTAGCTACTCCTCGGCGGCGTCTGGACTCGTAGTCCGCGTAGCCCGTAGACCGCGTGAGGTATAACCCGCACGCTAACACGGAACTCCGTAGCTCGCGTAGGTCCCTGGACGCGTAGGTATTCTCGAATCATGGTCCCGGACCTTTGAGTCTACCCGCGTCGGAGGCGACAACCCGGTATCATGTCAAGAGGTGAGTGATATTATACTAACATAACGAACATCATTAAACAACATAAGCCTGACAAGGATGCCTCTTATACAAGCGTTACAAGACATTAACACACGTAGCGTCATATCATGTCTACTTATCAAACCATTTTGTTATACTTTCGGAAATCAATATAAGTCTTTTATAAACACATAAGTAAGCTGTTCCTTTTATCATTATTAAGTCGTTATACTTAACTTCCCGTAAAGCTAGTATAACTCTTAAGCTTCTTGTTTTAAAAACAAATATTCTTCTTCTTTCAAAGCTGTTTTATAATTCTTTTGAAAGACTTTTTAAGATCTTTATTATTAGGGCTTAAGTCAAAGACATTGCCGTAATTATTATTAAGGCTTAAGTCAAAAGAAATTGCAGTAATTATTATTCAGTTAAAAAACGTACGTCTACCGTATTATATATATATTTTAAAATATAACATGCTTAAGATTATAGGAAGAATCACATACCTTATGCGAAATCCACACTTGAGTCGAATATGTATGTGTGAGTAACGACTATAATAGTCAAAGACATCTATCAAAGCCTAGACTACTGCGTAGGTCATTCTAAGCAGAGGGTTCTCATTACGGAAAGTCGGGCAGCACTTCCTACAGGTAAACTATACGATCTTGTAAATCTGATCTTATGTAAATACATTTCAATTATTCTTCTTTTATACCCTTCTACGGTGATAATAGTTCAATTCTATTTTGTAATATCCTTTTAAGTATTTATACTTATTCTTATACTTCTACAGTATGTATTCTCTAATTATAAAAGAAGGGTAAGATTACTTACCTCTATAAGCCCAATATTATCCAAGTATAGCGTCGATCTGGCGAGGTTTAGCTCTAGTCTGAGCAGCTCAGATAGCTCGAGAACCCTTAGAAGTTTTCAACAACTTCTACTAAGTACTATCACGGGATTTGGGCTAGGGTATTTTAGGAATAGCAATATACTTGGAAGACAACATTTCTACCAAGGGAGGGGGTAGGTTTGGCTAGGGCTACTAGGCTAGAGGGGTGTTTTGGCCAAGGCCTTTTCAAGAGGGAAGGGGGTGTTGGGCGAAAAGGCTCGCGAGGAGAGGGAGGATTTTCAAGACTTGGAGAGTAATTTGTGTATGAAGAACTCTTCGTCTTAAGGGGTATTTATAGGTCAAGCCATGGCCAACCAATGGCGAAGATGAAGCCAAGTGCAAGGCAAGTGTAGGGTGAGGATTTGCCCAGTGTCTTATCCATCCCTACACAAATATCCTACGACTCCATGCCCGTCCATTCGGCCCTATTGCGCCCGCGTCCGTCGATGAGAGGGTGACAAGTGTCGCCTCTCGTTGATCCAAAATGTTCGTCTCTCGGAAAAATCTGCAAAAATTATAAATGACATAGCCGTAATTTACCTACGAAGTTTAGTAAAGCGTTTAGTCAGCGATTCTTTTAGTGAGTTGTGCCCAAAAAAGCGTCTAGGCCTAAACTTTAAGGCTAAACTTTTAAACGTGCATGCCACTTACGTACATACTCTGGAAATACGGTATAACATTCTCCTCCTTAGAAACATTCATCCGAATGTTCCTTCCCAAACGATTAACGATAAGGTTCTTCGTAATTTAAATAGTTTGCAAATGCCACATCGGCCACAAAACAACACGGCATATATGATGAAAATTTATAAGTAGGAAAGTGAATTACACGGAGGTGTGGGGAATAGGTGAGGATACTTACGCCTGCATGTCCTCGCCGACTTCCCGTATCATCTCTCCACGAGCTCGTTCCGCCCGCAGACCTTGGCGGAAGCCCGTCCTTAGTCGCGGGCGCTAACTTTGGCGATCGATTATCGCTATGGGAATCTCCTCATCGATAACCCCGGTCACTGGACGTCGTCAATCGGGTGTACCACAGATGGATCCCGATACATCTCGCCGGCGTAAAACATGAAACACGGATGCTTGCCTCCGGATCGGACGGCAGATCGACTCATGCGGCAACCTTGCCTACCTGCGGACAATCGATAGGGCCCGATGTACCTTGGTGAGTTTCCCTTTCTTCGAATCTCATCACACCGCCGTGGGTGGCGCGAGAAAACCCAATCATCGACCTCGAACTCCGGATCTGGCGGCGATGATCTGCGTATGACCACGTCGACTACGGTTTGTCGATGCCGCTCTGGATAAGCTTTACCTTACCGACACTGCTGCACCAAATCTGGTCCCACTGCGCACCGCCTCGTCAGCCAACCTATCGGCGATCTGCACTTCCTCGTACAAGGCCTCAAGGCGTCGTCGAATCTTTGGGTGGTAGCTATTATTATCGAAACTCAACTAGAGGCAAATGATCCTCGGCTACCCACGAAGTCAATATACGGGCTCGCGACATATCCTCGAGAGTGCGGATAGTGCGCTCTGCTGTCCGAATGCATGCGTGGATGGAATGCGATGCTCGGGCTCACTGCGTCCTAGACCGCACGGAAAGACCTCGAAGTTAGCGTGGCGGGCTCCTACATGCGATATGATCGAAATAGGGACTCCATGCGATCGGCGATCTACCGGATGTAAAGTGCGGCATAATCCTCGGTAGAAAAAGTCGATCGGCGGGAAGAAAGTGGGCTGATTTACGTCGACTATCGGCGATAACCCAAATAGAATCATGCTTCGCCGAGTGCGAGGTAATCTGTGATAAAGTACATGTTGATCACCTCCGGCTTCCGGTCGGGATCTCTGTAAATGCGCGATAATCCACGGGCCTGCGGTGCTCTATCTTCACTGCGCAACACGGGCGCGAGCTACGAACTCATGGCGTCCTCTTGAAGCCATCCGCGATACACGAGATCTAAGGTCGTGGTACATCTTGGTCGACCACGGATGGATGAATGCTTGTATTGTGTGCTTCCCGAGAACTGCTGCGAAGTCACGAAACATACGGAACACACAACCTGCCCTCAAACCTTAGCACCCCGTGGTGCTACCTCAAGGACCGCTTCTCGCGAAGAGCGTATCCGCGATAGCGTGTCAAGCGGATCCTCGGCTGTTGCCTCTTGCCTCGCCGATGATGGAAGACTTCGGCAACCTCGCGAACTTCGAACCCAGCTGCTATCGAGAATCAATCAAGCGGACACGAGGCTCGCTAACTGATGCAAATCACGAACCATGCCCCTCGCCATTGGTGCGCGTCGATAGGCTCCCGTCGACCTCGACTAAGGCATACGCCTGACATTGGCCTTCCGGGTGAGTACGGGATATAGGCGTCATAATCCTTAAGTAACTCTAACCACCGTCTGCAGCGTAAGTTCGACTCCCTGGTGAAGATATCTTGGAGGCTCTTGTAGTGCGTATAAACATCCCGTGAACCCAGTACAAATAGTGCCTCGGATCTTGGCGTGAATCGCGCGCGACTCGAATCATGGGTGGGGTAGTTCCTCGTGTTTCTTAAGTTGTCGGGATCGTGCGCTATAACTCTACCTGCTGCGTCAACCGCATCGGCCCGATGCGGCGCGTCCTGATACACAACATAACCGTCTGGTCCTGCGGAAGAGTAAGAGCGAGGCGGTCGTCGATTTCTCCTTTAATGCTGGAAACCACGCTCCTGACATCGATCCTGAAACTTAGCGCCTTACGAGTCGGTAGGAGTCAATGGTGCGAGATAGAAGCAAACTTCTCCACGAACGCGATAATAACATGAGCCCGAGCTGCGAACCTCAGCCGGAGTAGTAGGTGCAGGCCAACTCATTGCCTCGATCTTGGCGTATCCACGAATACCGTCGGCCCGACAATATGCCCGAAAAGCCACGAAGCTAACCAAAACTCACATTTGGAAAACTTGGCGTATAAGCTGCTGGTCGGAGAAGCTGTCGGCCGATCGCCAAATGCTCGCGTACTCTGCTCTGGCGAGAATAAACGAAGATATCATCGATGAACACTATCACAAGCGTGTCAAAAATGGTTTGAACACTCGGTTCATCAAATCCATGAATCTGCGGAGCATTGGTCAACAAAGACATGACCACGAACTCGTAATGCGAAATGCAGGTCGGAATGCGATCCACAGGACATCAGCCTCTCGACTTCGTGCACGATGATAGCGATCGCGGTCAATCTTGGAAAACATCTCGCACCTGCGGTGGTCGAACAAATCATCGATCACAGGAAGGGTATACATTCTTAATGGTCACCTTGTTGTTGCACATGTAATCAACACTGCGTCGCGGCGTCGTCCTTCTTCTTCGCGAACAATCTGGCGCTCCCGAGGGAGAAACACTAGGCACGATGAAGCCGCTTCTCGGCCAAATCTCTCGGTCCTTGACTCTCTCAACTCGGCGGTGCCATTACGTATGGCGGAATGGAAATAGGCGAGTGTGCAACACGTCTATACAAAACTCAATCTCCTCTCGGGAGGATGCGGGAGGTCGATGCGGAAGCACGTGCGGGAACTCTCGACTCTGGGCCGGTGAAAATCTGGTACGCGACTTGATATCAAACACGAGCGAGATGGTAGATATACCATACGCGCGTCTTCCAGCCTTGAGGTAAGAAATAAACCTACCGCCAGCGTCTGATGTTCCTCGCTCGACCAATGGCTCTCCGAAGCTGGAACGTACCACTCTCTCCTACGGTCTACATTGGCGTAGCAAGAAGCTAGCCAATCCGTACCCGTGATCACGTCGAAATCGGTCATGTCGACTCTATCAAGTCGGCTAAGTCGCAGTGTATATAGTCCTGGACAAGCCACATATACCGTAGAGCTACCAGAATCACCCTGGCGTAGCTACCTCGAAAGGGTCTATGGACTCGAGCTCATCCTATCCTACTAGCGATAAGGGAGATATAGGGGCAGTAGAACCGGATCTATCAAGGCATACCGTGAATCCGAGCGATAAGGTACTGTGGCGACATCGGTGAGGCCTCACGATCTGCCGGTGGACAAGGCATAAATGCGATTACGAGGACGCTAGAAGCTGGACCAGCGCCCACGACCTCTGCGCGACCTGCGGCCCGTAGTACCACGCCTCGGGCGGTGGCTGTCGGGGATGAAGGCAGACGAAAGAACTGTGGTGACCCTACTATCTGCCTGCCGCCAGTGGACGGTTCCTCGCAAAGTGACCTGCGGCCTGGCGAAACAAGCTCCGTGCGATACCACAACTCGAAGTGGGATCTCGCGTCGGCCACCGAGGGTGGTCCGTCGGCGATACCTCTGCTGCTGCGGGCGTCTAAAGCCACAGGGCCACAGTGCGCCCTCGAATACTCTGTTGTCTTGAGGGCGGTGCGAGTGCTCTGGTGGTGTGGTGCAAATCTAGGCTAACTGTTGAGGCCCGCCACGATAGCCACCAAAGACCTGCCGTCTGGTCTTAACCTGCTGCTGTCAACTGTCGGCCTCTGCGCTCGCCGCTGCCAAGTGCATGAGCTGCGTGCGGGTAATATCCATGCACGGTGAAGAGCTACACGTCTGAGACTTCGGCCATATAATCATCTGGCGGTGGCGTAACGATGCACCTGTCCTCGTATCGCTGCGATGCGAGGGGACATGCTCGAGCCAGCGAATCAAACTCAGCGTTGTACTCCTGGCGTGCGTCCTCTGCGCCTCGACAAAAATCTATCGGCCGTGCCCTCCAAATGCGGAGGCAGAAGTGAGTGAAAGGCCTTGGCTTCGTCCCATATTCTTTGAGGCGCGTGCTCTCCTCGGGAAAGCTCGCGAATCAAACCAATCGGCTGCGGTATCGCGCGGCCGATGAAGCAAAGGTCCGCAGACTCGGTCTCTGAAGCCTTGATCACCGCGTGATCCTGCATGGCCAGCGGATGAACTCCTGCGGATCATCCTCCGACCTCGACAGTAAAACTCTGGCGGGCTCTGACTCGAAATCCAGTAGCCTCGAACTATACGCCTCGGGTGAACCGAGTGCGAGTGCTTGGAACTAGGGCTGCATCCGGCTATCCTCGTGTCAGCCTGATCCTAGCCAATAGTGGGCCGTCTCATTGTACCTAACTCCTGCCCGGTGTGGGGCGGGAGGTGCGAGTCTGTAGTCTCTCTTTGAAATTGCGGCGTCGTGGAACTACGCCGTCTACGCAGTATAGGCGGGCACGAGCCCTCGTGACTCGGTGTCATACTAGCGACTCGCCGGTGCCTTGCCGCCATACGGGCGGGTTGCCTTACGTGGAGGCATAAGCATTCTGAGAAAGGAATACGTTAGAGGTCGACCTATAACACAACTCTAAAGCACGATATCGAGTGAGAAGAATGAAACCAATCCTAAATATCCTATAGCCTCACGATTATTGGTGTGGTGCCTGACACGCGATGTCAGACTCTACTAGATGCAGTGCGTAGACACTTTCAGAGGATTAAGCGCTCTGATACCACTTTTGTCACGACCCGTTCGGGGCGTGGTAGTGCCTTACGGGCACCCAGTAGTCATACATCGAGAAAATCGGAATATAAAAACACAAGACATGAAACAATTGTAAATGATACAGTTTACGAGAAAGGATGCCTTTGGCATATATATATAAAAACCAAAATGCAGCGGTTTACATCCCAGTGTACAATAGGACTACTGGACCTCTAAACAAGTAAACAACTATGGCGGGATAGGGCCGCCATACCCTGAATGTACAAAACTATCTACAATACAGGGAGATCATACACAAACGTAGAGCCGCAGGAGAAGATGTAGCTCCTGACAACATCGCAAAGATCCTAAGCATGTGGATATAGCACTGCTTGCCCTTACACTGTGGCATGAGCATCCCCAGAAGGAGAGTCGATACAACGGTACTAAGTATGTGAAAGCGTAAAGTACTTAAATGAAATCATATCACTTTAAAACCAATTTTACAAATATGCGCGAAACAACGATGTAACGCGCATAGTGCGCATCATAAACAAGAGCAACAATAGGTAAGCGTAGCGAGGTCTTTTCTAGGCTGCGAATGATCGAGCGGGGCCACTCGCCCATATTATCATTATGCAAGCCTAATCCACGGACTCCGTAGTCGCGTAGGCCACTCGCGTAGGCGCGTGGCGTAACCCGCGTCGGGGTAGCTACTCCTCGGCGGCGTCACGGACTCGTAGTCGCGGCCACGTAGGCCGCATGAGGTATAACCCGCACACTAACACGGAACTCCGTAGCTCGCGTAGGTCCCTGGACCGCGTAGGTATTCTCGAATCATGGTCCCGGACGCTTTGAGTCTACCCGCGTGGAGGGCATAACCCCGATATCATGTCAAGAGGTGAGTGATATTATACTAACATAACAACTTATCGTTAAACAACATAAGCACAACAAGGATACCCTCTTATACAAATGTTACAAGACACTAACACACATAGCATCATATCATGTCTACTTATCAAACCATTTTGTTATACTTTCCAGAAATCAATATAAGTCTTTTATAAACACATAAGTAAAGTATTCCTTTTATCATTCTTAAGTCGTTATACTTAACTTCCCATAAAGCTAGTATAACTCTTAAGCTTCTTGTTTTAAAAACAAATAATCTTCTTCTTTCAAAACTGTTTTATAATTCTTTTGAAAGACTTTTTAAGATCTTTATTATTCAGGCTTAAGTCAAAAGACATTGCCGTAATTATTATTCAGGCTTAAGTCAAAAGACATTGCGTAATTATTATTCGATTAACACGTCGTCTACCGTTCTATATATTTATTTTAAATTATTTAATTCTTTAGAGTATAGGATGAAGCACATACCTTCGCGAAATCCACACTTGAGTCGAATATGTGTATGTATGACCTATAATAGTCAAAGACATCTATCAAAGCCTGAACTACTCATGGTCATTCTAAGCAGAGGGTTCTCTATTACGGAAAGTGGGACACTTCCCTGCGGTAAACTATACGATCTCTTGTAAATCTGATCTATGTAAATGCAGTTCAATTATTCTTCTTTTATACCCTTCTACGGTGATAATAGTTCAATTCTATTTTGTAATATCCTTTTAAGTATTTATACTTATTCTTATACTTCTACGATATGTATTCTCACAATTATAAAGAAGGGTAAGATTACTTACCTCTATAAGCCCAATATTATCCAAGTATAAGCGTCGATCTGAGCGAGGTTTAGCTCTGAAATCTGAGCAGCTCAGATAGCTCGAGAACCCTTAGAAGTTTTCAACAACTTCTACTAAGTACTATCTGGGATTTGGGCTAGGGTATTTTAGGAATAGCAATATACTTGGAAGACAACATTTCTACCAAGGGAGGGGTAGGTTTGGCTGGGGCTCTAGGCTAGAGGGAGGGTGTTTGGCCAAGGCCTTTTCAAGAGGAAGGGGGTGTTGGGCGAAAAGGCTCGCGAGGAGAGGGAGGATTTTCAAGACTTGGAGAGTAATTTGTGGATGAAGAACTCTTCGTCTTAAGGGGTATTTATAGGTCAAGCCATGTGACAATGGCGAAGATGAAGCCAAGTGCAAGGCAAGTGTAGGGTGAGGATTTTCCCAAGTGTCCTTATCCATCCACTACACAAATATCCTACGACTCCATGCCCGTCCATTCGGCCTATTGCGCCCGCATCCATCAATGAGAGGGTGACAAGTGTCGCCCTCTCGTTGGTCCAAAATGTTTCGTCTCTCGGAAATATCCGCAAAAATTATAAATGACATAGCCGTAATTTACCCTACGCAAGTTTAGTAAAACGTTTCGTCGAAAAACGATTCTTTTAGTGAGTTGTGCCCAAAAAAAACGTCCTAGGCCTAAACTTTAAGGCTAAACTTTCGTACGTACGCCCTTACGTACATACTCTGGAAATACGGGGTATAACATAATCCACCCGAGTACTATGGTTCGAGATCTGAGGATGATCCTCAGGAGTTCGTTTGGCAGCTACATCGGACTATGCATTTACTTAGGGCCTCGGAGACAGAGTCAGTTGTGTTAGCTTCTTATATGCGATATTGCGTTGAACTGGTTTGAGTCATGGGAGCTGTCTAGAGGTGTGGGTGCTCTTCCAGCTGTTTGGGATGAGTTCACAGAGGCCTTCTGTTACACCCCGTAAGTCCAGGACATGTATAAGAGAATGTACGTAAGGAAACAAGACTTGGAAATTAGTACGAAAGGAAGAATTGTTTTTCTGACGGAAAATCTTCCGAACGTCGGAAAGGAAAAATGTTCGTTGTTGAGAATTGGATTCTCAAAATGTATTATTTGAGGATTATGGAACTTATTAACATTTTGGAAATTTATTTGTACGGATTTGGTCATGTGGGGCCCACCCGAGGAATTTTACGTTTTGTGGGGCCCACGAGGGTTACGGAATTTTATGGACGAATGAGAGGGCGACACGTGGAACCTCCCCCACATGGTCTTGGTCGAAATATGTAAGGGTAAAATGGTCATTTACCATGGTGGAAGATAAGTCTTGCTAAGCTTGAGATTGTTGACCAAGTCAACTTGTCCACTTGTGCTTAATCCTTGTGATCTTCATCTTAGCCACCCATTTGTTTAAGTCTAAGCCATCCAATGTGTTATATAAGCATGCTACTAGTGCAAGACTAGTTTTCAACACTTAGAAAAAAATCACACATTCTTGTTCTTGCTATGTTGCTCTCGGCTTTGTGCCATTTAGGAAGACAAAATTTTGTAGTTTTGATCCTTTGTTCACAAGACTTTAACCCAATGTCCCTAAGGGTATTGTAAGGATATCTCAATAGAAAGATTGCGGAAAAACGGCGTTTTCGTATTAGTCGCAAGGCGGAAACTAAAGGAGTTCTTCAACTTTGAAGTTGGAACTTGTAGATGGGTTCTTCATAGGCTCCTAAGGAGTGCTTGGAGCGGATTGGAACTTAAGGAAAGGAGCTAAGAATTTGCTAAGGCGCGACTTTGAATCTTGGAAATTTTAAGGGCTTATAAAGGTATAATCTTGTCGTTTTAGTAATTAAGGTTTACTTATTGTTGTAGCCATGGATATTAGCAAGCATGAGATATATAGTATGAAGTTTGATAAGTATATTGGCTATTGGAACCCTAATCCGAAAACTAGCATGTTTAGCCTTAAGATTACAATTCAAGTCGATTACTAGTTTAAGTCGTCGCATGTTGTATAAAGAAGGAAATTGTAGTTGTTGAAGTTGTGTATGACTATATAACATGTTAGACCTTAGAACTTGGAATTGGAAAAGAATTTGGAAAGGACTTGTGTTGTGGTTTAAGTTGGCCAAGAATGGCTTGATTATGGACTTAGTAGGTATTAAATTGTGGGGCGGAATTTTACACGTATTGTAAGGCGTGTAATCCCCTTTGTTTGGTTGTTGTTTTGAGCCTTAAATGTGGCGTGTTGGTTATTGTATTCGGCCTTGAAAAAGGTGGCAAAGTGATTAGAAACAAAGGAAGTGCTGCCCGATTTTCCGTAAAATTAGAGACCGTATACTTAGTATTATTCTACATTAGAGACTAGAAGTTGATAGTCTTGTTGTGACCATTATAGGTTGACAATTCTACGTACGGCGTATTCGGCTTAGCTTGTGGATTTAGTAGAAAGGTATGTGAACTATCTCTCTTAGCATTATTCTTAAGATAAAGAAAGTATTTCCTACTCTTAAATGAACCATTCCTTGGTTGTATTTGGATTGCCTAAAGTAGAATTTGTTCTATGTACTTATGATTGTACTTTGATGTTTAAATTGTAAGTTGTATAATCCATTGCCTTAGTGAAGTTTGGATTTTTAAAGAGTGAAAGTATTTTACTTAAAGTACATAGAGTCTTGAAAAGGAAGTGGTGTCCAAATCTTTTGGCTAGTGCCTTAGTTCCAAAACCTAAAGGTCATTATAATGACTTTAGGGGAGTCAAAGGAGTGATTTACTTAATTGTTTTAAAAGAGGAGAAATGACATGATTTAAAAGAAGTAACTTGTCTTAAAGGTGTGAGTTACTTGAGGTTTAAAAGTTAAGAAACTTGATTTGAAAGTTTGTGATACTTGGTTTTAATAGTATAAGTCTCTTGGTTATAAAAAGAATGAAATTGTCTAAAACCATAAAGGGTTATAACGGCTTTATGGGAAGTTGGTTATAACGGCTTTATGGAAGTTTAAGAAAGTTGTCTATTTTGATTATTAGGCATAAGTTGCCTAGATTGTGAAAATTTGAAGTTACTTGAGTTCAAGCTTTGAAAGGAGTCTTTTGAAAAGAATGTACGTACGTAGTACTTTGGCTTGTTTAATTGAGAATTATTCTATGTATGACTTGATAAGTACTTTGGCTTGGTTAATTGAGAATTAGCCTATGTGTGCTGGTGATAGCCTTTGAGTGCAAGTATTATGTTTTATTGCTTTGCCGCGACTCTCGGTTGGAAGGCCGGCTGTCTTGTTGGAAGTTTACTTGGAGCGTCTGAAGCGATAATGTGGGATTAGGGGCATGTGACACAGGCGGGTAGAATTCGGACTTTATATGACATTATCGTCGAAATGGGCGAGCGATACCTTTACGGGCAGACTATATGACATTATCGTCCCAGAAATGGGCCGGGCAGTATACCTTTACGGGCAGACTATATGACATTATCGTCCCAGAAATGGGCCGGGCAGTATACCTTTACGGGCAGACTATATGACATTATCGCGTCCCAGAAATGGGCCGGGAAGTATACCTTTATGGGCAGACTATATGACATTAGGTTTATTGGTGTTATATTATATCATGGGTATCGGCGGTGGTAAGGATTCCACGGGCATGATTGATATTATGGGCGTGAGACCATGGTTAGATTTTAGAAATGACTTGAGGCATCGTCACGACTTGTTATATTGCCTTATGTGTTGCGTCTTGTAGGTTGGCTATCATACATGTCTCTGTTTTGTTTAAATGTTATGATTTCATTACGATACTGCATTTCACATACTTGGTACATTCTTCGTCTGACCTCGCCCGGCTGCGTTAATCGCCGTAGGTTTAGGTGCATGATTTGGTGATCGGCAGTGTAGGACCACCTTTCGAGTTTTGGATAGCTCCTTACGTTGGGAGTTTATCTTTTTGGTATAAGTTCTTTGATGAGCTTTTATCTGATTATAGATGCAGCGGGGCCTTGTCGTCATAGTTGATATAACTCTTAGAGGTCTGTATTCATATGTGGGATTGGACTCATGTACGGTGTAGTGTCTTTTGTTATGTATATTAAATGGCAGCCTCGTCGGCTTTGCCCTTGCTCGTACTATTGGTTTTTTTTTAAAAAAAAAGAGGTGTTGTTTAATTTCCGCAGTTTACTTAGTTGTTAAGGTAGAAGGGTGCCCAGGTAGGGCACCAGTCACGGGCCCGGGGTTCGGGGCGTGACACCTTCCTTGATCACTTTTTGCCTCCTGAAATGAGGAGAGCTCGCGTGGATAGATTCTTGACATTGAGACAGAATGAGAGGACTATCAGAGAGTACAACTTGGAGTTTGACTCATTGGCCAGGTATGCGCTCGCTATTGCAGGTGACATGGCGGGAGTTCACCGCTATGTGATGAGCTAGACCGTTATATAGTTCTGCGTGCAGGAGTGGCCTTGACCGGTATGGATATTGCGGAGATGCGAGCTTATGCACGAGGATCGAGGCGAGAGAGAGAGGACCGGCGGACCAGTCGATCGAGGCGGGGCAGCGGGGTTTCGAGGTAACTTTGGCGGGCGGCCTCGTGACTAGGTCTACATTTCAGTGAAAGCAGTGCTCCTTCCGGTCTTTACGGCGGAGGTTTGATCGAGGATATTCGGGGCGAGTTAGGGCTCCGTAGCTGCGAGTTCACGATGTCAGGAAGTAGTAGCGGGAATCCACTTTGCCTCGGTGTAGTCGCGTGGTAGATTTTATTTTGGGAGTGTCGTGCTACGCCCGACTTGTTATGCTTGCGGCGGAGCCATTTGGTGGCTGTCCAGGCGGAGGTGGCTGGTGGGATAGCACAATCTACTAGATCAATTGCGGGTTCTGCGCTTGATAGCTAGGCGGGATGTTACCGTGCGGTGAAGCGTGGCAGTCGTGGTGGAAGTTCCCAGTTTTAGCGGTCCTTTGACCGCCTATATGATTTCAGGTATATCTTTGACCCTTTAGAGACTTGTATGCATGATAAGGTTGTTGTATGTTTAAGTGTCATGAACGGATAATATTGAGACTGTGTACATATGCTAGAATGAGTTTGGAAGTACGAAAAGATAATCCTTTGGGCCGTGAATGGGAGTATATAGTGATGGTGCACACTTTGGATTTGTTTTCTCGTTTGGCTTATGATGGATGGATATGCGGGTGCGATGTATTAGGGCCATATGTGGCATAATTAGGTTTCATTAAGTGTAGTTTTGTGAGACTATACCGAGAAATATTAGATTGACTCCGAAAGAACATTCGGGGACGAATGTTTCTAAGAGGGGAAGGATGTTACACCCCGTAATTCCAGGACATGTATATAAGAACATACGTAAGAAATCAGGATGCTAAAACTTGAGACTCGTAGAATTTATCGGAATTATGGAAATGTCGGGAAACGAAATATTACGACGAATGGGAGGGTGACACGTGTCACCCTCCCTTGGATGGTCTTGGACGAATTAGACCAAGGGAAAGAAGGTCATTTGACCAAAGCTTGGATGATCAAGTCTTGCAAGCCCAAATCTTGATATTATTGACTAAGTCAAAGAGCCCACTTAGCTTGATATTTAAATTCCTTCATCTAAGACCACACAAGTGTTTTGATCTAGACCCTCTATTTAATTATATAAGCATACTAGTAGCAAGACAAGTCTTCCACACTTAGAAAAATTTCACACTTGTTCTTGCACATTTAGGTGCTCTCGGCTAAGCCTCATTTCTCTCAATTTTTTTTTGCAAATGTGGATCATAATTCACAATACTTTAACCCAAGGTTCCTAAGAGTATTATAAGGATATCTCAATAGAAAGATCCCAGAAAAACGACGTTTTCACGTTAGTCGCAAGGCGAAAACCTAAGATGTTCTTCAACTTTGAAGTTGGAAATGGAAGGGAAGTTGTTTGTGAATTTCTAAGGGCTTCAAATAGCGGATTGGAGCATGAAGGAAAGGAGCTAAGATTATTAAGAAGCGACTTTGAATCTTGGAGTTATATAAGGGCTTATCAAGGTAACAATCTTGTCATTTTAGTGATTAAAGATTACTTATTGTTGTAGTTATGGATATAAACAAGCTTGAGATATATATTGAAGAATGAAATGTTAGGGAATATTTGGATGGAATCCGAAAGTTGCATATTTAACCTTAAGATTGTAATTCGATTTAGTTATTAGTTTTAGTCGTCGCATGTCATATAAGGAAAGGATTGTAGTTGTTATTGTCGATTGCGGCTATATAACATGTTGGACTAAACAACTTGGATTGAAAAAGAATTGGAAGAGACTTTGTGTTGTTGTACATTGAATTGCCGAGAATGACATTGAATTATTGGACTAGTTTGATATCAATTGTGGGGCAGAATTTTACACGTCCTGTTAGGCGTGTAATCCCCTTTTGTTAGCTACATTGTTGAGCCTTAAATGTGGCATGTTTGGTTATTGAATTCGGGCCTTGAAAAAGGTGGGAAAGTACGTAGAAACAAATGAAGTGTTGTCCGATTTTCCGTAGAATTAAGTGACTTTACACTTAGAATATTTTACGTTTGAAGCTAGAAGTTAATAGACGTATTATGGTCATTATAGGTTGACATACTACGTACGACATATTGGACTTAGCAAGCGGATTGAACCGAAGAGGTATGTGGAACTTTCCCTATCTTCTTGAGCATGAGTTTTATAAATGTATAGTACGGTGGACGTACATGGTTAAAAAGGAATTTGGTTTCATTTTGGTATCCTTGCCTTGTTTTCGAAAAGAATATGTGACTTGATGTTACATGGAAGGATTTCTTGACTTGAATCTTAAAGATAAGAGACTTGGTTATTTTGAAAGTTATAATACTTGAATTGAAGAGTACATGCTTACTTGATTTTAAAAAGATTGGAGTAACGTCATTGGAAAAGAATGAGTTACTTGATTTAAAGGAATAATTTCCTTAAATGTTGAAAGAAGAAGTGACTTGATTTTAAGGAAGAGAAGTAACTTGATTTAAAGGTATAAAGTTACTTGATTGATTTAAAGAGAAGTTACTAAAATTCAAAACCTTGAATGGAATGTCTAAAGGTGTAGTAACTTGATTTGAAAAGTATAGATTACTTGATTTGAAAAGTATAGAATACTTGATTTGGAAAGTATTGGTTTTTGAACTATTCTAAAGATAAGAGACTTGATATTCTAAAAGTTAAGAAACTTGATATTCTAAAAGTTAAGAAACATGAAGTATCTTGAAAGTTTTGTAACCTGATTTGAAAGTATATGATACTTGGTTTTAAAAATATAAGTCTCTTGGTTATAAAGGAAGAATGAATTTGTCTAAAATATAAAGAGTTATAACGGCTTTATGAGAAGTTGGTTATGACGGCTTTATGAAAGGTTAAAGATGTCTTAGTTTCTAAAGCATAAAGTTAGTATAACGGCTTTATGGGAAGTTGGTTATAACAACTTTATGGAAAGTTAAAGGAATGGTTTTCTCTAGTAATGTAACCAAGGATAAATGACTTGAAATAAAGAAGGACAATTTGATTTAAAGGCATCAATTGCTTAAAGTTTTAAAGTAAGGTGTGATTTGGTCACTTTGATTAAGTTTAAAAATGTATTTCTAAAAGTGTAGTGACTTGTTTGAAATGTAGACAAGCCTTGATACTGCGGGTGTTAGTATCTTGGGGATTTTATACGAGAAAGAGTCATTTAAAAAAGGATAAAGGTACGTAGTACTTTGGGTTAAATTCCCGGATTTTTATGTGACACGAAAGTGCCTTGAGTTTATAAAATGAAGTTCATTTTTTGTATGATAATGGAAGTCTAAAGATTTTATGAACTTGCCTATGCCTGCTTGTGATAGCCTTTGAGTGCAAGTATTATATTTTTACGCTGCCGTGACTCTTAGTTGGAGGGTCGGCTGTCTTGTTGTGAATTTACTTGGACGTACCGACAGTGATGAAGGATTTCACGGGCATGCTTCCATTGTGATTGATCCTTGGACATGCTTATACGATGAAGGATTCCGCGGCATGCGACCAGGATGCGGGTTAAATTCCCGGGTGCTATTATTACTCCATGGCCATGCTTATACGATGAAGGATTCCGGGGCATGCGACCGTGTTATTTACTATTACTCCGTGGACTAGCTCTCCATGAAGACATGTACCCGAGATGAGGGATTCCACTGGCATGTTATATACGATTATTACCCCATGGATTAGCTCTCCATGAAGTTATGTACCCGAGATGAGGGATTCCACGGGCATGAGATATATATATATATTGCATATGTGCACGCCGACAGTGATGTGGGATGCCACGGGCGAGTTACATGGATATATTTTACACTTACGGCTGTCGGCAGTGATGAAGGATTCCACGGGCACGCTGTGATGTTTGCGGGCTTGACACCCTTACTGGACTGTATGATGGTTTTGAGGGCTTGTGTCCCTAGCCATGGTGTGACTATTGTTCATGTATTGAAATAATCTTTAAAAGGTAAAACTGACTTTCATTACTTTCATTTCGGAAACGCGGTTATTATTAATTTGATTATCATACTTGTCTCCGCTTTTTATATCTAGACTTTATGATTTAAATTCTGATGCTGATTTACATACTTGGTACATATTTTGTACTGACCTCCTTCGGGGGGATGCGTTCATGCCGCAGGTTGAGGTACATAGCTTGTTGATCCCCACTCTTAGGATCACTGATAGTTGTCAGAAGGCTCTATTTCTCCGGAGGCTTGTCTTTTGGTACGGTTTCCCTGATGTTGTATATTTATGTACATTCAGGGGTATGGCGGGGCCCTATCCCATCACAGTTGTTATGTCAAAACTCTTAGAGGTCTGTAGCCATATCGTGTGGATTGGGTTGTAAAGAAAAAAAAGGTAACTGTTTTTTGGGTTATGTGTATACTTTTGGAAGGTGGCCTTATCGGCTAACCTGTTATTTATTTCTCTTTGAGTTGTAGTATGTTCCGCTACTATTCTCTGATGTATACATGTAAGGGGTGCCAAGGTAGGGCACCAGTCGCGGACCCGGGGTCGGGTCGTGACAATTATTTGGAAAGCCTATGTGACTTGATTTTGGTGAGTCTATGTGACTTGATTTATTTGAAGTAAATGAATTGATTTAAAGTTATGAGACTTGATTTCTTAAAAGATTATGAGACTTTATTTTTCAAGTTATGGGACTTGATTTCTAAAGTTAAGAGATTTGATTTAAAGTTATGAGACTTGATTTCTTTAAAAGATTATGAGACTTTATTTTTCAAGTTATGGGACTTGATTTCTAAAGTTAAGAGATTTTATTTAAAGTTATGAGACTTGATTTCTTTAAAAGATTATGAGACTTTATTTTTCAAGTTATGGGACTTGATTTCTAAAGTTAAGAGATTTGATTTAAAGTTATGCGACTTGATTTCTTTAAAAGATTATGAGACTTTATTTTTCAAGTTATGGGACTTGATTTCTAAAGTTAAGAGATTTGATTTAAAGTTATGAGACTTGATTTCTTTAAAAGATTATGAGACTTTATTTTCCAAGTTATGTGACTTGATTATGTGAAGTATACTTGCCTTGTTATTGGAGTATACGTGAGTATAAGAGACTAGATTATACGAAGCATATGTGACTTGGTTATGTGAAGTATATTTGCCTTGTTATTGGAGTATACGTGAGTATACGAGACTAGATTATTTGAAGCATATGTGACTTGATTATGTGAAGTATATTTGCCTTGTTATTGGAGTATACGTAACTTTATTATGAAGGTATACTTGTCTTAATTATTCCTAAGTTCTTACCAAGTCTTATGGGGGATGTTGGTAAGAGTCGTTAGGAAGTAATGGAAGTTGTTGTAAATGTTGATTTTGGGTGCAATTCCCTAATAGTGCTTTTGGGATTGAATTCCATGGATATTATACGTATACATACGACTTGTATTGAGATCACGTGAGATAAGTCCATGATTGTCATTGTATTTAGATCATGTGAGATAAGTCCATGATTGTGATTGTGATTGTATTGTGATCATGTGAGATAAGTCCATGATTGTCATTGTATTTAGATCATGTGAGATAAGTCCATAATTGTGATTGTGATTATATTTAGATCATGTGAGATAAGCCAATGATTGTGATTGTATTTAGATCATGTGAGATAAGTCCATGATCGTGATTATAGTTAAGATTATGTGAGAATGTCCATAACTCTTGTTTGAAAACGTGATAGTTGAGATTATGTGAGAATGTCCATAATTTCTTATTTTTGAAAGTGGGATAGTTGGGATCTTATTTCATGACTCTTGTTTGAAGAAAAAAAGTATATTTGAAACCATGTGAGTGCGTCCATGATTATGTTATAAATATCGTTTTGAAAAGGTACTCTTCTGCTACATGACACGGTTGGATCTGGTATTTGATTTTCATACTTGTCCCTGTCATATTTGTCAAGTTATGAGTTTATTTAAAGTACCTTATGTTCACATACTTGGTACATTATTGTTGTACTGACCCCCCTTTCTCCGGGGGCTGCGTTCATGTCCGCAGGTCTAGGTACTCAGTTGTGGATCCGCGAGCTTAGGATCCTTGTTCAGCTTTATGGGATAGCTCCAATGTTTCGGAGCTTGTCATTATTGCTAGGTATATTCAGAGGTACGGTGGGGCCTTGTCCCGTCATAGTATTTGTCCAAAATCTTAGAGGTCTGTATTCATATGTGGGCTGGACTGGCTAGAGTTGTATTTACATTATTGAACAGTGTAGACCCTTTCGAGTGACTTATATTATGGCAGCCTTATCGGCTTTGCCTTTGTTTAAGAAAAAAAAGTGTTATTTATCTTCCGCGGTTTATTGTGTTGTATGAATAGCGGTGCCTGTAGTAGGCACCATCATGAGCTTCGGGTTCGGGGTGTGACAGATACCACCCACAGTCCTCGACTCTACCGGAGCTTATCGGAAAAAGCCAATAACCCGTCGGATTTTTATTTGGCCGACCAGCGAATTGGGTAAGAATTGAAGGTCGTGTGTAGGACGTCGGCCTTGAGGCGGCGAGTCTACTGGTACCAACCACGAATGTATCTCAAGTCGCCAGAAAATGAGCAGCGGCGTTTAGGGTTTCAAGGATTTCGATTTGAGTGTTATTGCGATTTAGTGAGAATCGAGCAACGTGGGGGTGTTAAAATGACAGGGAGGAGACGGGGAGTCTTTTGGTGCCACCGTCGGACCTCGTAGTTTCCGAAGATCGTTGGAAAATGCAAAAACCCGTCGACCATTTAAAACCCTAACCACCGCCAACGCCTTTCCGGCGAACTGAGGTCTAATCGACGGCTGTGAAGGGTACCAGCAGACTCTTCCTCATGCCGACATTTTTCACCCAACCACGACCTTCAATTCCAAGCAAATCGTCTGGTCGACCAAATCAAAAATTCCCACGGGGTTTGGCTTTTTCCGGTCAGCTCCGGCAGAATCGAGGACTTGTGGGTTGTATCAATGATCTCGTCTCCTCATTCTCTACAACATACACTAATTCCCGAAGTTCGATTTTCAATTTTGGGAATTCTTTCCATTTTCCTGCGATGGCAGACGGTACTGCCGCGGCGGCGACTGAACAACCACCCACCGTCACTGTCCAGCAACTCCAGCAACACATGGCTGACCGGAAATTTTAAAAATGGGTAAATTTAAAAGGTTTGGACTAACGAATGACATATTTGACCCCAAACGTTAACGGAGGGCAAATACAATTTTTTTCCTAAACATTGAGGGCAAATATGACCCTTTTCCCCTTGTTTATCTGTAGCGCCAATCTATTTGTCTTCTTTACTATTTATGTCTTTCTTATATTTCAACACAATGTAATAGTTATGTTAGACTTGTATTATCACTCTTAGGGGCTTGTACACACAACACCAATTTTGGATAGTAATTTAATTTTCCTCACTTTGTTTATGAGTAAAGACTTGATCTTTATTATATTTTTGTTACAACTCTAATTTCTACATAAATAACTTTAATTGAATTGGCTGTTTACCAGTTTTGGCTCACCTACCGGGTGGATTTAGGTGTCTTCACAACTTATGAATTTTGGGTCGTAACAAAAGCATATTTGTCCTTTTCATTAACAGACTCATATTTACTTAATTAAAAATTATTTGGCTTCTGTTTTAATTTAATAATTTTCACACGACTGTTAAAAATAACTCCACCCATTAATTTTTACCCATCCAGACTCAATCAACTGGAAACAAAATCCAATCCTTCTTTTATTCAATAATACTTTTGAAGTGTCTCACACTCGGTGTATTGTTACTTTGATAAAACTTTGGTTGTTGAATACTCATTGTCACACCCTTTTTTACCGCGACATTATTCCAGCGAATCCTGCTTATAAATTAAAAAGAAAAGTGCAAAAAACAAAGGTGCTAAAATGCTAAGAATGGTGCTAAATGCTAAAAGGGTTCGCGGAGTCACCACCTAATTAGTTTGAGTGAATTAGGACACCTAAATGTCAACTAGGTAAAGTCAACACTAACTCCATTTTAATGGTCTGCAAAACTTATGTGAGATTCTGGGCAAGGGTTCTTTATTAATCTAGAGGGAAGGGGTTATGCATCCTCTAAGATCCGCTAACTTGTGGCTGTCCAGTCAAACCGAGGGTAATTATTATGCTAAAAAACAATGCATGTTTTAAAAGATGCTGCAAGTGTTTTATGACAGAATGCATTTTTTGATAAAAGATTTATAAGGCTAATATTATAAAAATATACGTAAAGTATTATTTATAAAAATAAATGATGCAAAATTGATGTATTTACTAGAGATATGCATTCATTTGCAAAAATCAATTTTGATTAACATATGCATGGTATGATATAAAATATGCTATTTTTTACAATTGATAAGAAGATAATTTTATTATGAAAATAAATTATAATGTCATTAAGTGAGTTATGAGAAAATCAATTTCTTTTGGTTAATTTTGTGATTGGGTATGCAAATAAAATTGTTTGGCAAAGTTTAGATATGCATGACAAGCCTAAAAGACAAGCAAGTTAGAAGTGCATTTCTAATTTTAAATTACCTTCCCACCTTATATGTTCAAAGACTAATTGGTCTAGGTCTCCTATTAATTACAAAGTTAGATAATAAAATTACAAATAATAAAAGACACGAATGAGGCAAGGAGATTAAGAGAGTAAAAAGGAGTTGAGAGGATGACGACGACATTCCGTCTCATTTGTTTTGGAATTTTTGAAGCGGAATGCGGTGGACACAAATGTGGGAATTCATGCGGTGTGGCTCGTGACGAGTCTCGCAATAAGACTCTTCGTTCGGCTCCAATGCATTTCATGTAGAAAAAGAAAGATATAAGGATTAGTACATGTCCACGATTTTACCAAAACATAATAAATAGATGTTGGCCTAAAAATTGACACATATGAGTTACATTTCACCATGTATGCATTTAATATCCATGAAACTAGGAAAATATATCGGTGTGCGTTTAGATCCAAATAAATGATATAAACTCAAAACATGCTACAACAAAAAGTACGCCAACTTCAAATCCCTTGTATCATAGACCCCTTTGTTTATAAAATTTGTATTTATTAAATCAGTTTGGCCGAAATAATTCCCACTTGATGACAATACATTTAGACGCCTTATTAGAATTCGAACCAGACATACCACACCAGTGCCAGCATAATAAACATATTCTTTTTGTTATGAACGCCATAAAATATGAGGGATTCTCACTATCCAGACTTAGAAAATGCCACAAACATGCTCACATATAATATTTTAAGCTAGGAAATAATTATGCTCTTCTATTGATGTACAATCATTAACCACAACAATCTAAAATGCACGATTGTAGAGGCTAGAGTCAACAACCACAGTAAATAATGGACATGGCTTGTCAGGGAATGGAAGTCTCGAGTTCAGGCCCCTTCCCAGGTCCCTTGTTTGCTAAAAACAATTCCAACATCAACTATACCCTATGTATATCTCACTATGTGATCCGACATGTGTTTTGACAAATGCAACCATAGTTTTAACACGAAAACTTGAATCTCAAACCAACAAAGACAATATGGACATGCAAGTAGATGCAAACAATTTTCCTGCCATTCTTGACACCCACGAGGACCAATTTTACCTCAATTTTGACTATAATAAGCCTAATCGCACATGGTAATTGAGATCCAATCCAGGTGTCACGACCCGTTCCGGGGCCCGTGACTGGTGCCTTACCCGGGCACCCAAGTAGTCATACATCAGAGTAATCAGCGGAACATAAAAACAAGACATGAAACAACTGTAAAATAAAACACATTTTATCTGAGAGAAAGTCGTCTTTCGGCATATATATAAATACAAAGTTTGAACAGTTTAATCCTTTTACAAACCCTGCCCACAACAGTACTACAGACCTCTAAGAATGTAACGACAACTATGGCGGGACATGGCCCCGCCATACCCCTGAATGTACAAGAACTTACAGACTCAGGGTAACATACCAAAAGATAAGCCTCCGGAGAAACGGAGCTTCCCAAAACGCTGATTTGTGATCCTAGAAGCGAGGATCGACAACCGATGTACCTCTACCTGCGATGAACGCGGCCCGGCGAGGTCGCATAACAGTACCAAGTATGTGAATCGAAAATATCGTAAACGAAATCATAACGATCTAAAACAAAACAGAGACATGTATGATAACAAAACTATTCACAATATAAAAGCGATATGTCAAGTCGTGGACTCACGCCTCAAAGTCATCACTCAAATATAACCCGCACGACGGCCGCATGCCCCGGCATCTTACCTCGGTATAAGCATGGCCATGGAACCATCCTAATGGAAGCATACCCGTGGGCCACCCATCGTGTCAGTATGTCCAAAGGAAATAACAAGATAACTATCAGAATGGAAGCATACTCGTGGGCCACCCATCGTGTCAGTATGTCCAAGCCAAGATAACACTCCTAATGGAAGCATACCCGTGGGCCACCCATCGTGTCAGTATGTCCAAAAGGAAGTAACAAGATAACAATAAAAAATGGAAGCATACTCGTGGGCCACCCATCGTGTCAGTATGTCCAAAACAAATAACAAGATAACTATCAGAATGGAAGCATACTCGTGGGCCACCCATCGTGTCAGTATGTCCAAGCCAATAACAAGATAACACTCCTAATGGAAGCATACCCGTGGGCCACCCATCGTGTCAGTATGTCCATCAATCAATCAAATAGCCGGCCCTCCAACGAGGGACGCGGTAGCACAAAAATACAACACTTGCACAACAAAGGCTATCACCACAAGCATAGGCAAGTTTAATCATACTCACAGACATTTATTTTATTACAACAAATCCGGGTTTTAACCCCAAAGTACTACATACATTTATCTTTTCAAAAAGACCTCTTTTTACGTAAAAACAACTCGATACTATTATCCGTAATACCAAATACGTTAATGTTTTAAAATCAAGTACTTTACACTATTTTAAACCAAGTGGTTTACACTTTTTAGAAAAACGTCAAGTAACAACATTCTTTTCCAAAAGTTCAAGTTTGCCTAATTTCAGATACTCAAGTCTTTTAGTTTCGAAAGATTTCATAGTTTATAGTCTTAATCAAATAACGTACTCTCTTTTAAAACAATAAGCCTTATGTGCGAGTAGGTTATTCTTGTTTATAACAATCTTATAAAAGCAGCCATGATCTATGAAATGTAATATCATTTTGTCTCATCTTAGCTTCTATGCAGATGGAGGTTTCTACTGGTTTTAATAATACTTAATTATTCAATACATTTCCCTTTATTAGCGCTGCAGTGGTTTGTTCGATACTTATTTTGATTTCCGAAATCAGTAAAACATTACTCCTTTTAAAAACCAAGTACTCATTACTCACGAATGAGGTTTCACACTTTTTAACAAAATTCATATTAATTCAATTAAGTCAAGTCTCTTATCTTTTAAGATCAAGTCTCTTAACTTCTACAATCAATAAACCATTCTCTTTATCTCTCTTAAGTCGTTATACCTAACTTCCCATAAAGCTAGTATAACTCTTAAGCTTTTAAAACCAAGTATTACTCTTCTTTCAAAAAGGTTTCTTAATTCTTTTGAAATACTTCAAGATTCTTATTATTCAGGCTTAAGTCAAAAGACATTGCCGTAAAACTACGTTCAGTTAACACACGTACGTCTACCGTACTGTATATATATATACTTTTAAAATATCATGCTCAAGAGTATAGGAAGAATCACATACCTCGCGACGATTATCGACTATTAGCAAATAGCTCCAAAGTACTGTAATCCGGCTAGCCTTTTCCACCCTACCAATAGAATATGCTACTTGCAGTACTTCAACCTATATTGGTCATATAAGTCTATCAACGTCTAGATTATTCTGTAAAATACTTCTAGATACAGATTCCTTTATTCTACGGAAAAATTGGGCAGCACTCCCCTACCCGACAACTACACAAGTCTACTGTAAATACAGTCCTATGTAAGTACAGTTCAGTCTTCTTCTTTAATATTCTTCTGATGTGATTTCAGTTCAATTCTTTTCTGTAATATCCTTCTATTACAGTTCAATTCTCTTCTGTAATATCCTTCTATGAATCTTATATTCATTTCTATACTACTACAGTATGTAATTTCCAATTATAATAGAAGGACAGGAGTATTTACCTCGGTAAGCCCAAAATTATCCAAGATTTAATGTCGATCCTGAGCAACGTTTAGCTCCTACTCTGGGCGCTCCAACCCGCTCCAACCAACCCTTAGAAGTTCTACACAACTTCTTCTTAATACTTCAACTCGCTATGAAGATTTCCTTAGGGTTTCGTTTAGTGGCTAAAGGAAGTATAATAGTATTTCTGGGCTTTTAGTATAGGTGTAACCTTGGAATACTACAAGGTATTTGGGCCAAGGTATTTTGGAATAGTAACAATACTTGGAGAATACTTTTCTACCAAGGGGGGGGGGGGTATTATACGAAAACAACTAGGCAAAAGGGGGGGGGGGATACTTTCGGCCAAGGCTTCTCAAGTGTGGGGAGACCTCGACGAATACAACACTTAAGGGGGAGGGATTTTGCGCCTTGGAAAAAATGCTTTGTGGAGGAAGATTTAGTCTTGCATTGGAAGGGTATTTATAGGACATTCAATGGCCAAGATCAAGCCAAGTGGGGGGCAAGTGGAGGGTCAAGATTTGGACATGTGTTTGTGGGTCCCACTTGCTCATCAACTACACAAAATATCCTACCAACTCCTTGACAAAAATGGAAGGCAAAAACGCCCCCAATTCGTCCCACCTAATGCCCACTCGAGGGTGACACTTGTCACCCTCTCGTTGGTCCAAAATATTTCATCTCTAAAAATCCGCAAAAATTATAAATGACATAGCCGAATTTTCCTTCGTGAAGTTACGAAAACGTTTCGCCGGAAAACGATTCTTTTCGCTAGTCAGGCACAAAATTTCGTCCCTTAGTCTACCTGAAGACTTAAACTTTTCTACGTACGTCCTCACGTACATACTCTGGAAATACGGGGTATAACATTCTCCCCTCCTTAGAAACATTCGTCCCGAATGTCCCTTCTCAAGACGGATAACGATAAAGTTCCTCTAACAAGTTGCCAACGCCACACCTGGCCACAAAATAACATACGCGAAAATATTCAACCCAAGTCCCCGATAAATCATTCCTACATCACAAAGCTTTCACTCGGTCTAAAGGATACCTTTCGTGATCTTCACTTCACAACAAAATGATCTCTTTATTCTCGCTAACACACGCTCACTTCTTCCCTTACTCGTTGTACTCTTCTTGAACACTTGAACTCTCCCGATAATGCACTCATACTTCGCCATTACTTCGCTTCCCAAAATTTCGAGCCACTACCTCCAAACTTGGTCATCTTACTAGCCTCGATCTTCTTTAAGGCCATTCCCGCCTTCACGAACCGCTTCGTCGAACATATCCACGAACTCATACGATGGTCATCTAAACTGGGCCTAGCACCTCGTGACTCCTACCACCGCTGGGACCACCTAATCGACCCCACCACAATACAAAGCCGCGGGTTAACCCGTGAACGGTCCTCAACCCACCCACAATCGCGCAACTCTTGTTCCCGACACGAACAATCTTACTAATTCACGCCAAGAAAGCTACCACTTCCATCTCACACCACCCATGGACTTATCACACTAATACATTCTAGGCATACAATGCACTCAGACAAGGATCATTTGCAAAATCCTTTACTCAAGACTCACTTTACATCTAAGGTCTCAATCGTGAAATATTCTAAGGTTCACACTTCCCATGCCCCCATACTTGTCCTTCCAACTAACCATGTTTTCTATCTCACAAATAACACAACGCTATCCGCATAACACACAATAATAAGATCATCATATCAAGTATACAAAACTCTGAGGTTAAGGATATACAGTATTCATCGCCGCTTTAATCATAGCCCACTGCAGGCGCATAGTCAGTAGGTGATGAACCATCCATAGATCCCGTAGTCATGCTATCCCACCGCTACCTCCCGATGACAGCCGCAAATGGCCCCGCTGGCCGCATGTAAAACAAACTCCCGAACTAGCACGACACTCCCAAAATGGAGTCTACCACATCGCCACAACGAGGTAGGGTGGCTTCACCGCTAACACCGCTTCTCCGAAAATCAACCTCGAGCCCCGACTGCCCCGAATACTCCGATGCTCAAGATTGTGGAGGACCACTGCATCCGGGCGGAGGCGCATAACTAGTCTCGCCGGGGTGGTCCGCCGAAAGTCGCCAAAAGACTCGCTGCTCGCCTCTTCGCTGATCTCTGGCCATTCCGCCGACCTTCTCCGCCTCACACCTGGGCGCATAAGCTCGCATGCGGCAATGTCCATGCCCTACCAAGAGCTACACTGAATAGCCTCGCCAAGTAGTCATCTAGCCCGCGACGTAGCGGTGTACTGGCCCTCCATATCGCCTACTACAATGGGGACATACCGAGCCAATGAGTCGAACTCCACATTGTACTTCCCGAATCAGACGCTCGCTCGCCAACATCAAAAACTGTTTACCGAGCCCTCTCATCCGCGAGGCAAGAAATGTGCAAGAAATGCCCCCGAGAACTCGCCCCATACGGCCGGAAGTGCATGCTCTCCCGACAGCTCCCACGAATCAAACCACGATCCGCAGATCACGCAAACGCGAACCGGCGTCACCGACTCGGTCTCCAAGCCTTTATCACTCGCGATCCGTCAGAATCGCCGAATGAACTCCCGCGATCATCCTCGTGCCTTGACCCGTAACTCGGGCGGCTACAACTCGTAAAGTCCCGTAGCCTCAAACTATCCGCTCGTGAACTACGGTATTACCGGCATCGAATCCGCCAGATTCAGCTTTATCCTCGTGCCTTGCCACTATCCCGACCAATAATCGGGCTATCTCGTTGTACTTAACTCCTCGCTTCCAGCCGTGGACCGAGTCTCGTGCATCGTGGTCTCAGCACCCATCGCCGCGCTTCTAAACTCGCTGGGAAATTTGGCGGCGCCGCAAAACTCGGGCCGTCAAGCACTATCTCGTAATGACCGAGCTCGCGCTTGCATTCTCTCAGATCCTACTAGCAGCCTCCCCGCGCTTGCCCATCTGCCCGGTTGCTCCGCGGAGGCATAATCGTAAAACGAGATACGCCGTAGGGTCCAACTTACAACACACTCTAAGGCACGATCTCGTAATGAGAAGAATGGAAACTAATCCTAAATGTCTCGCAGCCTCCTCGATTATAGATGGTGCACAACACACCGATAATCAAGACTCTACTAGACACGCCTATAGACACTTTCCGAGGATTAACTCGCTCGATACCACTTTTGTCACGACTGCCCGGCGTGGATCGTGCCTTACCCGGGCACCCAAGTAGTCATACATCAGAGTAATCAGCGGAACATAAAAATAAGACATGAAACAACTGTAAAATAAAATACATTTTATCTGAGAGAAAGTCGCCTTTCGGCATATATATAAATACAAAGTTTGAATGGCTTTAACTTTTTACAAACCCCGCCACAACAGATTACTGCACTTAAGAATGTAACGACAACTATGACGGGACAGGGCCCCGCCATACCCCTGAATGTACAAGAACTTACAGACTCAGGGTAACATACCAAAAGATAAGCCTCCGGAGAAACGGAGCTTCCCAAAACGCTGATTTGTGATCCTAGAAGCGAGGATCGACAACCGATGTACTTACTGCGGCAGATGAACGCACCCCAAGGAGGTCAAGATAACAGTACCAAGTATGTGAAATCGAAAATATCAGAACGAAATCATAACACTTAAAACAAAACAGAGACATGTATGATAACAAAACTACTGATCACAATATAAAGCAAATATGTCAAGTCGTGGACTCACGCCTCAAAGTCATCACTCAAATATAACTCGTGACGACGGCCGCATGCCCAAGATCTTACTCCGGTATAAGCATGGCCATGGAACCATCCTAATGGAAGCATACCCGTGGCCACCCATCGCGGTCAAGATGTCCAAAGGAAATAACAAGATAACTATCGAATGGAAGATACTCACGGGCCACCCATCGCGCAAGATGTCCAAGCCAAGATAACACTTAATGGAAGCATACCCGTGGGCCACCCATCGTGTCGTGATGTCCAAAAGGAAGTAACAAGATAACAATAAAAATGGAAGCATACTCGCGGCCACCCATCGTGTCAAGATGTCCAAAACAAATAACAAGATAACTATCGTAATGGAAGCATACTCGGCCACCCATCGTCGCAAGATGTCCAAGCCAATAACAAGATAACACTTAATGGAAGCATACCTGGCCACCCATCGTGCGTGATGTCCATCAATCAATCAAATAGCCGCCATCCAACGAGGACGCCAGAGTACACAAATACAACACTTGCACAACAAAGGCTATCACCACAAGCATAGGCAAGTTTAATCATACTACGTATTTATTTTATTACAACAAATCCGGGTTTTAACCCCAAAGTACTACATACATTTATCTTTTCAAAAAGACCTCTTTTTACGTAAAAACAACTCGATACTATTATCCGTAGTACCAAATACGTTCATGTTTTAAAATCAAGTACTTTACACTATTTTAAACCAAGTGGTTTACACTTTTTAGAACAACGTCAAGTAACAACATTCTTTTCCAAAAGTTCAAGTTTGCCTAATTTCAGATACTCAAGTCTTTTAGTTTCGAAAGATTTCATAGTTTATAGTCTTAATCAAATAACGTACTCTCTTTTAAAACAATAAGCCTTATGTGCGAGTAGGTTATTCTTATTTATAATAATCTTATAAAAGCAGTCATGATCTAGGAAATGTAATATCATTTTGTCTCATCTTAGCTTCTATGCAGATGGAGGTTTCTACTGGTTTTAATAATACTTAATTATTCAATACATTTCCCTTTATTAGCGCTGCAGTGGTTTGTTCGATACTTATTCTGATTTCCGAAATCAGTAAAACATTACTCCTTTTAAAAACCAAGTACTCATTACTCACGAATGAGGTTTCACACTTTTTAACAAAATTCATATTAATTCAATTAAGTCAAGTCTCTTATCTTTTAAGATCAAGTCTCTTAACTTCTACAATCAATAAACCATTCTCTTTATCTCTCTTAAGTCGTTATACCTAACTTCCCATAAAGCTAGTATAACTCTTAAGCTTTTAAAACCAAGTATTACTCTTCTTTCAAAAAAGTTTCTTAATTCTTTTGAAATACTTCAAGATTCTTATTATTCAGGCTTAAGTCAAAAGACATTGCCGTAAAACTACGCTCGCTTAACACACGACGTCTACCGCATCAGTATATATATATACTTTTAAAATATCATGCTCAAGAGTATAGGAAGAATCACATACCTCGCGACGATTATCGACTATTAGCAAATAGCTCCAAAGTACTGTAATCCGGCTAGCCTTTTCCACCCTACCAATAAAATATGCTACTTGCAGTACTTCAACCTATATTGGTCATATAAGTCTATCAACGTCTAGATTATTCTGTAAAATACTTCTAGATACAGATTCCTTTATTCTACGGAAAAATTGGGCAGCACTCCCCTACCCGACAACTACACAAGTCTACTGTAAATACAGTCCTATGTAAGTAAATCTGATTCGGTCTTCTTTAATATTCTTCTGATGTGATTTCAGTTCAATTCTTTTCTGTAATATCCTTCTATTGCAGTTCAATTCTCTTCTGTAATATCCTTCTATGAATCTTATATTCATTTCTATACTACTACAGTATGTAATTTCCAATTATAATAGAAGGACAGGAGTATTTACCTCGGTAAGCCCAAAATTATCCAAGATTTAATGTAGATCCTGAGCAACGTTTAGCTCCTACTCTGGGCGCTCCAACCCGCTCCAACCAACCCTTAGAAGTTCTACACAACTTCTTCTTAATACTTCAACTCGCTATGAAGATTTCCTTAGGGTTTCGTTTAGTGGCTAAAGGAAGTATAATAGTATTTCTGGGCTTTTAGTATAGGTGTAACCTTGGAATACTACACGGTATTTGGGCCAAGGTATTTTGGAATAGTAACAATACTTGGAGAATACTTTTCTACCAAGGGGGGGGGGGGTATTTTATGAAAACAACTAGGCAAAGGGGGGGGGGAGATACTTTCGGCCAAGGCTTCTCAAGGGGGGGGGGAGACCTTGGACGAATACAACACTTAAGGGGGAGGGATTTTGAGACTTGGAAAATGATTTGTGGATGAAGATTTAGTCTTGCATTGGAAGGGTATTTATAGGACATTCAATGGCCAAGATCAAGCCAAGTGGGGGGCAAGTGGAGGGTCAAGATTTGGACATGTGTTTGTGGGTCCCACTTGCTCATCAACTACACAAAATATCCTACCAACTCCTTGACAAAAATGGAAGGCAAAAACGCCCCCAATTCGTCCCACCTTAACCGTCCACTTGAGGGTGACACTTGTCACCCTCTCGTTGGTCCAAAATATTTCATCTCTCGAAAAAATCCGCAAAAATTATAAATGACATAGCCGGAATTTTCCCTTCGTAAGTTCTGGAAAACGTTTCGTCGGAAAACGATTCTTTTCGCTAGTTGTGCACAAAATTTCGTCCCTTAGTCTACTTTAAGACTTAAACTTTTCTACGTACGTCCTCACGTACATACTCTGGAAATACGGGGTATAACATTCTCCCCTCCTTAGAAACATTCGTCCCGAATGTTCCTTCTCAAGACGGATAACGATAAAGTTCCTCTAACAAGTTGCCAACGCCACACCTGGCCACAAAATAACATACGCGAAAATATTCAACCCAAGTCCCCGAGAAATCATTCCTACATCACAAAAGCTTTTACCCTGGTCTAAAGGATACTCCCTTCGCATCTTCACTTCACAACAAAATGATCTCTTTTATTCTGCTAACACACGTTCACTTCTTCCCTTACTCGTTGTACTCTTCTTGAACACTTGAACTCTCCCAGTATACGTACCATACTTCAGTCATTACTTCAGTTCCCAAAATTTCTGGAGCCACTACCTCCAAACTTGGTCATCTTACTAGCCTCGATCTTCTTTAAGGCCATTCCCGGCCTTCACGAACCGCTTCTGGTCGAACATATCCACGAACTCATACGATGGTCATCTAAACTTGGGCCTAGCACCCTCGTGACCCTACCACCCGGCGGGACCACCCAGAACTGACCCCACCACAATACAGGCCGCGGGTTGACCCGCGAATGGTCCTCAACCCGACCCACAATCGCGCCAACTCTTGTTCCCTGATACGGAACAATCTTACTAATTCACGTCAAGAAAGCTACCACTTCCATCTCACACCACCCATGGACTTATCACACTAATACATTCTAGGCATACAATGCACTCCGACAAGGATCATTTGCAAAATCCTTTACTCAAGACGGCCTTACATCTAAGGTCTCAATCGTGAAATATTCTAAGGTTCACACTTCCCATGCCCCCATACTTGTCCTTCCAACTAACCATGTTTTCTATCTCACAAATAACACAACGCTATCCGTACATAACACACAATAATAAGATCATCATATCAAGTATACAAAACTCTAGAGGGTTAAGGATATACCTGTATCTACTGCTTCGCTCTAATCATAGGCACACCGCAGGCGCATAGTCGTAGGGCGTGATGAACCAGCCATAGATCCCGTAGTCTGTGCTATCCCACGGTGCTACCTCCTGGGCATGGTTTCCGCAAATGGCCCCGCCGCATGTAAACAAACAAACTCCGAACTAGCACGACACTCCCAAAATGGAGTCTACCACATCGCCACAACCAGTAGGGTGGCTTCACCGCTAACACCCTCGCTTCTCCCGGCTGAACCTCGAGCCCGACCGCTCCCGAATACTCTGGATGCTCAAGATTGTGGAGACCACTCTGTCGGGCGAGGCGCATAACTAGTCCGCCCGAGGTGGTCCGCCTCGAAAGTCGCCAAAAGACCTCGCTGCTCGCCCTTCGCTGATCTCGGCCATTCCGCCGACCTCTCCGCCTCACACCTAAGTGCATAAGCTCGCATGCGGTAATGTCCATGCCCACCAAGAGCTACACTGAATAGGCCTCGCCAAGTAGTCATCTAGCCTTGACGTAGCGTACTCATCCTCCATATCGGCCATTACAATGGGACATACCGAGCCTATGAGTCGAACTCCACATTGTACTCCCGAATCAGACGCTCGCTCGCCTCAACATCAAAAACTGTTTACCGAGCCCTCTCATCCGCGAGGCAAGAAATGTGCAAGAAATGCCTCGAGAACTGGTCCCATACTACCGGAAGTGCATGCTCTCCCGACAGCTCCCACGAATCAAACCCGATCGCAGTATCACGCACCGACGCGAACCGGCGTCACCGACTCGGTCTCCAAGCTCGATCACTCACGATCCGTCAGAATCGCCGAATGAACTCCTCGCGATCATCCTCGTGCCTTGACGTAGAACTCGGCGGGCTACAACTCGAAAAGTCCCGTAGCCTCAAACTATCCGCCTCGTGAACTACGGTATTACGCACGGAATCGCCGATCGGCTTATCCTCGTGCCTTGCTACTATCGACCAATAATCGGGCCATTTCTTTGTACCCAACTCTCTCGCTTCCAGCCGGTGGACCGAGTCTCGTGTATCGTGGTCTCAGCAGCCATCGCTGCGCTTCTAAACTCGGCTGGCGGCTGCAAAAACTCGCTGTCAAGCACTATCTCGAGTAATGACGGCTCGCGCCCTGCACTCTCAGTATCCTACTAGCGCCTCCTCGCTGCCTTGCCCATCTGGGCCCGGGTTGCCTTGCGCGGAGGCATAACTAGTAAAAACGAGATACATCAGAGGGGTCCAACTTACAACACAACTCTAAGGCACGATCTCAGAATGAGAAGAATGGAAACCAATCCTAAATGTCCCGCAACCTCGATTATAGATGTGCGCAACACGCCGATAATCAAGACTTACTAGACACTGGTCAGTAGACACTTTCCGAGGATTAACTGCTCGATACCACTTTTGTCACGACTGCCCGGCCCGTGGATCGTGCCTTACCCGCACCCAAGTAGTCATACATCAGTAATCAGAACATAAAAACAAGACATGAAACAATCAGAAATAAAATACATTTTATCTCGAGAGAAAGTCGCTTTCGCATATATATAAATACAAAGTTTGAGCAGCTTTAATCCTTTTACAAACCCTTCCTACAACAAGATTACGCACTTCTAAGAATGTAACGACAACTATGACGGACAGGGCCCCGCCATACCCCGAATGTACAAGAACTTACGGACTGTGGTAACATACCAAAAGATAAGCCTCCGAGAAACGGAGCTTCCCAAAACGCTGATTTGTGATCCTAGGCGAGGATCGACAACCGATGTACCTCTACTGCGGCAGATGAACGCAGCTCGGCGAGGTCGAGACAACAGTACCAAGTATGTGAAATCGAAAATATCGTAAATGAAATCATAACGATAAAACAAAACAGAGACATGTATGATAACAAAACTACGCTTCACAATATAAAAGCGCCATGTCAAGTCGTGGACTCACGCCTCAAAGTCATCACTCAAATATAACCCGTGACGACGGCCGCATGCCCCAAGATCTTACCTCGGTATAAGCATGGCCATGGAACCATCCTAATGGAAGCATACCCGGCCACCCATCGTGTCGGTATGTCCAAAGGAAATAACAAGATAACTATCGAATGGAAGATACTCACGGGCCACCCATCGGTATGTCCAAGCTAAGATAACACTTAATGGAAGCATACCGTGGCCACCCATCGTGTCAAGATGTCCAAAAGGAAGTAACAAGATAACAATAAAAATGGAAGCATACTGGCCACCCATCGTGTCGATGTCCAAAACAAATAACAAGATAACTATCGGAATGGAAGATACTCGGCCACCCATCGTGTCGATGTCGAAGCCAATAACAAGATAACACTCCTAATGGAAGCATACGTGGCCACCCATCGTGTCAGTATGTCCATCAATCAATCAAATAGCCGGCCATCCAACGAGGGACGCGGTAGCACAGAAATACAACACTTGCACAACAAAGGCTATCACCACAAGCATAGGCAAGTTTAATCATACTCACAGACATTTATTTTATTACAACAAATCCGGGTTTTAACCCCAAAGTACTACATACATTTATCTTTTCAAAAAGACCTCTTTTTACGTAAAAACAACTCGATACTATTATCCGCAGTACCAAATACGTGCATGTTTTAAAATCAAGTACTTTACACTATTTTAAACCAAGTGGTTTACACTTTTTAGAACAACGTCAAGTAACAACATTCTTTTCCAAAAGTTCAAGTTTGCCTAATTTCAGATACTCAAGTCTTTTAGTTTGAAAGATTTCATAGTTTATAGTCTTAATCAAATAACGTACTCTCTTTTAAAACAATAAGCCTTATGTGCGAGTAGGTTATTCTTGTTTATAACAATCTTATAAAAGCAGCTATAATCTAGGAAATGTAATATCATTTTGTCTCATCTTAGCTTCTATGCAGATGGAGGTTTCTCGGTTTTAATAATACTTAATTATTCAATACATTTCCCTTTATTAGCGCCTGATGGTTTGTTCGATACTTATTCGATTTCCAAATCGTGAAAACATTACTCCTTTTAAAACCAAGTACTCATTACTCACGAATGAGGTTTCACACTTTTTAACAAAATTCATATTAATTCAATTAAGTCAAGTCTCTTATCTTTTAAGATCAAGTCTCTTAACTTCTACAATCAATAAACCATTCTCTTTATCTCTCTTAAGTCGTTATACCTAACTTCCCATAAAGCTAGTATAACTCTTAAGCTTTTAAAACCAAGTATTACTCTTCTTTAAAAAAGGTTTCTTAATTCTTTTGAAATACTTCAAGATTCTTATTATTCAGGCTTAAGTCAAAAGACATTGCCGTAAAACTACGTTCAGTTAACACACGTACGTCTACCGTACTGTATATATATATACTTTTAAAATATCATGCTCAAGAGTATAGGAAGAATCACATACCTCGCGACGATTATCGACTATTAGCAAATAGCTCCAAAGTACTGTAATCCGGCTAGCCTTTTCCACCCTACCAATAGAATATGCTACTTGCAGTACTTCAACCTATATTGGTCATATAAGTCTATCAACGTCTAGATTATTCTGTAAAATACTTCTAGATCTGATTCCTTTATTCTACGGAAAAATTGGGCAAGACTCCTACCCGACAACTACACAAGTCTATCAGAAATACACCCATGTAAGTAATCTGCCTTTCTTCTTTAATATTCTTCTGATGTGATTTCAGTTCAATTCTTTTCTGTAATATCCTTCTATTACAGTTCAATTCTCTTCTGTAATATCCTTCTATGAATCTTATATTCATTTCTATACTACTACAGTATGTAATTTCCAATTATAATAGAAGGACAGGAGTATTTACCTCGGTAAGCCCAAAATTATCCAAGATTTAATGTCGATCCTGAGCAACGTTTAGCTCCTACTCTGGGCGCTCCAACCCGCTCCAACCAACCCTTAGAAGTTCTACACAACTTCTTCTTAATACTTCAACTCGCTATGAAGATTTCCTTAGGGTTTCGTTTAGTGGCTAAAGGAAGTATAATAGTATTTCTGGACTTTTAGTATAGGTGTAACCTTGGAATACTACAAGGTATTTGGGCCAAGGTATTTTGGAATAGTAACAATACTTGGAGAATACTTTTCTACCAAGGGGGGGGGGGTATTTTATGAAAAAAACTAGGCAAAGGGGGAGATACTTTCGCCAAGGCTTCGAGGGAGACCTTGGACGAATACAACACTGGGGGAGGATTTTGAGACTTGGAAAATGATTTGTGGATGAAGATTTAGTCTTGCATTGGAAGGGTATTTATAGGACATTCAATGACCAAGATCAAGCCAAGTGGGGGGCAAGTGGAGGGTCAAGATTTGGACATGTGTTTGTGGGTCCCACTTGCTCATCAACTACACAAAATATCCTACCAACTCCTTGACAAAAATGGAAGGCAAAAACGCCCCCAATTCGTCCCACCTTAACCGTCCACTTGAGGGTGACACTTGTCACCCTCTCGTTGGTCCAAAATATTTCATCTCTCGGAAAAATCCGCAAAAATTATAAATGACATAGCCGGAATTTTCCCTTCGTAAGTTCTGGAAAACGTTTCGTCGGAAAACGATTCTTTTCGCTAGTTGTGCACAAAATTTCGTCCCTTAGTCTACTTTAAGACTTAAACTTTTCTACGTACGTCCTAACGTACATACTCTGGAAATACGGGGTATAACACCAGGCATGGTCTTAACCAACACGAAGATAAAACGAGATTAATTAATCGACACATTAACCACCAGAGAAATTCAATAAAAGTAGGTTTCCATATTTCCTGAGCCTAACAAGATGAGACACATATGTAGAAACTAACACCTAGGCACACGAAGCCTCTTATCTTGTTTTTTTACTACTCTGGACTCACAAACAGCAGGTCCGTCAACATGCTAGCAGGGACGTAATAATACACGACTTATTGAAACTTAGAAGACAAACTACAACTGACATGAAGGGACCAAAATCTGTAAACCAAGCTAAACAGAACCACACCACGTTGCAAAAATAGCATAAGCAATCATTCATATCAACTTGACACGCGTTTAAGCAGTCATACACAACTCATATTGCACATTAATATCGAACGAAATTCAAGACGGAAAGGGTGATAAATTTATCTTCTCTGGGCAGCTAACCGAGGCAGCATATCAAGTCGTCGATTCACTCAGAGAATGCGATTGTGCGATAGAAAAGAAATGAAGCTTTACGAAAATTCTGGTTCTTAATGCCAGATTGCTTTCCGACGGTAATTTTTTCCTACGGTAAAGGTATTTCGCTTTGTGGAAATTATTCCTTTCTTGGTATTTTCTACTTCTCTTTCTTTTTTATCCCATTGCATGTGTAGATTGGTTAGTTTTTATAGCCACCATCTTGGTTCCAACTTGGTAAGTTTTTATGCGATTTTCTTTGTGATTTCGGAACTAATTTTGGTAGTTTTGGTACTGATTTATGAGATTTCAAGGCTGGTTTTTCGATTCTTTTGGGGTGAGATCTTTTATTATGGCAACTGATTTTATGGTCCTTGTTTGCACGATTTTTGGCATTTATTTTGGTTCCATTTCGGGTGATTTGGAAACGACTCTTAGTGATGGTTTATGGCAAGTTTATGAAGATTCTTGAGAGATTTTGGGGTTTGATTTAGGTACGTTTTGGAGTAATAAGAGGGGTGGGCGGCTAAGTGTTTTTTAGGTTAGAAGTTTTCCTTTTAGGTGTTAGGGAAGAAGATGGGTAATAGAGGTTTGTGGGTATTTGGGCCGCGGGTCATGGGATTTAGGATTTGGGCCTTGGACGAAAATCAGAAGGGGAAATAATGTTTGTGGACTGATGGGTATTGGTTTTTAAGGTTTTGGGTAGTATTTTAAATAGTTTATTTGGTTGGGTAGAAACTTAAGTGTTTGTTTTAATTAGTGGTAAATGAATGAGGTTTAAGTTATTTATTAAAATTGCTTTGAGTGTTATTAAAATAATAGATGCGGATATGATATTTTAGGATTGCTTAATGCTTTTATAAATGCAACGCTATTATTAAAAATATGTATGTATTATCATTTTACGGCGTTAAATTAAAATTAGTTTAATAGGAGTTTAAATTGCAAATAATTATGAAATTGCTTTGAGTATTAATAAACACGGATGTGATAATTAAGAATGCTTAGGGCATTTATATAAACGTGATGTCATTATTAAATTGCTCATTTATGCATGTATTCATATTTTATTGTTAGATTTTATTATTATAAAATTGTTAAAATTATTTTAAAAAATTAGTATAATTTTATAGTTAATGATTGGACGAGAGAGTCAAAATTGGGTGTCAACAACTTGTCCCTCTTTGACTGGAGATGATGGAAGAGTCTTCAGACAAAGACGTTGACTTATAGCCAATTTTGTCTCTATCCTCGGAATTAAAGCAAAGATTAAGAAAAACAAAAGCAAATGCCGAGTCAAAAATTGTCCCAGTGTCGAGTTATGACGACACTGGGCTATCGCGGGCTCAAAATTTATCCCAGTGTCAAGTTATGACGACACTGGGCTACCATGGTCAAACACGCGCAGCCGACGCGAACTCAAAATTTGTCGATTAATCGAAGTTACGGCGACAATCGGGTCATGTAATGTTAAAATAAAAATAAACTGGTTTGAATTTTGAAGTGTATCAATATCGACTTATGATGACGCTGGGCTTATTGGTGTGGCGGGATGTTGGGGAGAGTGGACCGACGCTCGAGTCCGCTTCTGCCATTTGTTGGGAAGGTTGACCCCCCACCCCCCAATAAATTGCCCCGGTTCGTTGTAAGAGAAAAATCCACGTTGTGCTCCTGCATGCTAAAGCTTAAGAAAATGTTAGTGCATAACTGTTAGGGAAAAATATGATAAAGCATGGATATACAAGCAATGTGAATCTGAGAGTAGAGATGTTGGCCTGGGTAGCGTGCTAACGACACCGTTGATGGCATTCTTGTGTTGATATGATGTTGCAAATGCTGAGGTGTCATCTTTGCATGGACGTGTTGCCGCTGCGAATGCGGATATGTCGTCCTTGCTGCAACTGCTCCTTTAAATTGAGGCTCTGTAGACTAAAGCTCAAGAAAAAGTTAGTGCGTAATTGTTAAGACAAAATAATAAAACATGAATATATAAGAAATGTAATTCTGAGAGTAGAGATATCATCCCTGCGCAGATGTGATATGTTGATGACATCGTCTTTGGTCGTGGCGTCATTTTTGGACGGGCGTCGTTTCGGACTTGGCGTCGTTTTCGAACATGACGTCGTTTTCGGACTTGACGTCGTTTTCGAACATGACGTTGTTTTCGGACATGGGTCGTTTTCGAACTTGGCATCGTTTTCGGACTTGGAGTCATTTTCGGACATGACGTCGTTTTCGGACTTGGCGTCGTTTTCGGACATGGCGTTGTTTTCAGACTTGGCATCGTTTTCGGACTTGGCGTCATTTTCAGACTTGGAGTCGTTTTCGGACATGACGTCATTTTCAGACTTGGCGTCATTTTCGAACTTGGCGTCGTTTTCAGACTTGACGTCGTTTTCGGACTTGACATCGTTTTCCGTCTTGGCGTCATTTTCGGACATGACATCGTTTTCGTACATGGCGTCGTTTTCGGACTCGTCGCCATTTTCGGACTCGACGTCGTTTTCGGACTCGGCGCCGTTGACACGGCGTCATTTTCGGACTCGGCGTCATTTTCGGGTTGCGTCGTTTTCGGACATCGCGTCATTTTCAGACTTGACGTTGTTTTCGGACTTGGCGTCATTTTCGTACTTGGCATCGTTTTCGGACATGGCATCGTTTTCGGACTTGGCGTCATTTTCGGACTTGGCGTCATTTTTTGACACGGCATCGCTTTGATATGACGCCGCTTTGTCGATGCTCCTTATATGAAAATGTAATTTCGCGAGTAGAGACGCCATCCCCGTATGATGTGCGCGATGCGAACGCCGAGATGTTGTCTCGCACTTAACATGCTAAATGTTTCAGCTGCCGAGATGATACCCTTTCACTGACGTAATGAGTTTGTGAACCATATGGATTGCCATGATGCCCTTGATCTAGGTGTTGTGCGTTTGTGAACCGCATGCAATGACTTGTGATTGCTGATATGCTGGACCTTATTGTGGTTTTGAAATTTGATTGTTGTTGCATTTCCTGCTTCTGCTAATATGAAGAACCCGCGTGTTACACCGTAAGTCCGTGACATGTATAAGAGAATGTATATAAGGAATCAAGACTTGGAAGTTAGTACGTAGGAAGAATTGTTTTTCCGACGGAAAATCTTCCGAACGCAGGAAGGAAAAATGTTCGTTGAGAATTGATTCTCAAAATGCATTATTTGAAGAGTATGGAACTCTTAACCTTATGGAAATTTATTTTACGATTTGGTCACGTGGGGCCCACCCGAGGAATTTTACGTTTGTGGGGCCCACGAGGTTACTGAATTTATGGACGAATGAGAGGCGACATACGGCACCCCACACGTGGTCTTGGACGAAATTTAGCGAGGGTAAATGGTCATCGACCACCTTGGAAGATTAGTCTTGCTAGCATGACATTGTTGATTTGTCAACTTGTCCACACGGGCTTGATCCTAGTGAAACCCATCCAAGCCTCACATTTGTTATAATCTAAGCCTTCCAACGTGGTTATAAATACTTACTAGTAGCAAGACAAGGTCTTGAAGACTTAGAAAAATCACAACATTTCTTGTCAAGAAAGTTGAGCTCTCGGGTTTGCACCATTCCCCACTAGAAAAATTTGTATTTTTGATCCTTTGTTCACAAGACTTAAACCCAATGTCCCTAAGGGTATTGTAAGGATATCTCAATAGAAAGATTTCGGAAAAACTGCTGTATTAGTCGCAAGGCGAAACGTAAGGAGTTCTTCAACTTTGAAGTTGGAACTTGAAGCACGGGTTCTTCATAGGCTTAGGAGTGCTTGGAGCGGATTGGAACTTAAGGAAAGGAGCTAAGAATTGCTAAGGCGCGACTTTGAATCTTGGAATTTTTAAGGGCTTATAAAGGTATAATTTGTCGCTTTAGTAATTAAGTTTGCTTATTGTTGTAGCTATGGATAATAGCAGTACGAGTTATTTATTATGAAGTCGATAAGTGTTTTGGCTATTAACCCTAATCCAAAAACTAGCATGTTAGCCTTAAGATTACAATTCAAGTCGATTATTCGCTTAAGTCGCCGCATGTTGTGTAAGGAGGAAATTGTAGTTGTTGAAGTTGTTTATAACTATATAACATGTTAGACCTTAGAACTTGGAATTGGAAAAAGAATTGGAAAGGACTTGTTGTTGGTTATAAGTCACGAGAATGGCTTGGATTTTTATACTACTTGATATTAATTCGGGTGGAATTTTACACGATTGTAAGGCGTGTAATCCTCTTTTGTTTGGTTGTTGTTTGGAGCCTTAAATGTGGCGTGTTGGTTGTTGTATTCGCCTTGAAAAAGGTGGCAAAGTTAGTAGAAACAAAGGAAGTACGCCGATTTTCCGTAGAATTAGAGACCGTATACTTAGTATTATTCTACGTTAGAGACTAGAAGTTGATAGTCTTGTTGTGACCATTATAGGTTGACACTTCTACGTACGGCGTATTCGGCTTAGCTTGTGGATTTAGCCGAAAAGGTATGTGAACTATCTCCTCTTCTAGCATGATTCCTTAAGATAAAGAAAGTATGTCCTACTCGCGCACGATCCATTCCTCGTTGTATTTGGATTGCCTAAAATAGAATTCGCTCTATGTACTCCTTGATTGTACTTTGATGTTTAAATTGTAAGTTGTATAATCCATTTCCTTAGTGAAGTTTGGATTCTTAAAAGTGAAAGTATTTTACTTAAAGTACATGGAGTCTTGAAAAGGAAGTGGTTATCAAACCTTTTGGCTAGTGCCTTAGTTCCAAAACCTAAGGGTTGTTGTAATGACTTTAGGGGAGTAAAAGGAGTGATTTACTTAATTGTTTTAAGAGAGGAGAAATGACATGATTTAAGAGAAGTAACTTGTTTTAAAGGTGTTACTTGAGGTTTAAAAGTAGAAGAAACTTGTTTTCTAAATATTAAGGGACTCAAGTATTTTTGAAAGTTAAGAAACTTGATTTGAAAGTTTGTGATACTTGGTTTTAAGTATAAGTCTCTTGGTTATAAAAAAGAATGAAATTGTCTAAAACCATAAAAGGGTTATAACGGCTTTATGGGAAGTTGGTTATAACGGCTTTATGGAAGGTTAAGAAAGTCATTTATTTTGATTTTGGGCATAAGTTGCCTAGATTGTGAAAATTTGAAGTTACTTGATTTCAAGCTTTGAAATGAGTTTTCTAAAAGTGTAGTAACTTACTTTGAAAAATAGATACACCTTGATACTACGTGTTAGTATCTTGGGATTTTACATAAAAATGAGTCTTTGAAAAGAATGTACGTACGTAGTACTTTGGCTTGTTAAATGAGAATTATTCTATTTGTGCCTTGATAAGTACTTTGGCTTGATTAATTGAGAATTATTCTAAGTGTGCCTTGATAAGTACTTTGGCTTGATTAATTTAGAATTTTTCTAAGTGTGCCTTGATAAGTACTTTGGCTTGATTAATTTAGAATTTTTCTAAGTGTGCCTTGATAAGTACTTTGGCTTGATTAATTTAGAATTTTTCTAAGTGTGTCTTGATAAGTACTTTGGCTTGATTAATTTAGAATTTTTCTAAGTGTGCCTTGATAAGTACTTTGGCTTGATCAATTGAGAATTATTCTAAGTGTGCCTTGGTAAGTACTTTGGCTTGGTTAATTGAGAATTAGCCTATGGTAACGGTGATAGCCTTTGAGTGCAAGTATTATGTTTTATTGCTGTCACGACTCTTGGTTGGAGGGCCGATGTCTTGTGGTAAGTTACTCGACGCACCGGTGATGTGGGATTCCACGCATGCTTCGCTATTTGTAGTACTGGGTTAAATTCGGATTTTTATAAAAGACCCGTAGTGCTTATGTTGTTTGACGGTACGAGATAGTAAGAGTATAAGTGGCGGTAAACCCCAAGACGCTATACAACCTTCTCCAGTGTAAGAGTATATATGAGGGGTAAACCCCCATGACATTATACCCCCTTCTTGTTTTGTTTGATGGTCGGTTGAGATAGGGTAAGAGTATAAGTGAGGGGTAAACCCCCAAGACGCTATACCACCTTCTCCAGGGTAAGAGTATAAATGAGGGTTAAACCCCCAAGACATTATACCCTCGCTTACCACCGCCGTCTTCCTACTTGGCCCGCATGCTTTTAGGACATGGGACTTGGTGTTCATGTATGCCTACGGGTGTTATATTATATCGGATCGCCAGGTGAGAAGGATTCCACGGGCATGATTGATATTATGGGCGTGAGACCCATAGTTATATTTGAGTAGTGACTTTGAGGGCCTGCTGTTATACCCCGTATTTCCAGAGTATGTACGTGAGGGCGTACGTATACAATTTGAGCCTTAAAGTAGGCATAGATTCGAAATTTGTACACAACACTTGCTAGAGTCGTTTTCGACTAAACGCTTTCCACAGCTTTCGTAGGGAAAATTCGGCTATGTCATTTATAATTTTTGCGGATTTTTCCGAGAGACGTAACATTTTGGACCAACGGAGGGTGATATGTGTCACCTCACATTGGAAGAGGTTGACGGCAATTGGCCATTCTTGGCACGCTTTTTGTTGCCCAATTTTGGTCGGCGGTTAGGTAGGATATTTTTGTGTAGATGGATAAGGTTGCACACGGCTTAATCTCGCCTTACACTTGCCTTGCACTGCACCATCTTCGCCATTGGTTGGCCTTCACTGACCTATAAATACCCCTTAGTTGATGAACTTTCTTCATCCAAAATTGAGCAATCTACCTAAGTCTCAAAATACTCCTCCTCTTGTAGTTCTCGCCCAAAGCCTCTCCTCCCCTCCTAGTGGCCTTTGGCCGAGAGTTTCCTCCCCTCAGAGTGGTTAGCACTGGGGTACCCCCAGCCTAGTTGTCTCGTATAAATACCCCTTGTAGTGGTATAGAAATACTCTCCTAGTATTGTTATAATGTCCAAATACTCGCCCAAATACCTTGTAGTATTCCCAAGGTTACACTTATACTAGCCTGAAAATACCATTATACTTTCCTCACCGCTAAAACGAAACCCTAAGTAAATCTTCACCGTAGTTGAAGTTATAAGTAGAAGTTGGTTAGAACTTCTGGGTTGTTCGGAGCGGATCGAGCACTCGAGTAGAGCTAAACTCGCTCAGGATCGACATATAAACTCGATAATTTTGGGCTTATCGAGGTAAACATTCTTGACCTTCTGTTGTAATTGGAAATTACATGTTGTAGGAGTATATAGTTAAAGTATACTATATATAGAATTGAACATAGCTGTGCGGCAATGTCTTGCGACTTAAGCCTGAATTTAAATAAGAGAATCGAATCTGTAATTACATGGGATCAGACAGAGACTTGTGTAGTATTCGCGAGTAAATTGTACACGCCCGGTTAGGCGCAAACCCCCGGTTGGCTTGGTAGCCGCCGAAAGGAGAGATTAACGCCATGCGGGGAGAAGCCTGCGAATTTTACGTAGAATATGGAACGATGTTAATAAGCGCCTTGTGGCCTTATAGGTCAAGTACTACGCAGGTGCGATCTACGTGGCTTAAGGAGTAGCCGACGGTTTGAAGTACTTGGAGCGTTTTGCTCTTAGTCGGCACTCGTCGCGAGGTATGTGAACCTCTTCCTATCTCTTATAGCATGACATGTGTGAACTATGTAGTACGGTAGACGCATACGTGTTAACTGTGTTTGATTGTTTTAAAACATAAAGTGTTATAACGCTTTATGGGAAGTCAAGTTATAAATGACTTTATGTAGGTAAGAAAATACTTTGTGGTTTTAAAAGGTAACTGATGTAAATTATAACTGGCTAGTTATAATAAAGAACTTGATGTATTTCAAAAGATTTATAAATCGTTTTGAAGGGAGAGTAACACTTGGTTTTAAAGGTTTTAAAAAGAGTTATACTAGCTTTATGGGAGTTAGGTATAATGTCTTAAGAGAGGTAAAGAAAATGGTTTACTGATGTTAGAAGTTAAGAGACTTGATCTTATAAGATAAGAGACTTAACTTATTTGTTTAATGTAAATGTTTGTGTGAAACCTCATTCGTGAGTAATGAGTACTTGGTTTTATTTAAAGGGATAATGTTTTACTGATTTCGGAAATCAGAATGTGTATCGACAGACCACTGCAGCGTAATAAAGGAAAATGTATTGAATAATGATGTATCGTATTTAAACCAGAGAAACCTCCATCCGCATGTAAGCTAAGATGAGACAAAATGATATTACATATCCTAGATCATGGTGCTTAATTAGATCGATTATAAACAAGAATAACCTACTCACATATAAGGCATATGTTTCTCAAATCATTAAAGGAGAATTATGTTTTAAAGGATTAAAACTATGAACTACGAGACCTTTTCTAAAAATGAGAAACTTGAGCATTTGAAATTAGGCAAACTTGAACGGTTGGAAAATAAGGTTGTTACTTGATTTTTACAAAGGAAAGCATTTTTGTTTACTTAACAATGTTCGTCACTCTATTTTTATACTACGGACATCGGGTGACTTTTATAAAAGGAATGGATCTCTTTAAAAAGGAATTTAACGTACGTAGTACTTTAGGTTAAAACCCGGACTTTGGAATAAAATGAAAGTAACTTGAGTTGTGTAACTTGCCTATGCTTGTGTTGTGTAACTTGCCTATACTGGTTGTTGTGTAACTTGCCTATGCTTGTTGTTGCGTAACTTGCTTATGCTTGTGGTGATAGCCTGTCAGTGCAAGAATTGTTATTTTATGGACTAGCTCTCCGCGAGGTTTCTTCGCTCGCCTCGTCCCCGGTGGTCCTCAGACTTGCCTGCCTCATGACCGATTCGCCTTGTACCCGTGAGTCACCGCACTTGCCCTGCTCGGTGTAGTGACGAAGTCTCGTGATACCGCTGTCCCCGTGGTCACCAGATTGCCCCGTCACTCACGTGACCGCCTTGGTATCCTGGTAGTCGGCTCCGACTTGCCCGTGACGGCCGTGTTTTGGTTGCATTATATTATTGCACGGTCGGATCTGGTAGTTATACTTGTCCTATACGGTTTTTATGACACGTGTGGACTCGTGTTCATGTATACTCCTTGGTATTGTTATATCATAAACTGAAGGCAGTGAGGAAGAAATTCCACCGTCACGAGTGATAATTTGGAGGGCGTGAGTCCCTGACTTGATGTAACTGGTTATATGTTATGATCGTAGCTTGGTCATCATACATGTCTCCCGCTTTATATAGACTATTATGATTTCATTTACGATTTTCTGATTCACATACTTGGTACCACAGATCGACCTCTCCGGGCCGCTCACGCCGCAGTAAGTACATCGTCGCCGATCCCCGCTCTTAGGATCACCTTTCGCGCATTGAAGCTCCTTCCTTCGAGGCTTATCTTTTGGTATGTGTTCTCGAGTTGTAGGTTCTGTACATTCGTGGGTATGGCGGCCCCGTCCCGGCCATAGTTGTTGTAAATCTTAGAGGTGCAGAGCACCTTTGCGCAAGGTGGTTTTGTAAAAAGGATTAAACTGCTCGCTTTGAAAGAGTTGTTTATATATATTTTATTGGAAGCGTAACCGCTTGGTTGGCTTTGCTTTATTATCTTGTCTCATGTTCATGTTTAAGTTTTTATTTCCGTTGGTTTTCTCTCGATGTAGTATCACTAGGTGCCCGGTAGGCACGATCACGCCCGGATCGGGTCGTGACAAAAGTGGTATCAGAGCGCTTAGTCTCTGAAAGTGTCTACACCGTGTCTAGTAGAGTCTTGATTATCGATGTGTCAGGCACCACATCTATAATCGTGAGGTCTGCAGGACATTTAGGATTGGTTTCCATTCTTCTCATTCCGAGATCGTGCCTTGTAGCCGCTGATAAGATCGACCTCTCGACGCACTTGCTTTTACGATTATGCCTCCGCGTAAGGCAACCCGCCCGTGGCGGCAAGGCAAAGCAGAGGAGTCGCGAGCAGAGCAAATGCAGAGACCACAGCACGAGCCTCCATCCTCACCGGAGCAGAGATGAGTTACAAGGAGCTGGCCCAAGCGACGGCCGTGGTCAGGCGACTTGAGGATAAAGCCGACGCAGCAGCCCGAGAGCACCGTGGTTCACCCTAGATCGATAGTTCGAGGCTACGGATTTTCCGAGCCAGGCCGCCAGAGTTTTATGGGTCGAGGCCTGAGGAGGCTCCGCAGGAGTTCATCCGACAGTTACAATGATCAGCGAGTGATCAAGGCATCGGAGACCGAGTCGGTGGTCCTAGGTTCGCATCACCGCGCGTGATACCGCAATGATCGTTTGATTCGCGGAGCTGTCCCGGGAGAGACGCACTTCCAGCCTTTATGGGACGAGTTCTCGAGGCCTTTCTTGCACATTTCTTGCCTCCACCGACGAGGAGGGCTCGGGCAGCAGATTTTTGGTGTTACGAGCAATCCGCGCATACCGGGAGTACAATGTGAGTTCGACTCATTGGCGACGCCCCCGCGTTGGTAGCTAGTATGGAGGATCGAGTGCACCGATTTGTTACAGTGGCTCGATGATCACCTAGCCGAGTTGTTCGTGTAGCTCTTCACCGCATGGACATCGCCCGCACGCAGCTTACGACCGATGTGAGGAGAGGATAAATCGACTGAATGACCACTGTGGTCGCAGAAGAGGCCGTAACAGCAGGTCCTTTGGTGACTTTCGAGGCGGACCGCCTCAAGAAGAGCCGATTATGCGCCTCCACCAAGACAGAGTGGTCCTCCACGATTTTCGACCTTCGAGATATTCAGAGCGAGTCGTGGCTCCTGTGTTTCAGATTTTCGGGGAGCAGAATGCTCACGGATGAGGTTGCCCTTGTCTCGGTGTGGCGCCAGGGAAAGCTTCATAAAGGAGAGTGTCGTACTAACTCGGGGATTGTTATTTTTGGCCAATAGGCCATCCGGCAAAGATTGTCCCGACTGTGGGTAGCACTGGCAGATAGCACGGACTACTAGAAGCGATGGTTCTTCACCTTCCATAGCCAGCAGATGTTCAGACACCGCAGCCCCTAGAGGTCGCGTGAAGTTCCGCTTTAGCGTCCTTTGAACCGCTATTTTCAGTATATCCTTAACCCTTTAAAGATTTGTATGCATGATATGATGACCTTATTATTGTGCTACGCTCGGATAGCGCATGATGGTTATGAGTTAGAAAGCTTGGCTAGTTGAAAGGATTTGTATGGGGCATGGAAAGTGTGAACTTTAGAATATTTCATGTTGAGACCTTAGATGTAAGCGTCGCTCGAGTACCGTGATTTTGCAAGTGATCCTTGTCGAATACATTTTATGCCTAGAATGTGTTGTGTGATAATTTCTCGAGTAGTGTTAAATGGAAGTGGTAGCTTTCATGACCGTTGAGGTAAGATTGTTCCGGTCGGGGAACAAGAGCGTGATGCGTTAGTGGATCGGGTCAGCCATGTTGAGGCCAACCCGCGCCGGTTTCAAAGTGGGTCAGCCGGGTGGTCCCGCCAGTGGTAGGTCACGAGGGTGCTAGGCCCGTTTAGATGACCATCGTATGAGTTCGTGGGTATGTTCGACCAGAATCGGTTCGTGAAGGCCGGAATGGCCTTAGTAAAGAAGAAGCTAGTAAGATGACCAAGTTTGGAGGTAGTGGCTCCGGGTTGGAAACAAGCGTTGACTAAAGTGGTACGTATACTGTAAGAGTTCAAGTGTTCGAGAAGAGTACGACGAGTAAGGGTAAAGGCGAGCATGTATTGCGAGCATAGATACGATCATTTCGCGACGGGAGAAGGTGCGAAGGATGTATATTTTAGACCTCGTGAATCGCAGTCCGGCACCATTTGTCGGTCGGAGTGACACTAGAACCTCGCGCAAGGTGACAAAAGTTTGTGATGTTAGAGGTGTTTCTCGGACTTGGATGTAAGTATTTACGCGGTGTTTCGTGGCCGCTGTGGCGTTGGCAACTTTTTAGAAGAACTCTATCGTTATCCGTCTCGAGAAGGAACATTCGGACGAATGTTTCGGCGAGGGGAGAATGTTATACCCGTATTTCCAGAGTATGTACGCGAGGGCGACGATACAATTTGAGCCTTAAAGTAGGCATAGATTCGAAATTTGTACACAACACCTGTTAGAGTCGTTGACCTAAACGCTTCCAACTTTTCGTAGGGAAAATTCCGCTATGTCATTTATAATTTTTGGATTTTTCCGAGAGACGTAACATTTTGGACAACGGGAGGTGATATGTGTCACCCTCACATCGGGAAGAGGTCGACGGCAATTGGCCATTCTTGGCACGCTTTTTGTTGCCCAATTTTGGTCAAGGGTTAGGTAGGATATTTTTGTGTAGATGGATAAGGTTGCACATGGCTTAATCTTGGCCTTACACTTGCCTTGCACTGGCACCATCTCGCCATTGGTTGGCCTTCACTTGACCTATAAATACCCCTTAGTTGATGAACTTTCTTCATCCAAAAATTGAGCAATCTACCTAAGTCTCAAAATACTCCTCCCTCTTGTAGTTCTCGTCCAAAGCCTCCTCCTCCTCCTAGTGGCCTTTGGCCGAGAGTTTCCCTCCCCTTTGTAGTGGTTAGCCGTGGGTACCCACTAGCCTAGTTGTCTCGTATAAATACCCCTTGTAGTGGTATAGAAATACTCCTAGTATTGTTATAATGTCCAAATACCTTGGCCCAAATACCTTGTAGTATTCCCAAGGTTACACTTATACTAGCCTGTAAAATACCATTATACTTTCCTCGCTAAAACGAAACCCTAAGTAAATCTTCACCCGTAGTTGAAGTTATAAGTAGAAGTTGGTTAGAACTTCTAAGGGTTGTTGGAGCGGATCGAGCACTTGAGTGAGCTAAACCTTGCTCAGATCGACATATAAACTCGGATAATTTTGGGCTTATCGAGGTAAACATTCTTGACCTTCATTGTAATTGGAAATTACATGTTGTAGGAGTATATAGTTAAAGTATACTATATATAGAATTGAACATACCGCGGCAATGTCTTCATGACTTAAGCCCGAATTTAAATAAGAGAATCGAATCAGAATTACATAGGATCAGACATGAGACTTGTGTAAGATTCGTGAGTAAATTGTACACGCCCGGTTAGGCGCAAACCCCTCGGTTGGCTTGGTAGCCACGGTAAAGCGAGGAGATTAACGCCGCATGGGGAGTCTTGCCGAATTTTCTGTAGAATATGGAACGATGTTAATAAGCGCCTGTGGCCTTATAGGTTGAAGTACTACGTGTGGTGCGATCACGTGGCTTAAGGAGTAGCCGGTTTGAAGTACTTGGAGCGCTTTTGCTCTTAGTCGCAGACTCGTCGCGAGGTATGTGAACCTCTTCCTATCTCTTATAGCATGATATGTGTGAACTATGTAGTACGTAGACGCATACGTGTTAACCGTGTTTGATTGTTTTAAACATAAAGTGTTATAACGGCTTTATGGGAAGTTGGTTATAAACTTTATGTAGGTAAGAAAATACTTTGTGGTTTTAAAAGGTAATCGATGTAAATTATAACCGCTAGTTATAATAAAGAACTTGATGTATTTCAAAAGATTTATAAATCGCTTTTGCGGAGAGTAACACTTGGTTTTAAAGGTTTTAAAAAGAGTTATACTAGCTTTATGGGAGTTAGGTATAATGTCTTAAGAGAGGTAAAGAAAATGGTTTATCATGTTAGAAGTTAAGAGACTTGATCTTATAAGATAAGAGACTTAACTTATTTGTTTAATGTAAATGTTTGTGTGAAACCTCATTCGTGAGTAATGAGTACTTGGTTTTATTTAAAGGGATAATGTTTCATCGATTTGAAATCGAATGTGTATCGGCTGCACCATCGCAGCGTAATAAAGGAAAATGTATTGAATAATGATGTATCGTATTAAAACCAAGAGAAACCTCCATCCGCATGAAGCTAAGATGAGACAAAATGATATTACATATCCTAGATCATGGTCGCTTAATAAGATCGATTATAAACAAGAATAACCTACTCACATATAAGGCATATGTTTCTCAAATCATTAAAGGAGAATTATGTTTTAAAGGATTAAAACTATGAACTACGAGACCTTTTCTAAAAATGAGAAACTTGAGCATTTGAAATTAGGCAAACTTGAACGCTTGGAAAATAAGGTTGTTACTTGATTTTTACAAAGGAAAGCATTTTTGTTTACTTAACAATGTTCGTCACTCTATTTTTATACTACGGACATCGGTGACTTTTATAAAAGGAATGGATCTCTTTAAAAGGAATTTAACGCACGTAGTACTTTAGGTTAAAAACCGGACTTTGGAATAAAATGAAAGTAACTTGAGTTGTGTAACTTGCCTATGCTTGTGTTGTGTAACTTGCCTATACCGTTGTTGTGTAACTTGCCTATGCTTGTTGTCACAGAACTTGCTTATGCCGGTGATAGCCTTGGTTGTGCAAGAATTGTTATTTTATGGACTAGCTCTCCATGAGGTTTCTTCGCTCGGCCTTGGTCCTCGTGGTGGCTCGTGATTGCCCCGCCTCACGATCGATTCGGCCTCGTACGTGAGTCACCGCACTTGCCCGCTTCCAGTAGGACGAAGTCTCGTGATACGGCCTCGTCCCCGGTGGTCACCGCATTTGCCCCGGCCACCACGTGACCGCCTTGGTATCCGAGTCGGCTCGCACTTGCCCCGTGACGGCTTCGTGTTTTCGTTGCATTATATTATTGGTACGGTCGGATCTGGTAGTTATACTTGTCCTATACGGTTTTTATGACACAGTGGGACTCGTGTTCATGTATACTCCTTGGTATTGTCATATCATAAATCGCCGTGATGAGGAAGAAATTCCACGCACGAGTGATAATTTGGAGGCGTGAGTCCCCGACTTGATGTAACTAGTTATATGTTATGTGATCGTAGCTTGGTCATCATACATGTCTCCCGCTTTATATAGACTATTATGATTTCATTTACGATTTACGCTTTCACATACTTGGTACTGTCAGATCGACTCCTTCTGGGCCGCTCATGCCGCAGTAAGTACATCGTTTGTCGATCCCCGCCTAGGATCACCTTTCGCGCATTGAAGTCTGCTCCTTCCTGAGGCTTATCTTTTGCATGTGTTCTCGAGTTGTAGGTTCTTGTACATCTGTGGTATGCATGGGCCCCGTCCCGTCATAGTTGTTGTAAATCTTAGAGGTGCAGAGTACCGTGCAAGGTGGTTTTGTAAAAGGATTAAACTGCTCGCTTGAAAGAGTTGTTTATATATATTTTATTGGAAGGTAACCGTTGGTTGGCCTGCTTTTATTATCTTGTCTCATGTTCATGTTTAAGTTTTTATTTCACGGTTTTCTCCGATGTAGTATCACTAGGGTGCCCGGTAAGGCACCGCCACGCCCGGATCGTCGTGACACCGCGTCCCGACTTGATATGACCGCTATGTATTGTGTACTGTAGTTTGGCTATCATACATGTCTCCTGTTTTGTATAGACTTTTATGATTTCATTACAGTATTTTCAGTTTCACATACTTGGTACATTCTTCGTGCTGACCTCCTTCGGGGGGCTGCGTTCATGCCGCAGGTTTAGGTACGCAATTTGGTGATCGGCGAGTAGGACCGCTCGAGTTTTGGATAGCTCCTTCGCTCGGAGTTTATCTTTTGGTATAGTTCCTTCAAGATGTGCTTTTGTACTGCATGGGTACGGCGGGCCTTGTCCGCCATATTTCAAGAAACTCCTGCAGGTCCGTATTCATGTGTGGATTGGACTACGACGTTGTAGTGTCTTTCGTTCATGTATATTATGGCAGCCTTGTCGGCTTTGCCCTTGCACGTACGTTGGTTTAAAAAAAAAATGAGGTGTTATTTAATTTCCGCACTTTACTTGTGTTGTTAGGTAGAAGGGTGCCTGTGTAGGCACCGCCACGCCCGGTTCGGTCGTGACATCGTGCTCAAAGAAACTTGTGAGTTTTGGGGGGCGGTCGATTCACGTTGACTTTGTAGTTTTGATTCTTGATGCTGCATTCCTGACTTGTTTGTACATGTAACCCCTGTGGTTTCCTGTCTTGGCTAATTATTAATTAATGCTTGTGACAAAGTGAGTATTTTGATAAAAGTTTATGTCGGATTGACTAAATGAACATTTTATCAAAATTGTCTCGCTTTAACTTTAAAGCATGCAAGTGGTGCTTAGTAAAACGAGTCTCGGGGTTGTTTGTCTATCCTACCAAAAGTGTGTATTTTGTTATTTTGAAACAAAGATAAGCTTCCTAATGGTGTGATCGAAGCCGATTTAGGCCGCCTACGTATCCCAACGAGGAAATCAGTTCATAACGTTGTTCGTTACAAGCAAGGATAGGGTAAAAATTAAAATTCTAAAGGTGGGACCGAAGCCGATATGGCCGCCTACGTATCCCACTGAGGGAATCAGGTCAAACGTAGTTCCAATACAAAGAAAGGCGGCAAAATATATTAGACTAACACTTTTTTTTAGATTTTCGGAGGGCCAAGCCAGGGGCACAAGTCCACATGTTCAAAATGTCCTCTTGCTCTCCGTCTTCAATGGCTGGGTCTTCAGCAGGATCATCCCTTGCAGCACATAACTAGAAAAATGACTTATTCAGCGGTTGAACAATCTCCGGCAAGGAGGATCTCATTTTCTTTGGAGATTGGTTGATGATTCAACTCTCCTCCTTTTTCGGGCTGACATAATAGTCTCTTTCGCATCGCTTTCTTCATCTTCGAATCATGTTCATATGGACATCTTCATAACCTAAAAGTGTTATTGTTTACATCGGGCCCGTGACTGGTGCCTTACCCCGGGCACCCTAGTGATACAACATCAGAGAAAAACCAGTGGAAATAAAAACTCATGAAAGAAAACAGTGAAATCAGAAAACAGGCTAACCCAAACGGTTACCTTTTTGTACATAAATGAAAACTTGAACAGTTACATCCCTTACAAACCCTGCCACAACAAAGCATGCACTTAAGAATTTTAAAACCATAATGACGGACAGGGCCCGCCATGCCTCGAATGTACAAAAGTCTACTACTGTGGAACTGCATCACGTGACAAGCTTCCGAGATATGGAGCTTCCGAGAATCGAACAACGATCCTAAGAGTGCGGATCGCCAGTTATGTACTCAACTCACAAGATGAACGCAGCTTCGGCGGGTCAAGATAACAGTACCAAGTATGTGAAATCAAAAATACCGTAAATGAAATCATAATAGTCTATATAAAGCGAGAGACATGATGATAACCAAACTACAAGACACAACATATAAGCAGCCATGTCAAGTCGGGGACTCATGCCCGTGAAATCATCACTCAAATACAACCCGAATTTAACCTGATAATGGCCGCACGCCTGCAAGATCTCACCTCAGATAAGCATGGCCCCGAACCGCCCTAATGGCCCATACCCGTGGACCATCCAACGTGTCGGTATGCCCAAAGGAGATAACAAGATAACAATCCTCGTGGAAGCATACCCGGCTACCCAACGTGTCGGATGTCGGACTAATAACAAGATAACACTTAATGGAAGCATACCCGGCTACCCAAATGGTCAAGATGTCCAAGAGGATCGATGTAGTGGACGCATACCCGTGGGCTACCCAACGTGTCAGTATGTCCATCAATCAACCAGATAGCCGGCCCTCCATCGAGAGGCTCGGTAGCACACAATCAAACACTTGCACAAACAAAGGCTATCACAACAAGCATAGGCAGTTACACACAACTCAAGGTACTTTAAACACCTCTTAGCACACGTCAAGTATACCAATAAACCCCAAGTATCTAACCCCTTTAAGATCAAGGTACTCCTACCTTTTATAACCAAGCCACTTATGTTTTTCCATCACAAAGAGTTCAATATTTGAAAACAAGTTACTTCTCTTTTCCCAAAAATCAAGTTACTAATCTAAATCCAATAATGAATTCATTTCTTTATTTTCCATAAAGTCGTTATAACTAACTTCCCATAAAGCTATTATAACCCTTTATGTTTTAAAACAAGTCAAGACAAAACCATGCCTTTCTTTTAAACCAAAACACTTCAAATTCTTAAGTCTCTTTTCTTTTAGAAATCGAGTTCCTTACTTTGAAATTTTTAAGAAGATCAAAACTTGCTTACAATAATTCTTTTAAAAACCAAGTACTCATTTCTCACGAATGAGGTTTCACACTTTTCAACACCATTTAGGTCAATTATAAGTCAAGTCTCTTATCTTTTGAAATCAACAAACCATTCTTTTACCTACATAAAGTGGTTATAACAAACTTCCCATAAAGCCGTTATAACACTTTATGTTTTAAACCAACCAATTACAACTATAAGCCCTTATGAGACCAAGAGGGCTTATTCTTTAACCACCGAGTACTTATTACTAACGAATAAGATTTTCCTACTTTTTCAAACAATGAAGCCCTTTACACTTCATAACAAGTCAAGGCACAAAAGGGAAATCAAATTCCTTTAATACACGCCAAGATCTACCGCACTATATATTTCACAAATAATCACGCCAAGAGGATAGGAAGAATCACATACCTCACGACGATTGTCGACAATTATCAAAAGGCTCCACAGTACTATACCCTCCAAGTAGGATACGCTACTCGTAGTACTTCAATCCTAATAAGGTCATAAAACGTCTATCAAACTCTAGCTTCGAACGTAGAATAACTAAGTGCAAAGTCCCTAAATTCTACGGCAATTTGGACAGAACTTCCTTTGTTTCTACTAACTTTGCCACCTTTTTCAAGGTCGAATTTCAATAACCAACGCCACATTTAAGGCACACAATTCAGCTAACCACAAAGGGGATTACACGCCTTTACAGGACGCGTAAAATTCCGCCCCACAATGATACAAAATAAACCAATAATTTCCATGCCATTCTTGGCCAACAATTTCTCAACAATTATCTAATCCTTTCAATTTCCTTTTAACCCAACTCGTTTTTTCCCCAACATGCTAAAATAAGGCATAACCAATTATTTACCCTCTTATTTAAAAACATGCAACGATTTAGCTAACAACCAAATTGATTACAACATGAGTGGCTAACATGCAATAGTTTCCATTTTTCAACAAGTCGACATGACCCAGATCCTTTCAAACTTTAATATAACAAATTTCTGCTCATTCCTTAACTACTATAACTTGAAATCTTCAATAATACAAGAAGGTGGAGATCTTACCTCAAGAAGCTCTCTTTCCGAAATCTTCTTCACTTTAAAATTACCCACACGAGTCCTCTACAAGTCTGCCAACACTTTTCCTTCTTGAAGTCTTTCCAAAAATTCCTTAGGCTAGGTTTTCTTCCAAAAATCTAGAGAGAAAGGGAGAGGATTTTCTAGGGGAGGGTTAGGTGAAATGGCCAAGTCTTCCAAGACTCGCCCTTGAAATAGGGTCCTTTCTTGGTCAAAAGACGGGAGGGACACTTGTCACCTCCCATAGGCCTTTTATCAAAATATCCCCGATTTTCGCCCGACCGCAGAAAATCCCGCCAGCCGCGGCGCCCACTTCGTAGAAATTGCTCGCATTCCGGCCGCTGCCTCGCATTCGGCGCGCGCGCGCAACCCCGCGAACTCCCAGAACAACCGGCGCCGCGCCTCAGATCTGGCGGCCACACTGCACTGAACCAGAACCACTGTTTTGCCTGACTGCGCACCAAACTTGAAACTTCCATAACTTTTGACCCCGATGTCCTATCGACGAACGGTTTGTTGCGTTGGGATCTAGATTTAACAGACTACACACTAGGCTTTTGAAACACCTAAAAAAAATACTTAACAACTGGGGTACAACACTCCAAGGTAGACTCAAAACTGGCCCAACACATGTTTGTCAACTTATCTTTCCACTTTCAAATCTTATATTCTGGGGTAGGTTCTTATCTTAACTTCTTGAATTTACGGGGTGTAACATTCTCCCCCCCTTAGAAACATTCGTCCCGAATGTTCCTTCTAAGTCTCCAAAACGCAGACGCCGGTATAGTCTTTACCACTGCACTTACAAAAAAATTAGTTATGCCACTCATGGCCATAATATACAAATCACGCAAAACTCTAAATTCCAGCCAAAGAGGGATCATCTCTAATATCACAAAAACTCCCACCACTCATGGACTTATCACCCGAGTATACTCCCCGTACTATGTACTCTGACTAAGATCACTGTAAAAGTTTTTACCCAAGACGGCCTTACATCTAGGTTTCAATTGTTATAAATTCTAAGGTTCAAAATTTTCTCATCCCCAGACTCACCCTTTTCACAAATCAGGCTTCTAAATCACATTTTTAACACAAAGTTATCCGAACATAACACTTAACACATCACCATACATCAATGCATACTAGTCTCTAGACGGTTAAGAATATACCTGTAACTATTACTTCACTTCCCCTTTTTGTCGTTCTACTCATGTTCCTTCCCTGCACGGCGCACAAAAGGAGGAGATGAATCACCATCGATCCCGGGTCGAGTCTCTACATCCGCTTACCTGCGGTTGGACAATTTCTCGCAAAATGGCCCTGCTGACCACATGTAAAACAAACTCCCCTACTAGCACGACACTCCTCATCATGGTGCCTACCACAATGGTCACAACGAGATAGGGGTGGTCCCATCTGACTAATATCCCTGCTTCCCCAAAACTCAAAACTCGAGCCTCGACCGCCCGACCTCCCAACGCCCCAAGATCGTGGCGGAGCACTCAGATCGGGCGGAGGCGCATAACTAGTCTCGCCGCCGAGGCCGCCGCTCGAAGGTCACCAGAGGACCTCGCCGCCCGGCCTTCTCGCGATCTTGGTTAATCCGTCGACCTCTACGCCTCACACCTAAGTGCATAAGCTCGCACGCGGCAATATCCATGCTCGCCGAACGCCTACTCCTGCAACTCTCGCTAAGTAGTCATCGAGTCTCGTGACGTAACGGTGCACTCTATCCTCCATGTCGCCACCAAAACGGGACATACCGCCAACGAGTCAAACTCTACATTGTACTCCCGAATCAGGCGCCTCTTTGTCTCAAAGATCAAAAATCCTGGCCCGCTCTCCTCATCCGTGAAGGCAAGAAATGGCCAGCGAAAGCCTCGAGAACTCGCCTAACCACCGGAGGTGCATGCTCCCGACAGCTCCCACGAATCAAACCACGATCGCAGATCACGCAGCCGATGTGAACCCAAAACCACCGACTCGGTCTCCGGCTCGATCACTCACGATCCGTCAGAATCGCTTGATGAACTCGCGATCATCCTCCCGCCGATCCATAGAACTCGGCGATCGCAACTCGTAAAGTCCCGTAGTCTCAAACTATCTCGACTCGGGTGAACTATGGGCGCACGCAGATCGGACTCGCTACATCCGCCTATCTCGCGTTCGCCACGATCCCGCCAATAATCGGGCCATCTCCTTGTAACCATCTCCTCTCGCCTGTGCCGCGGGATCGAGGCTCAGTGCCGTGGTCTCGCAGAGACCGCCGCCGCTTACTCGCAGCCTCCTCTCCGCTTTACCTTCTCGGGCCCCGGTTGCCTTGCGAGGCATCACTGTATACAAAGAATACGCTGCAGGAGTCCAACTTATAACACACTCTAAGGCACGATCTCGAGTGAGAAGAATGGAAACGAATCTTAAATATCCTATAGCCTCTCGACATAGATGTGGTGCACAACACATCGATAATCGACTCTACTAGATACGGTCTGTAGACACTTTCCGAGGACTAATCGCTCGATACCACTTTTGTCACGACCACTGGCCCGTGGATCGTGCCTTACCCCGCACCCTAGTGATACAACATCGAGAAAAACCAATGGAAATAAAACTCATGAAAGAAAACAATGAAATCGAAAACAAAGCAACCCAAACTGTTACCTTTTTGTACATAAATGAAAACTTGAATAGCTATATCCTTACAAACCCCGCCACAACAAAGGCTGCACTCTAAGAATTTTAAAACCATAATGACGGACAGTGGCCCCGCCATGCCCCCGAATGTACAAAAGTCTACTACTTCAGGAACTGCATCACGTGACAAGCTTCCGAGATACGGAGCTTTCCGAGAACCGAACAATGATCCTAAGAGTGCGGATCGCCAGTTATGTACTCAACTCGCAAGATGAACGCAGCTCCGGCGGGGTCGCATAACAGTACCAAGTATGTGAAATCGAAAATATCAGAAATGAAATCATAATAGTCTATATAAAGAAGGAGACATGTATGATAACCAAACTACAAGATACAACATATAAGCGCCATGTCAAGTTTGGGACTCATGCCCGTGAAATCATCACTCAAATACAACCCGAATATAACCCGCACAATGGCCGCATGCCCCAAGATCTCACCCTAGATAAGCACGGCCCCGAACCGCCCCTGGGCCCATACCCGTGGACCATCCAACGGCTCGGTATGCCCAAAGGAGATAACAAGATAACAATCCTCGTGGAAGATACCCGTGGCTACCCAACGTGTCAAGATGTCCGCACTAATAACAAGATAACACTCCTAATGGAAGCATACCCGGGCTACCCAAATGTCAAGATGTCCAAGAGGATCGATGTATGGAAGCATACCCGGGCTACCCAACGTGTCAAGATGTCCATCAATCAACCAGATAGCCGCCCTCCATCGAGAGGCTCTCAGAGCACACAATCAAACACTTGCACAAACAAAGGCTATCACAACAAGCATAGTTACACACAACTCAAGGTACTTTAAACACCTCTTAGCACACGCCAAGTATACCAATAAACCCCAAGTATCTAACCCCTTTAAGATCAAGGTACTCCTACCTTTTATAACCAAGCCACTTATGTTTTTCCATCACAAAGAGTTCAATATTTGAAAACAAGTTACTTCTCTTTTCCCAAAAATCAAGTTACTAATCTAAATCCAATAATGAATTCATTTCTTTATTTTCCATAAAGTCGTTATAACTAACTTCCCATAAAGCTATTATAACCCTTTTATGTTTTAAAACAAGTCAAGACAAAACCATGCCTTTCTTTTAAACCAAAACACTTCAAATTCTTAAGTCTCTTTTCTTTTAGAAATCGAGTTCCTTACTTTGAAATTTTTAAGAAGATCAAAACTTGCTTACAATAATTCTTTTAAAAACCAAGTACTCATTTCTCACGAATGAGGTTTCACACTTTTCAACACCATTTAGGTCAATTATAAGTCAAGTCTCTTATCTTTTGAAATCAACAAACCATTCTTTTACCTACATAAAGTGGTTATAACAAACTTCCCATAAAGCCGTTATAACACTTTATGTTTTAAACCAACCAATTACAACTATAAGCCCCATGAGACCAAGAGGGCTTATTCTTTAACCACCGAGTACTTATTACTAACGAATAAGATTTTCCTACTTTTTCAAACAATGAAGCCCTTTACACTTCATAACAAGTCAAGGCACAAAAGGGAAATCAAATTCCTTTAACACACGTGCATCTACTGCACTATATATTTCACAAATAATCATGCTGAAGAGGATAGGAAGAATCACACACCTCGCGACGATTGTCGACAATTATCAAAAGGCTCCACAGTACTATACCCTCCAAGTAGGATACGCTACTCGTAGTACTTCAATCCTAATAAGGTCATAAAACGTCTATCAAACTCTAGCTTCGAACGTAGAATAACTAAGTGCAAAGTCCCTAAATTCTACGGCAATTTGGACAGAACTTCCTTTGTTTCTACTAACTTTGCCACCTTTTTCAAGGTCGAATTTCAATAACCAACGCCACATTTAAGGCTCACAATTCAGCTAACCACAAAGGGGATTACACGCCTTACAGACGCAGAAAATTCCGCCCCACAATGATACAAAATAAACCAATAATTTCCATGCCATTCTTGGCCAACAATTTCTCAACAATTATCTAATCCTTTCAATTTCCTTTTAACCCAACTCGTTTTTTTCCCAACATGCTAAAATAAGGCATAACCAATTATTTACCCTCTTATTTAAAAACATGCAACGATTTAGCTAACAACCAAATTGATTACAACATGAGTGGCTAACATGCCCTATTTTCCATTTTTCAACAAGTCGACATGACCCAGATCCTTTCAAACTTTAATATAACAGCCTCGGGCTCATTCCTTAACTACTATAACTTGAAATCTTCAATAATACAAGAAGGTGGAGATCTTACCTCAAGAAGCTCTCTTTCCGAAATCTTCTTCACTTTAAAATTACCCACACGAGTCCTATACAAGTCTGCCAACACTTTTCCTTCTTGAAGTCTTTCCAAAAATTTCTTAGGCTAGGTTTTCTTCCAAAAATCTAGAGAGAAAGGGAGAGGATTTTCTTGGGGAGGGTTAGGTGAAATGGCCAAGTCTTCCAAGACCTGGCCCTTGAAATAGTGGTCCTTTCTTGGTCAAAAGATGGGAGGGACACTTGTCACCCTCCCATAGGCCTTTTATCAAAATATCCCCGATTTTCGCCCACTGGCAGAAATCCCACCTGCGCCAAGGCTTCCACTTCAGAAATTGCTCAGATTCCGCCGCTGCCCAGATTCGCACGCGCGCGGCAACCCCCGCGAACTCCCAGAACAACCGGCGCCATGCCCTCAGATCCAGCTGGGCGCTGCACTTCAACCAGAACCCCTGTTTTGCCTGACAGCGCACCAAACTCGACACGACCCTAACATTTGACCCCGAGGTCCTATCGACGAACGGTTTGTTGCGTTGGGATCTAGATTTCACGGACTACACACTAGGCTTTTGAAACACCTAAAAAAAATACTTAACAACTGGGGTACAACACTCCAAGATAGACTCAAAATCCCCAACACATGTTTGTCAACTTATCTTTCCACTTTCAAATCTTATATTCCGGGGTAGGTTCTTATCTTAACTTCTTGAATTTACGGGGTGTAACACTTCCTCCACAAAGTCGCCCATTCTTACTACTTATGTGAAACCTCTCCCAATTACACTGATCATCCTTTCATAATACGTCGCGTCATTTAAGGACTGCACAAACAGGGTGGTCATTTCGCCTCGCCATCGAGGTCGGACTCACGCTTCGACCGCCATCTCCGACGATACCCCAAAAATTTCGTGGAGTTTTTCTCCACTTTATCGATAAAATCTATCCGGGACAAGGTCGTTGTTGAATCGAATCTATCCATGAAATCATGTGTCACGGCATTCCAACTGCTCCATTTTCGAGTGTCTTCGCACGTGTACCAATCCAAATACCGCCTGCTAGACTCATCGATAAATAGTTTCATGATGATTGCTTGGTTTTTCCCAACTCCAATCAATTTATTGCAATATGACCTTAGATGAGCTCGGGGATTCCCCTTTCCATCGAACATGTCAAATTTGGGCACCTTGTACTTACAAGTAGTTCAACGTCGGGATGCATACATAAATCTTCATATTCTAACCCTTCATCCCCCTTGTTTATCTGAATGATTTTGAATGCCTCTTTCAGGCTACGAATTTCTCTTGCCATATTTTCATCGGGTCTACCTCTCCACGTCCTCGTATCGATCTGTCTCTTGAGAAAATACGGGCATAATAAATGGCCGGTTTCATTGACGTGGCAATGACACATACCGCTTATTAGGATCGCGATGCGCGCGGGTCTGCTTGTATTGGATGTCTTGGAGATTTGGACTGAGTGGGGTGATATAGGTAGGTAGAGGTTGGGATATGTATGTAGTGAATGTATCATTTTGGAGGTTGGCTTGCAGATTAATTAGGCGAGTGGTATTTTGGTATGAGCTGATATGTTACGGCCTTTGCTGGGAGTTTTGGGGAAATGGAGGCTCAATGGGTTAGAAGGCTTGTGATACGATTGCATTTGTCCTTTGCTCCGGGAGTGGTGCATTCAACATAATAGACATGTTTGTGAGATTTCGGAGCCTTTCCATTTCGGCTTGCATGATTTCCATTTGTTGCAATAATTTGGCGAGGTGTTGATCATCGTGTTTCTTTCGAGACCTCTGCTTTCTCCCAGAACTGAGACGAGCCCTAGACCGGTTTGTTCTGATGCCTCTGAATTAGTCATTTTATTGAATAATTGTGCTTCTACTTCTTTTTGTGGAGGTGTTCTACTAGTCAACGCGAATCAACCTTTGGGGGAACTAAGCTAGGCAAAAAATAATCCTTTAACAAATGAAGCAAATCAAGTTAGTATAATATGCAAAGAGTTGCAAGTAACACACAATAATAAGCAAATTGCAAATCAAGCGCGTGCTCTAACATGTTTGAGACCTCTTTTACGCCGTAGGTATGTGAGATTATGGTAGATTTGTTCGCCGCCAAATCAGAATGCTTTTGTTGAAATGACGATAAAATGAACGCGCATTTTCCAAATTCGCATGTCATGTTTAGGCTTGGATTTGTCTACCATTGTTACGCTACACATAGTATGTCGATTGGTCGGGTTGAGAAACCCGTCGACAAATTTGGTATTTTCCTAATCAGGTGACGATACCAAGGACCGACTCCACCTAAGGTAAATGCATGCATTCCTTAATATAAAAGGGTGGTATATGTCACGACCCAACCTCAAGCTCACATCGGTGCCCTACCGGCACCCTTACATGTATACATCAGAGATAATCGGCGGAACATACATAAACTCAACAAGAAATAAGTAACAGGTTAGCCGATAAGGCTACCTCCCTGGATATATATACATACGTAAACCAAAAAGAGTTACTTTTTTTTTTACAACCGACCCACAAGATATGACTACATGCACTCTAAGAGTTTTGACATAACAATTGTGAGACAGACTTCGCCATACCCCGAATGTACATAAATCTACAACCTCGTGGAACTGTACTAAAAGACAAAGCCTCCTGAGAATCGAGCTTTCAAGAATCGAACATTGATCCTAAGAGTGAGGATCGCAAGCTTATGTACTCAACCTCGCGCATTTAACGCAGCCTCGAAAGAGATCAAGACAAAATATGTACCAAGTATGTAAAACTAAAAGTATTGTAATTAAAATCATAAAATCTAGATATAAAAGTTCGAGACAAGTATGATAATCAAATTCACAGTACAACCGTGCCTTGCCGAAATGAAAGTAATGAAAGCCAGTTTTACCTTTTAAAGACTATTTCAACACATGAACAATCGTCACACGAAGGCTAGGGACGCAAGCCCTCAAAATTTTCACACAGTCCAGTAAGGGTCTCAAGCCCGTAAACATCAAAGCGTGCCCGTGGAATCCTCCATCACTGCCAACAGCCGCAAGTGTAAAATATATATATATATATATATATATATATATATGTAACATGCCCGTGGACTCCTACATGTCGGCGTGCACATATGCAATATATATATATATATATATCATGCCCGTTGAATACCTCATCTCGGGTACATGACTTCATGGAGAGCTAATCCATGGAGTAATAATAGTATATAACATGTCCGTGGAATCCCTCATCTCGGGTACATGTCTTCATGGAGAGCTAATCCATGGAGTAATAATAGTATATAACATGCCCGTGGAATCCCTCATCTCGGGTACATGTCTTCATGGAGAGCTAGTCCATGGAGTAATAATAGCATCCAGGAGTTTAACCCGCATCATGGTTGCATGCCCCGAAATCCCTCATCGTATAAGCATGTCCGTGGATCAATCACAATGGAAGCATACCCGTGGAATCCTTCATCACTGTCGGTACGTCCAAGTAAATTCACAACAAGACAGTCGGCCCTCCAACTGAGAGTCACGGCAGCGTAAAAATACAATACTTGCACTCAAAGGCTATCTCAAGCAAGCATAGGCAAGTTCATAAAATCTTTAGACTTTCATTATCATACAAAAATGAATTTCATTTTATAAACTCAAGGCACTTTCGTTTTACGTGAAATACGGGGATTTAACCCAAAGTACTACATACTTCTAAGCTTTTGAAAAGGACTTATTTCATAAAATAACCACAAGATACTAACGCCCGCAGTATCAAGGTAAGTCTACTTTTAGAGTCAAGCCACTACACCTTTAGAAATACATTTTAAGGCTTCTAAACCAATGACCTCTACTTTCACAACCTAGGCAACTCATGCCTATAAATCAAGTAGACCACTCTCTTAATCTTCCATAAAGTCGTTATAACTAACTTTCCATAAAGCCGTTATAACTCTTTATGTTTTAGACAAACCAAGACAATTACGTTCCTCTTTGAAACCAAGAGACTTATATTTTTGAAACCAAGTATCATATACTTTCAAATCAAGTTTCATAACTTTCGAATACTTCAAGTTCCTCGACTTTAAAAATCAAGTCTTTAACTTTAAAATAGTTCAGGTAACCCATACTTTTCCAAATCAAGTATTCTATTCTTTCCAAGTCAAGTAATATTTACATGTAACATCAAGTAACATATACTTTTAAAAGCCAAGTTACTTCACTTTTTGAAATCAAGGCAAGGATACCAAACTGAAACCAAGTTCACTTAAAATACGACGCTCACCGCACTATATCTTTGTAAATACTCATGCTCAAGAGATATGGAAGAGTTCACATACCTTCCGACATAATCCACTTGCCAAGTTGAATATGCCGCACGAGAATGTCAACCTATAATGACCATAATATGGCTATCAACTTCTAGCTTCTAACGTAGAATAATTCTAAGTATAAAGCTTCCTATTCTATGAAAAATCGGACAACACTTCCTTTGTTTCTACGTACTTTTCCACCCTTTTCAAGGCCCGAATTTAACAACCAAACATGCCACATTTAAGGCTCTACAATTCAGCTATCCAAAGGGGATTACACGCCTTACAAGCCGTGTAAAATTCTGCCCCACAATTTATAAAACAGTCCAATATTAAATGGCCAATTCGGCTACAATGTACAACCACATACAATCCTTTCCAATTCCTTTTCAATCCATAATGTCGTTCTAACATGTTATATAATCGCAACCAATTTTAACAACTATAATCCCTGCTTTATATAACATGTGATTTACTAAAACTAATAGCTAAATTGTATTTCAATTTCAATGGCTAACAAGCTCATTCTCGGATTTAGGCTTCCAATATTCCACAATACATATCAATCTTCATAATAATATTCACATGATCAATTATCAACCTACTACAACATGTAGTCTTTAATTACAAAAGTAAGACAAAGATTTACCTTGATAAGCCCAAATATAACTCCAAGATTCAAAGTCGCTCCTTAGCAACTCAAGGCGTCTTTCCTTTACGCTCCAATCCGCTATTTGAAGTCCTTAGAAGTTCATAAATAACTTCCCTTCAATTTCCAACTAAAACTATGAAAACAACTTAGGTTTTCATCTTGCGACTAACGTGAAAACGTAGTTTTTCCGAGATCTTTCTATTGAGATAACCTTACAATACCTCTAGGAACCTTGGTTTAAAGTATTGGGATTATTGAACCACAAACGAATTTTTTTGTGTGGGATTAGTGCCAAAGCCGAGAGCTCCCTCAAGAACAAGAATGTGGTGGAAATTTTTCTAAGTGTTGTGATAAGTCTTGCTACTTGTATATACAATGAAGGGTCTAGATTAAAACATTTGTGTGGCTTGGATTTATCAAAACTAGAAATCTTTGTCATGTTGGCAAGTTGACTTAGTCAATATTGTCAAGCTTGTCTTCAAGACTTGCACATTTGACCTTGGTCAATTCGACCAAGCCTATTAGGGGGGGGGGGGGTGACACGTGTCACCTTCCTATCGGTCCATAATATTTCGTTTCCCGAAATTTCCATAATTCCGATAAATTCTACAGTCTCAAAGTCTTGTTTTCTTACGTACGTTCTTATACACATGTCATGGAATTACGGGGTGTAACAGTATAGCTCTATCTAAAGTTTGCTAAGATTTGGCTTTACTAGACGCAAGGTTCCCGAGCGGACAACTCGAGTGAGAAGGATACGCAGCCACCGGATGGTCCGGACACTCCACGTATAATACCAACTCTCTTAATTTTGGGTTTTATGGAAGAAATTTGCAATTGCACCAAGCACACCTCGCGTGTAGTGTGTGATTGTGTGAATTTTCCAGAGTGGAAGAAGTATGAGCGGGATGCTAGTTTAAGGAAAGCGGTAACAAATAGCATTTACAACAGTTACAAATAAAAGCAACTTACAACACTCAAGAAAATTAAATGCAAAAACTAATGCCAAATAATAACCCTAGGTCTGTTATGGTCAAGAACCTGTTTATCCCCAGTGGAGTCGTCATTCTGTCACGCCCTTTTTTGATCGCGACATTATTCCAGCGAATCCTGCTTATTAGTTAGAAATAAAAATAAAATGCTAAAAAGGATGCTAAAGATGCTAAAAATGGTGTTGAATGTTAAAAGGGTTCGCAGAGTCGCCACCTAATTAGTTTGAGTGAATTAGGACTCCTAAATGTCAACTAGGTAAAGTCAAAACTAACTCCATTTTAATGGTCTGCAAAACTTATGTGAGATTATGTCACGACACCCGACTCAAGCTCGCGATCGTGCCCTACCCGGCACCCTTACAGTATACATCGAGATAATCATAACATACATGAAACTTATAAAATAAATCAACAAAGATAAAATCAACAGTGTTAGCCGATAAGGCTACCTCTCCGATAAGTAAATACATACACGGCGCTTGCCTCCTTTCCTTTACAAACCGACCCACAATATGTGACTACGCACTCTAAGAGTTTTAACATAACAATCGTGGACAGGCCCGCCATACCCCAATATATACATGAATCTACAACCTCGGGAAACGCATCAAAAGATAAAGCCTCCGAGAAACGGAGCTTTCCAAGAATCAACAATGACCCAAGAGCGTGGATCAACAAGTTATGTACTCAACTGCAGATGAACGCAGCTTCAAGGAGGTCAAGACGAAATATGTACCAAGTATGTGAAATCAAAATATCAGAATGAAATCATAATACTAGATAAAGCCGAGACATGTATGATAACCAAAATAACAAGATATCAGGCTCATCAAGTGAAAGTAATGAAAGTCAGTTTTACCTTGTACAGACTATTTCAACACATGAACAATAGTCCCACCAGGGCTATAGACACAAGCCCTCATCTATTATCACATAGTCCAGTAAAGGTCTCAAGCCCACAATTATCAAAGTGTGCCCGTGGAATTCCCCATCACTACCGACAGCCATAAGTGTAAAATGTAGCCATGTGACACGCCCGTGGCATCCCACCTCACACACCACACATATACAATACATATATATATCTCCCGCCTGTGGAATCTCCACACACGCCAGAGCCGTAGTGTATCAGATAACCACGTGACGCGCCTGCGGCATCCTACCTCACCGCTTACATATACAATATATATATATATATATATATATATATAACATGCCCCTGTGATCCTCATCGCGGTACACGCCTTCACGGGAGCTAGTCCATGGAGTAATAATCGACATAACGTGCCCCCTAATCCTCATCAGTACAGTCTTCACGGGGAGCTAGCCCATGAGTAATGATATAACACGCCTCGCATCCTCATCGCGGGTACATGACTTCACGGGAGCTAGCCCATGGAGTAAAAATATAACACGGTCGCATGCCCTAATCCTCATCGATAAGCATGGCCATGTGATAATAAAATAACCGAATCTAACCCGCCTCGGTCACATGCCCTAATCCCACATCGCATAAGCATGTCCAAGGATCAATCATAATGGAAGCATACCCGTGGAATCCCACATCACCGCTCAGACGCTCAAGTAAACTTACGACAAGACAAACACCCTCCAACCGAGAGTCACTAACGTAAACATATAATACTTGCCTCAAAGCTATCACAAGCGAACATAGGCAAGTTCATTAAATCTTTAGACTTCCATTTTTATATACTCAAGGCACTTTTCGTTTCACATAGAAAATCCGGGAATTTAACCCCAAGTACTACGTACTTCCATTCTTTTCAAAAGATTCCTTCTCATATAAAACCCCAAGATACTAACACCCGTAGTATCAAGGCTATTTCACATAAGTCACTATACTTTTAGAAATACATTTCTCGGCTTCTAAATCAAGTGACCCTTACTTTAAAGCTTTAAGCAAGTGATACCTTTAAATCAAATTGCCCTTCCTTATTTCAAGTTATTTCTTTGTTTACCTTATTAGAGAAAACCATTCTCTTAACCTTCCATAAAGTCGTTATAACCAACTTCCCATAAAGCCGTTATAACCCTTTATGGTTTTAGACAACTCATTCCTTTTATAACCAAGAGACTTATACTTTTAAAACCAAGTATTATATACTTTCAAATCAATTCTCTTAACTTTCAAAATACTTTCACTCTTAACTTTAGAAATCCAGTTTCTTAACTTTTAAAACTCAAGTAACTCACACCTTTTAAAACAAGTTACTTCCCTTAAATCATGTCAATTCTTCCTTTATGAATCAAGTTTCATTACCTGAAAATAAAGTCTCTCAACCTTTTATGAGTCTAAGGTTCACAGTCTTAAAATTTCATAACGTAAATTCTTTAAGTTAAGCACATATGCCTTATGTGTGTGAGTAGGTTATACTTGATTATAACGATCTTATTAAAGCAGCCATGATCTAGAAAATGTAATACAATTTTGTCTTATCTTAGCTTCTATGCAGATGGAGAATTCTACTCATTTTAATATTATCAATTTTCATTACATTTTCCTTTATTAACGCTGCGATGGCTTGTTCAATACTTATTCTCATTCGTGCCATAAATTAGCCAAGTCAACTTGGCTCCAAAATACCTCCTAACGACTCTTACCAACATCCCCCATAAGACTCGGTAAGGACTTAAGATAACTTAGACATAACCTTTACATAGATTAAATCACACACATACCTCTTAACTTCTAAGAATAGAAGGAAACATGAAATAATACCACATGTATATTCCATACATAGAATCATGCCAAAGGAAGGAAGAGGTTCACATACCTCGCGACGATTATCGACAAGTAGCAAAATGCTCCAAAGTACTTCAACCTTGATAGCTATTCCATCCTTCAAGTAGAATACGCTATACTTAGTACTTCAACCTATAATGGCCATAATACGTCCATTAACCTCTTACTTCAAACGTAGAATATTCTAAGTGCTAAGTCACTAAATTCTACGAAAAATCGGACAAAGACTCTCACACGACCGACCCTGGTCGCTGGACGTGCCCTACCCGGGCACCCTGCCTGTATACATCAGAGAATAGCAATGAACATACATGAAACTTATGAAATAAAACAACGAATTTAAACAACAAAGCAGCCACGAGGCTACCTCCTCGACACATATACACATACATAAACAACATCAGCTTATATTCCTTTCTTTTTTTCAAACTGACCCACAACATGTGACTTGCACTTAAGAATTACAACAAGGACGGACAGTGGTTCGCCATACCCCAATGTACATAAATCTACAACATCGTGAAACTGCACTAAAAAGATAAGCCTCCGAGTGAACGGAGATTCTTCCCAAAATCAACAGAGATCCTATGAGCAAGGATCACCAACTCGGTACCTAACACTGCGGCATTTAACGCACTGGCGGGGTCGATAACAAAAATTTAGTATGGAAATGTAAATAAGGTGCAACAATCAAATCATAATCAGATAAGAGAATGCCATTTTAACTCCCGAAATCAATCGATATTAATCGCTCTTTCCTCTTTCAATAAGATTTAACATCATATTCTTACATACATACTTAAGGATTTAATCAAGCTTTTCCACATAACTTACATATCTTACATAACATAATCCGCCTTTATGGATGGACTTCATTTGGAAGCTAACTTTGCTTATTCATACGTGATAACATAATCCGCCCGCTTATGGACACTGCAATCACGAATCATGTGAAATAACTGCCCGCCCGGCCTTGCATCGTGGAATCATGTAGCATAATCCGCCCGCCGCGGAGCCTTGCAGTAAGATGACGTAACCCTACATGTGTAGGCTCTGGTAATATGGCGTAATCCGCCTATGCAGTAGGCTCAGATCTCATAACGTAATCCACCTATTTGTAGGCTCCTGTATTTCATAACGAATCCGCCTATTTGTAGGCTCTGTATTTTCCTTACATAACATTTTAAATCAGATATTACTTCTTCTTAAGTCGTTATAACAACTTCCCATAAAGCTATTATAACAACCTTTCATTTTAGAGAACTTAAGGCACTTTATACTTGCAACATTAGGGAAACTAAACCCAAAAATACTACGTCTATACATACTTAAAAGAATCATAAAACTTCTTTCTTTTTAAAGCTCAAGTCACATACTCTTGTGGAAACCATCTCCTTAACTTTTTGATATAAATTAAGAAGCCATACTTTTTAAAGTTTAGTCATTCCCACTCATAAGATCAAGGCTTATAGTATTAACACCTCGTAGCATACACTCTTCAAAATCATGTCATCAATACTTTAGAAATCAAGTCTCATAACTTGAAAAATAAAGTTTCAAAATCCTTAAAAGACAACCAAAGTTCATAGCCTTAAAACTTCATAACATACATTCTTTAAAGTCCATTTACTTATACTTATCAAAAAAATATATATAAAGTTCCATACACTTCCAAAACCAAATAACTTATTCTCTTAAAATCATATAACTTCCACTTTTAAAATCCATCCCCTTTTTACATATAAATTCAAGTCATTTTCGAACATAAAATCCACTTCCTTACTTTAAATAAATCAAGACACATAGCTTTAAATCAAATCTCATATTTTCCTAACCATTCTTACCAACATCTCCCATAAGACTCGATAAGGACTTAGGACAATTTAACATACTTATAACTCAGATCAACAATGTGAATACTTCTTAACTTCTAAGAGTAGAAGGAATCATGAAATACTATCACACGGATATTTCATACGTAGGATCATGCCAAAGAAAGAAGGGGTTCACATACTCATGACGACTAGCGACAAGTTGCAAAATGCTCCAAAGTACTATAACCTAGCTAGCCTTTCCACCCTCAAGTAGAATACACTACTGTAGTACTTCAACCTATAAAAGTCATAACACGCCCATTAACCTCTAGTTTCAATCGTAGAATATTCTAAGTGAAAAGTCTCCAAATTCTACGGAAAATCTGGACAAGACTTCCTTAGTTTCTACTTACTTTGCCACCTTTTCAAGGCCGAATTCAATAACCAAACACACCACATTTAAGGCCCAATCAATGCAATTAACAATAGGGATTACACGCCTACTAGACGTGTAAAATTCCGCCCACAAAAGATATCAAACTAATACAAACTACTAGTCCAATTTCGCCACATCGAGTACAATAACACCAATTCTTATCCAATTTCCATTTCAATCCAAGTTGTTAACATAACATGATATCAAGTCGCAATCGATTATAACCACTATAATCTTCAAGTAAGTAACACGCGATTTATTCTAATAAATCGCCACGCCCCAAATCCAAGCTGGATCGTGCCTCTACCGCACCCTTCTACCCATACAACATAAATAAACCGCTAAGATAAATAGCACTCATTTTTTTAAAACAAAGGCAAAGCCTGAAAGGTTTCAGATAAATATAAATCACCCAAGTGGTCTACGATGTACAACAATGTAAATACAACTTACACCACCCAAATTTCACATATGAATACATGCACTTAAGAAGGTGACAACAACTATTACGACAAGGCCCCGCTGCACTTCTCGAATATACCTAGCCATAATGACAAACTCCTAACTTGAGCCATCTCAAAATGTCAACAAGGATCCTAAGCTCACGGATCCACAATCAGGTACCTAGACTCGCGGACATTTAACGCAGCTTCGGCGGGGCCGCATAACAAAATTTAATATGGAATGTAAATAAGGTACAAGAAACCAATCATAATCAGATAAAAGAATGACAGTGGCAAGTATAAAAGGTAAATACTGATCCTACCGTGTCATTACCATCTCGTGAACTTAATCGCACTTATTATCTTTTCCCATTTTTACATAAAAGTTATAGTCACATTCTACGCATATGCTTAGGAAAATCGCAAGTTCATTACCATATAACTTACTTACTCGCATAACATAATCTGCCCTTTACGAGGACGTCATCGCCCACCCAATCTAACTGGGACGCGATAAAGTCACATAAGTCCGCCCATAGAGGTATATCGCCCGACCCATTTCGGACGCGATAATGTCATATAGTTCGCCCATAAAGGTATATCGCCCGCCCATTTCGGACGCGATAACGTCATATAGTCCGCCCATAAAGGTATATCGCTCGACCCATTTCGGACGCGATAATGTCATATAGTTCGCCCATAAAGGTATATCGCCGCCCATTTCGGGACGCGATAATGTCATATAGTCTGCCCATAAAGGTATACTGCCCGACCCATTTCTGGGACGCGATAATGTCATATAGTCTGCCCATAAAGGTATACTGCCCGGCCCATTTCTGGGACGCGATAATGTCATATAGTCTGCCCATAAAGGTATACTTCCCGGCCCATTTCAGGGACGCGATAATGTCATATAGTCTGCCCATAAATGTATACTTCCCGGCCCATTTCTGGGACGCGATAAAGTCATATAAAATCCGGGAATTTAACCCAACGTACTACGAACCTCTACTCCTTTTAAAAATGACTCTTTTTCAAATAAAACTTCCAAGATACTAACAACCGTAGTATCAAGTCATATCTACTTTTCAAGACAAGTCACAATACCTTTTAGAAATACATGTATAGGCTTCTAAATCAAGTGACTTCTTTCTTTAAAACCTTAAGCAATTGGTACCTTTAAAACAATTTGCCCTTCTTTATTTCAAATCATTTCTTTGCTTACATTACTGAAGAAAACCATTCTTTTAATCTTCCATAAAGTTGTTATAACCAACTTCCCATAAAGTCGTTATAACTCTTTATGTCTTAGACAAATTCATTCCTTTTATAACCAAGAGACTTATACTTTCAAATCAAATCACATAGCTTTCAAAATACTTCAAGTCTCTTAACTTTTAAGAAAACAAGTTTCTTAACTTTAGAATGACAAGAAATCAATACTTTCCAAATCAAGTATTCTATACTTTTAAATCAATTCATTTCTCCCTTTAAGAATCAAGTCCTATAACTTGAAAAATAAAGTCCCTTAACCTTTTAAAAAATTTGAGGTCCATAGTCTTAAAACTTCATACGTAAATTCTTATAAATTAAGTAACATATACTTTGGTGCGTTGTGAATAAGTTATACTTATTTATAACGATCTTAATCAAGTAGCCATGATCTAGAAAATGTAATACAATTTTGTCTTATCTTAGATTCTATGCAGATGGAGAATTCTACTCATTTTAACTTAATTGATTGTCATTACATTTTCCTTTATTAACGCTGCAGTGGCTTGTTCGATACTTATTCTCATTTGTGTCGTACCTTAGCCAAGTCAACTTGGCTCCAAATACCTCCTAACGACTCTTACCAACATCCCCCATAAGACTTGGTAAGAACTTAGGATAACTTAGACATAACATTTACGTAGAGTAAATCAACATACATACCTCTTAACTTCTAAGAGTAGAAGGAATCATGAAATAGTACTACATGTATATTCCATACATAGAATCATGTCAAAAGAAGGAAGAGGTTCACATACCTCGCGACGATTATCGACAAATAGCAAAATGCTCCAAAGTACTTCAACCTTGCTAGCTATTCCATCCTTCAAGTAGAATACGCTATACTTGGTACTTCAACCTAAAATGGCCATAACACTTTTATCAACTACAAGCTATCAATTGTAGGACTTATACCAAATAATGGTCCTCTAATTCTACGGAAAATTGGGCAGCACTTCCTTTGTTTCTACGTACTTTTCCACCTTTTCCAAGGCCCGTATTCATCAACCAACAAGCCACATTTAAGGCACAACCAACAGTTAACCAAAGGGGATTACACGCCTAAATGAACGTGTAAAATTCTGTCCCACAGTTATACAAAACAGTCCACAAAACGACACAACAACGTCTAACGCTTTGGCGCTTTTCTACCACAACAACTACAACCCGATAACTCGTTCCTTAATCCATTTTATTCCAATTAGAGTTCCAAAACTTCTACATAAGTTATAGCAACTTATTAACAATAATATTAATCCATTATAACATGCAATAGGTGAAGATAACAACGACAATAACCAACGAATTTCATTTGCACCAAATCTGTCCCAAATCGGTTTTAGCCCCAAAAATGGCTCAAACGCTTTTTATTCTTCATTATTTTCTAACACAAGTTCATCCATACATAATAAAAATAAGTAATATCCAATTACTTTAAAAGAAGAAGGACTTTTACCTCATTTATTGCCCAAAAATGCCCCAAAACAGTCCGGTCTTTATTGGTGCGCAGTTTTCGTTTCGCTCAACTTCTTCAAGTTCCAATCATATATATGTACCCCCTACAACCTTAGGAGCAACTTCTCTTTGAATCTCACTTCCAAAAAGTCGACGGAACCCCTAGGGTTTTGGCATCAACTTTCGGCCAAGACAAGTAAAAACGTGTAGATTATTAATCTAGGCTTAACACTTGGTTTAAGGGCTTAATATTGGAGAAATAAATTGATCAACAATGGTTGTTTTTAGCCAAGGGGCTCTCGAAATTATGGAGCTAAAGGGGAGAAGATGAGAGCTTATTTTTTTGTCTAAGTGTAAAGTGATCCAAGTCTTGCAATACTTGGATATGTATAGCCAACTGGAGTGGGACCCATGTCCACTTGTCCCCTCTCAAAATATCTATTTTGTTGTCATCTTAGCAAGACAAGTGGAGGGGCGCCACGTGTCGCTCTCCGATTGGTCCAAAATATTATAATTTTTCGAAGGTCCCTACGAAATTGTGAAATTCTCGGCGGACCCCATATTATCAATTCCAACACCTTATAATCCAATACTAAGTCCATAAATCCAATTAGAAGTATTATACTCCAAGTTAATAATTTTTCCATCGTCACATTTTTTCCGAAATTTTCCTTAAGAAAATGTAATTATTCTTTCCTTCCAAAATTCAAATCTTAAATCCTTATTCACGTTCTCAATTAGTAGCCCTGGTATTACGGGGTGTAACATCCTTCCCCCCTTAGAAACATTCGTCCTCGAATGTCCATCTAAGGTCTCAATAGTTAGCTAGTATTCCACGATTCTCGATTATTCCATGTCCCAAATCTTACATTATCTATCCCCTCATACGGGTAAGATAGTTTCTCATAATCTCAATATCATGTTGTCCTAATCACAACAACCATATTTACTCCATAAAAATATTATTCGTGCATCTCACTTAAGCATACAACACAGCTTAATCTAATAACATGGTATGTCCATAAGTCAATTAAACCTGATCTTTCAAGAGTCTATCACAATCTTAGTCAGTTCATTACCTTTTGACTATTCCAAATAAGTACATAAATAAAGCCTAGGTGTGGATTCAATAAACTATTTCACACCTTCCAAGTAATTATTAAGGCTTAACCAACTCATGGTAACTCATAATCATTCTAGGCAACGCACATATGACCCCAAATAAATACGCCGCATGCATACATATCATCATTATACCAACTGTACAATAGTTTTACCAACCTGGATACGAAGCCCATATAATCCTTTCTGGGTCACTGTTGCATTTCTCATATCTACAATCAAAATAACATGTTAGGGAGAGACTACCCTAACAACACAACTCTATCGCACGATCTCGTGAGAAGAAAGGAAACCAATCCTAAATGTATTATAGCCTCCGCTTATAGACGTGGTGCACAACACATCGATAAACAAGACTCTACTATACACACTCAGACACGCCGAGGACTAATCGCTCGATACCACTCACACGCCCCAAATCCCGACTATGATCGGTGCCCTACCGCACCCTTCTACCCATACAACATAAATAAACCGCGAAGATAAATAGCACTCATTTTTTTTTTTTAAAACAAAGGCAAAGCCGAAAGGCTTCAGATAAATATAAATCACCCGAAAGTGGTCTACGATGTACAACAATGTAAATACAACTTACACCAGGCCCAAATTTACATGAATACGCACTCTAAGAAGCGTGACAACAACTATGACGGACAAGGCCCCGCTGCACTTCGAATATACCTAGCCATAATGACAAACTCCTAACTGGAGCCATCTCAAAATGTTGAACAAGGATCCTAAGCTCATGGATCCACAATCGTACCTAGACCGGACATTTAACGCAGCTTCAAGGGGTCGCATAACAAAAATTTAATATGGAATGTAAATAAGGTACAAGAAACCAATCATAATCAGATAAAAGAATGACAGGGTCAAGTATATAAAGGGTAAATACCAGATCCTACCGTGTCATTACCGTCTCGTGAACTTAATCGTATCTTATTATCTTTTCCCATTTTTACATAAAAGTTATAGTCACATTCTTACGCATACGCTTAGGAAAATCGCCAAGTTCATTACCATATAACTTACTTACCAGCATAACATAACCGCCCTTTACGAGGACGTCAGATCGCCCGACCTAACTGGGACGCGATAAAGTCACATAAGTCCGCCCACAGAGGTATATCGCTCGACCCATTTCGACGCGATAATGTCATATAGTTCGCCCATAAAGGTATACGCCGCCCATTTCTCGGGACGCGATAATGTCATATAGTTCGCCCATAAAGGTATATCGCTCGACCCATTTCGGACGCGATAATGTCATATAGTCGCCCATAAAGGTATCGCCGCCCATTTCGACGCGATAATGTCATATAGTTCGCCCATAAAGGTATATCGCCTGACCCATTTCGGACGCGATAATGTCATATAGTTCGCCCATAAAGGTATATCGCCCGCCCATTTCTCGGGACGCGATAATGTCATATAGTCCGCCCATAAAGGTATACTTCCCGCCTATTTCGTGGACGCGATAATGTCATATAGTCTGCCCATAAAGGTATACTTCCCGACCCATTTCTGGGACGCGATAAAGTCATATAAAATCCGGGAATTTAACCCAACGTACTACGAACCTCTACTCCTTTTAAAAATGACTCTTTTCAAATAAACTTCCAAGATACTAACAACCGTAGTATCAAGTCATATCTACTTTTCAAGACAAGTCACAATACCTTTTAGAAATACATGTATAGGCTTCTAAATCAAGTTGACTTCTTTCTTTAAAACCTTAAGCAATTGGTACCTTTAAAACAATTTGCCCTTCTTTATTTCAAATCATTTCTTTGCTTACATTATCAAGAAAACCATTCTTTTAATCTTCCATAAAGTCATTATAACCAACTTCCCATAAAGTCGTTATAACTCTTTATGTCTTAGACAAATTCATTCCTTTTATAACCAAGAGACTTATACTTTCAAATCAAATCACATAGCTTTCAAAATACTTCAAGTCTTTAACTTTAAGAAAACAAGTTTCTTAACTTTAGAATGGCAAGAAATCAATACTTTCCAAATCAAGCATTCTATACTTTTAAATCAATTCATTTCTCCCTTTAAGAATCAAGTCCTATAACTTGAAAATAAAGTCCCTTAACCTTTTAAAAATTTGAGGTCCATAGTCTTAAAACTTCATACGTAAATTTATAAATTAAGTAACATATACTTTGGTGCGCTGTGAATAAGTTATACTTATTTATAACGATCTTAATCAAGTAGCCATGATCTAGAAAATGTAATACAATTTTGTCTTATCTTAGATTCTATGCACGGAGAATTCTACTCATTTTAACTTAATTGATCATTACATTTTCCTTTATTAACGCCGCAGGCTTGTTCGATACTTATTCTCATTTGTGTCGACTAGCCAAGTCAACTTGGCTCCAAATACCTCCTAACGACTTTACCAACATCCCCATAAGACTTGGTAAGAACTTAGATAACTTAGACATAACATTTACGAGAGTAAATCAACATACATACCTCTTAACTTCTAAGAGTGTATGAATCATGAAATAGTACTACATGTATATTCCATACATAGAATCATGTCAAAAGAAGGAAGAGGTTCACATACCTCGCACGACATCGACAACAGCAAAATGCTCCAAAGTACTTCAACCTCGCTAGCTATTCCATCCTTCAAGTGAATACGCTATACTTGGTACTTCAACCTAAATGGCCATAACACTTTTATCAACTACAAGCTATCAATTGTAGGACTTATACCAAATAATGGTCCTCTAATTCTACGGAAAATCAAGACTTCCTTTGTTTCTACGTATTTTTCCACCTTTTCCAAGGCCCGTATTCATCAACCAACAAGCCACATTTAAGGCACAACCAACAGTTAGCCAAAGGGGATTACACGCCTAAATGAACGTGTAAAATTCTGTCCTACGCTTATACAAAACACCACAAACGACACAACAACGCCTAACAGCTTTGGGCGCTTTTTCTACCACAACAACTACAACCCGATAACTCGTTCCTTAATCCATTTTATTCCAATTAGAGTTCCAAAACTTCTACATAAGTTATAGCAACTTATTAACAATAATATTAATCCATTATAACATGCAATAGGTGAAGATAACAACGACAATAACCAACTAATTTCATTTGCACCAAATCTGTCCCAAATCGGTTTTAGCCCCAAAATGGCTCAAACGCTTTTTATTCTTCATTATTTTCTAACACAAGTTCATCCATACATAATAAAAATAAGTAATATCCAATTACTTTAAAAGAAGAAGGACTTTACCTCATTTATTGCCCAAAAATGCCCCAAAACAGTCCGGTCTTTATTGGTGCGCAGCTGCTTTCGCCAACTTCTTCAAGTTCCAATCATATATGTACCCCTACAACCTTAGGAGCAACTTCTTTGAATCTCACTTCCAAAAGTCGACGGAACCCCTAGGGTTTTGGCATCAACTTTCGCCAAGACAAGTAAAACGTGTAGATTATTAATCTAGGCTTAACACTTGGTTTAAGCGGCTTAATATTGAGAAATAAATTGATCAACAATGGTTGTTTTTAGCCGCGGCTCAAATTATGGAGCTAAAGTGAGAAGACGAGAGCTTATTTTTTGTCTAAGGTAAAGTGATCCAAGTCTTGCAATACTGATATGTATAGCCAACTGGAGTGGGACCCATGTCCACTTGGCCCCTCTCCAAATATCTCTTTTGTTGTCATCTTAGCAAGACAAGTGGAGGGGCGCCACGTGTCGCCCTCCGATTGGTCCAAAATATTATAATTTTTCGAAGGTCCCTACGAAATTGTGAAATTCTACGACCCATATTATCAATTCCAACACCTTATAATCTAATACTAAGTCCATAAATCCAATTAGAAGTATTATACTCCAAGTTAATAATTTTTCCATCGTCACATTTTTTCCGAAATTTTCCTTAAGAAAATGTAATTATTCTTTCCTTCCAAAATTCAAATCTTAAATCCTTATTCACGCTCTCAATTAGTAGCCCCGGTATTACTGGTGTAACATCCTTCCCCTTAGAAACATTCGCCCTCTAATGTCCATCTAAGGTCTCAATAGTTAGCTAGTATTCCACGATTCTCGATTATTCCATGTCCCAAATCTTACATTATCTATCCTCATACTGTAAAGATAGTTTCTCATAATCTCAATATCATGTCATTCTAATCACAACAACCATATTTACTCCATAAAAATATTATTCGCATCTCACTTAAGCATACAACACACCTAATCTAATAACATGGTATGTCCATAAGTCAATTAAACCCGATCTTTCAAGAGTCTATCACAATCTTAGTCGCTCATTACCTTTGACTATTCCAAATAAGTACATAAATAAAGCCTGTGTGGATTCAATAAACTATTTCACACCTTCCAAGTAATTATTAAGGCTTAACCAACTCATGGTAACTCATAATCATTCTAGGCAACGCATATGACCCCAAATAAATACGCCGTATTGCATACATATCATCATTATACCAACTGCATAATAGTTTTACCAACTCGATACGGCCCATATAATCCTTTCTCGGTCATCAAGCATTTCTCATATCTACAATCAAAATAACATGTTAGTGAGAGACTACTCTAACAACACAACTCTATCGCATCGATCTCGTGAGGAGAAGAAGGGAAACCAATCCTAAATGTAATTATAGCCTCCTGCTTATAGACGCAGTGCACAACACATCGATAAACAAGACTCTACTATACACACCAGACATGCCGAGGACTAATCGCCTGATACCACTGTCACGCCCAAATCCCGGACTGGATCGGTGCCCCTACCGCACCTTCTACCCATACAACATAAATAAACCGCTAAGATAAATAGCACTCATTTTTTTTTTTTAAAACAAAGGCAAAGCCTAAAGGCTTCAGATAAATATAAATCACCCAAAGTGGTCTACGATGTACAACAATGTAAATACAACTTACACCACCCATTAATATATGAATACACGCACTCTAAGAAGGTGACAACAACTATGACGGACAAGGCCCCGCTGCACTCGAATATACCTAGCCATAATGACAAACTCCGAACTGGAGCCATCTCAAAATGTTGAACAAGTGATCCTAAGCTCGCGATCCACAATCGCGGTACCTAGACTCGCGACATGAACGCAGCCTCCGGGTCGCATAACAAAAATTTAATATGGAATGTAAATAAGGTATAGTAAACCAATCATAACTGTATAAAAGAATGACAGGGGCAAGTATAAAAAGGGTAAATACCAGATCCTACAGTGTCATTACCATCTCGTGAACTTAATCGTACCTTATTATCTTTTTCCATTTTTACATAAAAGTTATAGTCACTTTCTTACGCATACGCTTAGGAAAACCGCTGTTCATTACCATATAACTTACTTACTCGCATAACATATCCGCCCTTTATGAGGGACGTCAGACGCCTTACCAACTGGGACGCGATAAAGTCAAATAAGTCTGTCCATAGAGGTATACTGCCCGGCCCATTTCTGGGACGCGATAATGTCAAATAGTCTGCCCATAAAGGTATAATGCCCGACCCATTTCTGGGACGCGATAATGTCATATAGTCCGCCATAAAGATATCGCCCGCCCATTTCGGGACGCGATAATGTCATATTGTCGCCATAAAGGTATAGCCTCGACCCATTTCGACGCGATAATGTCATATAGTTCGCCCATAAAGGTATAACGCGCCCATTTTCGGGACGCGATAATGTCATATAGTCTACCCATAAAGGTATATTTCTCGCCCATTTCGGGACGCGATAATGTCATATAGTTCGCCATAAATGTATACTTCCCCATTTCGACGCGAGCAAAGTCATATAAAATCCGAGAATTTAACCCAACGCACTACGCACTTCTACCCTTTAAAAATGACTCTTTTTCAAATAAAACTTCCAAGATACTACCAACTGTAGTATCAAGTCATATCTACTTTTCAAGACAAGTCACAATACCTTTTAGAAATACATGTATAGGCTTCTAAATCAAGTGACTTCTTTCTTTAAAACCTTAAGCAATTGGTACCTTGAAAACAATTTGCCCTTCTTTATTTCAAATCATTTCTTTTGCTTACATTATCAAGAAAACCATTCTTTTAATCTTCCATAAAGTTGTTATAACCAACTTCCCATAAAGTCGCTATGTTATACCCCGTATTTCCAGGGTATGTACGTGAGGGCGTACGTATATAAATTTGAGCCTTAAAGATTAGGCAAGAATGAAATTTTGTGCACAAGTACCGAAAGGAGTCGCTTGACTAAACGCTTCCACAAATTTCGTAGGGAAAATCGCCATGTCATTAATAATTTTTGCGGATTTTTCCGAGAGACGAACATTTTGGATTAACGGAGGGTGACATATGTCACCTCACATTGGAAGGAAGTGGACGCCAAAGTGGGAAAAGCTGGCACGCTTTTTGTGCAAAAATTGTGGTCGGGTTAGGTAGGATATTTTGTGTAGTTGATGAGCAAGTGGGACCCACAAACACATGGCTTCATCTTGACCTTACACTTGCCTTACACTTGATAGATCTTCGCCATTGGTTGGCCATTTCGACCTATAAATACCCTCTAAGTTGATGAACTTATTCATCCAAAAATTGTCTAAGTCTTGAAAATCCTCCCTCTCCTCTTGTTGTTTTCACCCACCACACCCTCCCCTTTGAGATTCTAAATGAGAGCAACCCCCAGCCTAGTTGTGCTAGTCTAAATACTACCCCCTTGGTAGAAATGTATTCTACAAGTATTGTTATAATGCCCAAAATACTTTAGCCAAATACCTTGTAGTACTTTCCAAAGTACCCTTTATACTAAAAGCCCTAAAATACTATTATACTTTCCTTTAGCCACTAAACGAAACCCTAAGGAAAATCTTCACCCGTAGTCAAGTATTAAGTGGTTGTGTAGACACTTCTAAGGGTTTCTTGAGCGCTGAGCGCACTGAGCAGAGCTAAACCTTGCTCGTGAGCGACATATAATTTGGAAATTTTGGGCTTATCGAGGTAAATATCTTGTCCCCTATTTTAATTGAAATTACATGTTTGTTAGAATATATAGTTGAAGTATACTATATATAGAATGAATATCAATAGAACTAAGCGTAGTTCTTCACAATGTCTTTGACTTAAGCCCAATTAGAATTGAACAAGAATCACATGTATGATATTAAAGAGAAGAACCGAACTGTAATTACATAGGTCAGACATGAGACTTATGTAGCATTATCGTAGTAGAATTGTACACGTCCGTTAGATAGTTAACCCCCGGTCAAGCTTGCAGCCTACTGTAGAGGAGTTTTACGCCGTCATGGGGGGAGGTGCGAATTTTCAGAGAATATGGAACGATGAGATCTAGATGTTAATGTCGCCTTGTGGCCTTATAGGTCAAAGTACTACGCAGGTGCACCCACGTGGCTGGAGTGGCCGACGTCAAGTACTTCGAGCGCTTTGCTATTAGTCGATACTGTCGCGAGGTACGTGAACCTCTTCCTATCCGCTCTAGCATGATACGTGTAACTATGTAGTACCGTAGACGCATACGTGCTAAGTGTGTTTGTTTGTTTAAACATAAAGGTTATAACCGCTTTACGGAAGTCGGTTATAATGTACTTTACGTAGGAAAGAAAGATGCTTTGTGGTTTTTTAAAAGGTAATCGATTTAAATTATAACCGCTTGATATGTGTTAATAAAGAACTTGAAGTATTTTAAAGATTTATAAATCGCTTTGAAAGAACGAGTAGTCGTGTTTTGAAAGCTTAAGAGTTATATTAGCTTTACGGGAAGTTAGGTATAACGGCTAAGAATGTTAAAAGGAATAAGGTATGTGGATTTCGGAACGAACAAGTATCGAACAAACCATCGCAGTACATAAAGGAAAATGTATCGACTAATGAATTATTGATAAAACCAAGAGAAACCTCCATCCGCATGAAGTTAAGATAAGACAAAATGATATTACATTTTCTAGATCATGGTCAGAATAAGAATGTTATAAACAAGAATACCCTAATCGCGAGTAAGACATATATTAATCAGTTGTTCTAAAAAGCAATTAAGTTATCAATATTATGAACTATGAAATCATTCAAATAAGGAACTCGAGTAATCAAACTAGTAAACCGAACTTTAGGAAAAGTTGACGTTGTTACTTGATTTTGAAAAGGAATGTGTTCGCTTACTTAAAAACGTTGGTCATTCTAATACTACGTATCGGTGACTTTTGAGAAAAGGAAAGGATCTTTTAAAAAGAACTTATCATGGTAGTACTTGGGAGTAAATCCGACTTGATGAAAATGAAAGTACCTCGAGACGTGAAATTTGCCATGTTTGTTGTTGTATAACTTGTCTACGCTGGTTGTCAGGTAACTTGCCTATGCTTGTTGTTGTACTTGCTCACGCTACAGATGATAGCTTTATCGCATTTGCAATCGCATTCTTCACCGAGTCTCATGGACGGGTCGACACGATTTCATATAAATCTTCACCGAGTCCCACGGACGGGTCGACACGATTTCATATAAATCTTCACCGAGTCCCATGGACGGGCCGACACGATTTCATATAAATCTTCACCGAGTCCCACGACGGGCCGACACGATTCCATCAGATTTCTACACCGAGTCCCACTTAGCCGGGCCGACACGATTCCATATAATTCTTTACCGGTCCCACGAGGCGGCCGAGACATGTTACGATAATACCGATATATCTAGATCGCAGCATGATAAGGAGTTCCACGCACGAGGATGACTTCGAGGCGCGAGTCCCCGACTTGACATGATCGCTTTATATTACGAATCAGAAGTTTGGTTATCATACATGCCTCCCGCTTATAGATCGTTATGATTTCATTTACGATTTACGCTTCACATACTTGGTACCGTCAGATCGACTCTTCGGCCGTCATGCCGCAGTAGAGGTACAACCGCCGTGATCTCGCCTAGGATCACATTTCGCTGCTGAAAGCCCGCCTTCTGAGGTTTATCTTGGTAGGTTTCCGAGTTGTAGTCTCTGTACATTCGTGGTACGGCGGCCCCGTCCCGTCATTGTTGTTGTAAAAATCTTAGAGGTCCGTAGTATGTTGTAAGTGTGGTTTGTAAAAAGGATAACTGCTCGGTTTTTATGTATATATATACCAAGGCAACTATTTTGGCTGGCCTGCTTATTTATCATGTCTCTTTTCATGTTTAAAGTTTTTATTTCACTGGTTTTCTCTCGATGTCAGATCGACTACGAGGTACGCCCTGTGGACTCTCTTTATTCAAAAAGATTTGTGGATTCGCGACAAATTTGTTTCTATCTTTGGTAGCCACGCGATGCTATCGACGACTTTACAAAATGTCAGGCTAACAGATATTTGATTCAAGCTCAGATATGATATCTTGCGACTCCGCAAGATAAAAAGCCTCGATGTCACAAATTTGGAAAGGATTCATTCCTCCCAAATTCTCTTTACTACGTGGCTAAATTGCAGAAGCGTTAGCTACAAAGGATACTCTATCATTTCTCAACTTGGAGGATAAATTCATGGATTCTCGCAAGCAAGCTAATGAAACAAGTGGAACACCTCTTCTTTGACCGCCTTTACACACATGATTTGGAAGAGCATAAAAGATTGGTTGGTATTAGAAGAGAGATGACAATCGCTGAAAGCTCCCTTTAAATGGATTAAGAAAGAACACCGCTGACAAGCATCCGAGCCAAAGCTATTTTGCTTACTTTTTGCATAATGGTTTATGAGATTCGGAGGGCAAGAAACACAATGCTCTTTGAAGGCACAAGCTTGCAAGGTAAGAGGTCATTGCAAGAATCAAAACAACATCTTATAGAGTTCTCTATGATTTTATCCCCTCTTGTAGTGGCACCTTTTGAGTGACCACCCCTCCCCTCTATCTCTTCTTGTTTGCATTACGTTGAGGCTTGAGATACCTCAACGACTGATTGTAGCCACTTCCTTTTCGTTATTAGTAATAATATTTGCATTTACCTAAAAAAAAAAAAAGTTTCTTAACTTTAGAATGGCAAGAAATCAATACTTTCCAAATCAAGTATTCTATACTTTTAAATCAATTCATTTCTCCCTTTAAGAATCAAGTCCTATAACTTGAAAAATAAAGTCCCTTAACCTTTTAAAAAATTTGAGGTCCATAGTCTTAAAACTTCATACGTAAATTCTTATAAATTAAGTAACATATACTTTGGTGCGTTTGAATAAGTTATACTTATTTATAACGATCTTAATCAAGTAGCCATGATCTAGAAAATGTAATACAATTTTGTCTTATCTTAGCTTCTATGCAGATGGAGAATTCTACTCATTTTAACTTAATTGATTGTCATTACATTTTCCTTTATTAACGCCGCAAAGGGCTTGTTCGATACTTATTCTCATTTGTGTCAGAACTCAGCCAAGTCAACTTGGCTCCAAATACCTCCTAACGACTCTTACCAACATCCCTCATAAGACTTGGTAAGAACTTAGGATAACTTAGACATAACCTTTATGTAGAGTAAATCAACATACATACCTCTTAACTTCTAAGAGTAGAAGGAATCATGAAATAGTACTACATGTATATTCCATACATAGAATCATGTCAAAAGAAGGAAGAGGTTCACATACCTCGCGACGATTATCGACAAATAGCAAAATGCTCCAAAGTACTTCAACCTTGCTAGCTATTTCATCCTTCATGTAGAATACACTATACTTGGTACTTCAACCTAAAATGGCCATAACACTTCTATCAACTACAAGCTATCAATTGTAGGACTTATACCAAATAATGGCCCTCTAATTCTACGGAAAATTGGGCAAAGACTTCCTTTGTTTCTACGCATTCTTTCCACCTTTTCCAAGGCCCGTATTCATCAACCAACAAGCCACATTTAAGGCACAACCAACAGTTAGCCAAAGGGGATTACACGCCTAAATGGACGTGTAAAATTCTGCCCCACAGTTATACAAAACAGTCCACAAAACGACACAACAACGTCTAACGCTTTGGGCGCCACCACAACAACTACAACCCGATAACTCGTTCCTTAATCCATTTTATTCCAATTCGAGTTCCAAAACTTCTACATAAGTTATAGCAACTTATTAACAACAATATTAATCCATTATAACATGCAATAGGTGAAGATAACAACGACAATAACCAAAGAATTTCATTTGCACCAAATCGGTTTTAGCCCCAAAAATGGCTCAAACGCTTTTTATTCTTCATTATTTTCTAACACAAGTTCATCCATACATAATAACAATAAGTAATATCCAATTACTTTAAAAGAAGAAGGACTTTTACCTCATTTATTGCCCAAAAACGCCCCAAAACAGTCCGTCTTTATTGGTGCGCAGCTGCTTTCGCTTCAACTTCTTCAAGTTCCAATCATATATATGTACCCTCTACAACCTTAGTGAGCAACTTCTCTTTGAATCTCACTTCCAAAAAGTCGACGGAACCCCTAGGGTTTTGGCATCAACTTTCGCCAAGACAAGTAAAAACGCAGAATATTAATCTAGGCTTAGCACTTGGTTTAAGGGCTTAATTGGAGAAATAAATTGATCAACAATGGTTGTTTTAGCCGCGGCTCTCAAATTACGGAGCTAAAGGGAGAAGATGAGAGCTTATTTTTTTGTCTAAGTGTAAAGTGATCCAAGTCTTGCAAGACTTGGATATGTATAGCCAACTGGAGTGGGACCCATGTCCACTTGTCCCCTCTCAAAATATCTATTTTGTTGTCATCTTAGCAAGACAAGTGGAGGGGCGCCACGTGTCGCTCTCCGATTGGTCCAAAATATTATAATTTTTCGAAGGTCCCTACGAAATTGTGAAATTTTCGGCGGACCCCATATTATCAATTCCAACACCTTATAATCCAATACTAAGTCCATAAATCCAATTAGAAGTATTATACTCCAAGTTAATAATTTTTTCGTCGTCACATTTTTTCCGAAATTTTCCTTAAGAAAATGTAATTATTCTTTCCTTCCAAAATTCAAATCTTAAATCCTTATTCACGTTCTCAATTAGTAGCCCTGGTATTACGGGGTGTAACATAAACGACCAAATTGTAATCCAACTTCACACGGCTTACATTACGTTTCGGATTTTTAAGGCTACAAGCAATCCATAATACTTATAAACTTCAACACATAAACTTCATGCTAGAAACATGTAAAGCTAACAACAATATAAATAATCTTGTAACACTTTTAAGAGACAAGATTATACCTCAACGAATCTTAATCCAACTCCAACCAAGTCGCCTCCTTAGCAACTTAGAGCCTCTTCAAGACACTTCAATCCGCTAGTCGAGACCCTTAGAACAACACCAACAAATTTCCTTCAACTTCCAAACAAAACCTAGAAAGCAACTAGGTTTTCACTCATGACTAATACGAAAACTCTCTTTTTCCGAGATTTTTCTATTGAGATACACTCACAATACACTCATGAACCTTGGTTTAAAGTGGGGAGCTTAATGAACAAGAAACAAAAAAATTTCTTTTTCTTTTTGAGTGAACCCGAGAGCACTCTTGTTGCTCTTCCAATTTCTTGAATTTTTTTCTAAGTGTTGGACTCACTCTTGCTACTAGTAGTATTATATAGCATAACGGTGGTCAAGACGTGGAACAAATGGGTGTCTTGGATGAGCTATTATTAAATATCAAGACTTTGTGGACCCTTTGACTTAGTCAATATTCTCAAGCTCACTACTTGCAAGACTTAGTCATCCTACAAAGTTCAAATGACCCTTAGGTCCTTGCCCATTTTCGTCCAAGGCATCATAAGGGGGTGACACGTGTCACCCTCCCATTCGTCACAATATTCATTTTCCGACAATTTCATAATTCCGATAAATTTTTACAAGTCTCTAATCTTAACATTAGGAATTCTCACGACGCTCTAAAACACGCCCCAGAATACTGGTGTAACATTCTTTCCCCCTTAGAAACATTCTTCCCCGAATGTTCTTTCGGAGTCAAACTTATAATTAGCGACATAGCTTCCTTTTACCACCCCGACATACCAATAATGCCACACATGGCCCTAATACCTCGCACACGCATATCCGTCCATCATAAGCCCAAAAGAGATAATCTTTTCGTACTTCCAACTCCTTCTAGCATATACATAGTCTCAATATAATCTGTTCATGACACTTAAACATACCACAACTTTATCATGCATACAAGTTTCTAAAGGGGTCAAAAATATACCTGAAATCATATTGGCGGTTCAAAGGAACGCTAAAACTGGGAACTTCCACCACGACCTTCCGCCACGGCACGGCATGAACATCCTGCCTAGCTACTGAAGGCGAAGAACCCACAACTGAACCGGTAGACTTTGCTATCCCTCCTGTAACTCTCCTACTAGGACAATCCCTCAACATATGGCCCTGACGGCCACAGGTAAAACATGCACCAGTAGCACGACGACATTCCCCATGGTGATGCCGGCCACACTGCGGACACTGAGGGAAGAGTGGCCCCATACACTCATGAACCTTGGTTTAAAGTGGGGAGCTTAATGAACAAGAAACAAAAAAAATTCTTTTTCTTTTTTAGTGAACCCGAGAGCACTCTTGTTGCTCTTCCAATTTCTTGAATTTTTTTCTAAGTGTTGGACTCACTCTTGCTACTAGTAGTATTATATAGCATAATGAAGGGTCAAGATGTGAACAAATGGGTGTCTTGGATGAGCTCTTATTAAATATCAAGACTTTGTGGACCCTTTGACTTAGTCAATATTCTCAAGCTCACTACTTGCAAGACTTAGTCATCCTACAAAGTTCAAATGACCCTTAGGTCCTTGCCCATTTTCGTCCAAGGCATCATAAGGGGGTGACACGTGTCGCCCTCCCATTCGTCACAATATTCGTTTTCCGACAATTTCATAATTTCGATAAGTTTTTACAAGTCTCTAATCTTAACATTAGGAATTCTCACGTACGTTCTTAAAACACGTCCTGTAAATACGGGGTGTAACATTCTTCCCCCCTTAGAAACATTTGTCCCCGAATGTTCTTTCGGAGTCAAACTTATAATTAGCGACATAGCTTCCTTTTACCACCCCGACATACCAATAATGCCACACATGGCCCTAATACCTCGCACACGCATATCCGTCCATCATAAGCCCAAAAGAGATAATCTTTTCGTACTTCCAACTCCTTCTAGCATATACATAGTCTCAATATAATCTGTTCATGACACTTAAACATACCACAACTTTATCATGTATACAAGTTTCTAAAGGGGTCAAAATATACTGAATCATATCATGCTCAAAGGACCGCTAAAATCGAACTTCCACCACGACCTTCGCCACGCACGCTGCATTTAACATCCCGCTTAGCTATCAAGGCAAGAACCCGAATCGAACCTGAGACTTTGCTAACCCTCCGTAACTCTCCTACTAGACAATCCTCAACATATGGCCCTCGACGCACAGTAAAACAGTACCAGAGCACGACGACATTCCCATGGCGATGCCGCCACATCGCGACATCGAGGAAGAGTGGCCCCGATCGCTTGAACCCATGCGCGCAGATACGATCCAAGCTCGAGCTCGATCGGCCTCGAATTATCCGGCCGATCCAACCTCCCCGTAAAATCGAAGCGAGCACTCTACGCCGCTGAAATGTAGACTCAGCTCGCCAGGCTCTCCGCCTAAAATCACCCCGATCTCGCGCCCCGGCCTCTGGCCGGGCTCGTCCGCCTGACCTCTCTCTCTCGCCTCAATCTCGTGCATATGTTCGCATCTCCGCAATATCCATACCGGCCAAGAGCCACCCCAAGCATGCAGAATCATATGACGGCCTAGCCTCATCACATAACGATGAACTCTATCCGCCATGTCGCCTACAATAGTGTGCGATGCTCGCCAAGCGAGTCAAACCTGTGTCAGACTCGATAGTCCTCCCATTCGCCTCAAGGTCAAGAATCTATCTACACGGCTCTCCTCATCTCGTGAGGCAAAAAGTGATCCATAAAGGCCTCGTGAACTCCTCCCAAACACCGGAAGAGCACCCACACCCTAGACAGCTTCCATGACTCAAACCGCTCAACGCAATATCGCAGAACCCAGAAGAGGCTAGCATAATGCACTCGCCTCCAAAGCCCTAAGAACTCGTGATAGTCCGCCGAAGCCGCGAATGAACTCGCGGATCCTCTCGCACTCAACCATAAAACTCGGGCGGATGACAACCTAAAATCCCGAATCCGCAAACCGCGGCCAGGGTTAGTTGCTCGCTTCCGGGCGCCGCTCGCTACTATACCGGTCAATAACCGGACCGCTTCCCATAGTTCTATACTCAAGACTTGGTCGCGAATCGAGGCTCGCACCGAACCTTCCGAGCTACCGCCGCCTCGGCCTCTAATACCGCCGGCGTGGTTGAACTCGCCGACCGCTTACTACCTCGTGCATAGTCTGCTCAATCCTAGTAACCCTTCAGCACCACCGCGCCTCGCCGCCGCCGCTTTGCCCTTCGCCTCGTCGCTTCCGCGAGGCATAGCTGATTCATATACATAAGAATACGCCGAGACGGATCAACCTATTAATACACTTTCTACCGCACGATCTCCGAGCGAGAATAATGGAAACTAACTTAAATGTCCCGCAGCCTCCGACATAGACGTGGGCACAACACACCGATAATCAAGACTCTACTAGACACCGCCAGACACTTTCTCGAGGACTAATCGCTTCGATACCACTTTGTCACGACCCGACTCGGGTCGCGATCGTGCCCTACCCGCACCCTGCCTGTATACATCGAGAATAGCAATGAACATACATGAAACTTCTGAAATAAAACAACGAGAATTTAAACAACAGGCTAGCCGATGAGACTACCTCATTGGACACATATACACATACATAAACAACAGCAGTTATATTCCTTTCTTTTTTTCAAACTGACCCACAACATGTGACTACTGCACTTAAGAATTACAACAATGACGACAGTGTCTCGCCATACCCCAATGTACATAAATCTACAACATCGTGGAAACCGTACTAAAAAGATAAGCCTCCGAGGAATGGAGCTTTTCCCAAAATCAACAGATCCTATGAGCAAGGATCACCAACCTGTGTACCTAACACTGCATGGCATTTAACGCAGTTTCTCGGCGGGGCCGCATAACAAAAATTTAGTATGGAATGTAAATAAGGTGCAACAATCAAATCATAATCAGATAAGAGAATGCCATTTTAACTCTCAAATCAATCGTATATTAACCGCTCTTTCCTCTTTCAATAAGATTTAACATCATATTCTTACATACATACTTAAGGATTTAACTGCTTTTCCACATAACTTACATATCTTACATAACATAATCCGCCTTTTTGGAGGGACTTCTTATTTGGAAGCTAACTTTGCTTATTCATACGTGATAACATAATCCGCCCGCTTATGACACGTGCATCGATGAATCATGTGACATAATCCGCCCGCCCGGGCTCGTTGTCGTGGGAATCATGTAGCATAATCCGCCCGCTGATCTCTGCAAGATGACGAACCCGCCATGTGTAGGCTCGGGTAATATGGCGTAATCCGCCTATGGTAGGCTCGCGTATCTCATAACGTAATCCGCCTATTTGTAGGCCTGTATTTATAACGAATCCGCCTATTTGTAGGCTCGGTGTATTTTCCTTACATAACATTTTAAATCGTATTATTACTTCTTCTTAAGTCGTTATAACAACTTCCCATAAAGCTATTATAACAACCTTTCATTTTAGAGAACTTAAGGCACTTTATACTTGCAACATTAGGGAAACTAAACCCAAAAATACTACATACATTCATACTTAAAAGAATCATAAAACTTCTTTCTTTTTAAAGCTCAAGTCACATACTCTTGTGGAAACCATCTCCTTAACTTTTTGATATAAATTAAGAAGCCATACTTTTTAAAGTTTAGTCATTCCCACTCATAAGATCAAGGCTTATAGTATTAACACCTCGTAGCATACACTCTTCAAAATCATGTCATCAATACTTTAGAAATCAAGTCTCATAACTTGAAAAATAAAGTTTCAAAATCCTTAAAAGACAACCAAAGTTCATAGCCTTAAAACTTCATAACATACATTCTTTAAAGTCCATTTACTTATACTTATCAAAAAAAATATATATAAAGTTCCATACACTTCCAAAACCAAGTAACTTTTTCTCTTAAAATCATATAACTTCCACTTTTAAAATCCAAGCCCTTTTTACATATAAATTCAAGTCATTTTCGAACATAAAATCCACTTCCTTACTTTAAATAAATCAAGACACATAGCTTTAAATCAAATCTCATATTTTCCTAATCATTCTTACCAACATCTCCCATAAGACTCGTAAGGACTTAGACAATTTAACATACTTATAACTCAGATCAACAATGTGAATACTTCTTAACTTCTAAGAGTGTAAGGAATCATGAAATACTATCACATGAATATTTCATACGTAGGATCATGCCAAAGTTAAGCGGGTTCACATACTCATGACGACTAATGACAAGTTGCAAAATGCTCCAAAGTACTATAACCTTGCTAGCCTTTCCACCCTCAAGTAGAATACACTACTCGTAGTACTTCAACCTATAAAAGTCATAACACGCCCATTAACCTCTAGTTTCAATCGAGAATATTCTAAGTGAAAAGTCTCCAAATTCTACTAAAATCTGACAAAGACTTCCTTAGTTTCTACTTACTTTGCCACCTTTTTCAAGGCCGAATTCAATAACCAAACACGCCACATTTAAGGCCCAATCAATGCAATTAACAATAGGGGATTACACGCCTACTAGACGTGTAAAATTCCGCCCCACAAAAGATATCAAACTAATACAAACTACTAGTCCAATTTCGGCCACATTGAGTACAATAATACCAATTCTTATCCAATTTCCATTTCAATCCAAGTTGTTAACATAACATGATATCAAGTCGCAATCGATTATAACCACTATAATCTTCAAGTAAGTAACATGCGACGATTCTAATAAACGACCAAATTGTAATCCAACTTCACACGGCTTACATTACATTTCGGATTTTTAAGGCTACAAGCAATCCATAATACTTATAAACTTCAACACATAAACTTCATGATAGCAACATGTAAAGCTAACAACAATATAAATAATCTTGTAACACTTTTAAGAGACAAGATTATACCTCAACGAATCTTAATCCAACTCCAACCAAGTCGCCTCCTAGCAACTTAGAGCCTCTTCAAGACACTTCAATCCGCTTAGTGAGACCCTTAGAACAACACCAACAAATTTCCTTCAAACTTCCAAACAAAACCTAGAAAGCAACTAGGTTTTCACTCATACTAATACGAAAAACTCTCTTTTTCCGAGATTTTTCTATCGAGATACACTCACAATACACTCATGAACCTTGGTTTAAAGCTGGGAGCTTAATGAACAAGAAACAAAAATTTCTTTTTCTTTGAGTGAACCCGAGAGCACTCTTGTTGCTCTTCCAATTTCTTGAATTTTTCTAAGTGTTGGACTCACTCTTGCTACTAGTAGTATTATATAGCACAATGGAGGGTCAAGATGTGAACAAATGGGTGGCTTGGATGAGCTCTTATTAAATATCAAGACTTTGTGGACCCTTTGACTTAGTCAATATTCTCAAGCTCACTACTTTCAAGACTTAGTCATCCTACAAAGGTCAAATGACCCTTAGGTCCTTGCCCATTTTCGTCCAAGGCATCATAAGGGGGTGACACGTGTCGCCCTCCCATTCGTCACAATATTCGTTTTCCGACAATTTCATAATTCCGATAAATTTTTACAAGTCTCTAATCTTAACATTAGGAATTCTCACGTACGTTCTTAAAACATGTCCTATAAATACGGGGTGTAACAACCTCCTTTGTTTCTACATACTTTGCCACCTTTTTCAAGGCCGAATTCAATAACCAAACACGTCACATTTAAAGCCCAACAATGCAATTAACAATAGGGGATTACACGCCTACTTAGACGTGTAAAATTCCGCCCCACAATTGATATCAAACTAATACAACTACAAGTGTAAATCCGGCAACTTGGAATACAACAATACCAATTCTTATCCAATTTCCTTTTCAATCCAAATTGTTAGCATAACATGATATCAAGTCGCAATCGATTAAAACTACCATAATCTTCAAGTAAGTAACATGCGACGATTCTAATTAACGACCAAATTGTAATCCAACTTCAAATGGCTTATATGACATTTCGGTTTTTAGGCTACAACAATCCATAACACTTATGAAACTTCAACACATATACTTCATGCTAGCAAACATGTAAGGCTAACAACAATATATAATCTTGTAACACTTAAAGAGACAAGATTATTACCTCAACGAGTCTTAGTCCAACTTCAAACAAGTCGCCCCTAGCAACTTAGAGCCTCTTCTAGACACTTCAATCCGCCACTTGAGACCCTTAGAATAACACAACCAACTTTCCTTCAATCTTCCAAACAAAACCTAGAAAAGCAACTAGGTTTTCATCTTGCGACTAATACGAAAACTATCCTTTTCCGGGATTTTTCTATTGATATACCCTTACAATACCCTCATGAACCTTGGTTTAAAGTGTGGTGCTTATTGGACAACAAACAAATTTTTTTCTCTTCTCTCCTTCATGAACCCGAGAGCACCATATGAAGTTCTTCAAATTTCTTGAAAATTTAGCTAAGTATAGAAGCTTGTCTTGCTACTAGTATACTTATATAGTAAATACTGAGGGTCAAGATTTGTACATATGTGGTTTGGATGAAGTTCTTCTAAATATCGTTAATGGTCCCATTGACTAAGTCAAATATATCAAGCTTTACTACTTGCAAGACTTGGTCATCTAAACAATGGTCAAATGACCCTTTTGCCCATGTAATTTCGTCCAAGACCATTTAGGGGGTGACATGTGTCGCCCTCCCATTCGTCACAATATTACGTTTTTCCGACAATTCCAAAATTCTGATAAATTTTTACTAGTCTCAAATCTTAACATTTGGGATTCTTACGTACGTTCTTAAAATATGTCCTGTAATTACGGGGTGTAACAGATTATAGACAAGTGTTCTTTATTAAACTAGAGGGAAAGGGTTAGACATACTCTAAGATTCGCTAACTTGTGGTTGCCCGGTCAAACCGAGGGTAATTATTATGCTAAAAGACAATGCATATTTTAAAAGATGCTGCAAGTATTTTATGACATAATGCATTTTTTGATAAAAGATTTATAAGGCTAATACTATAAAAATATACGTAAAGTATTATTTATAAAAATAAATGATGCAAAATTGATGTATTTACTAGAGATATGCATTCATTTGTAAAATCGATTTTGATTAACATATGTATGGTATGATATAAAATATGCTATTTTTTGCAATTGATAAGAAGATAATTTTATTATGAAAATAAATATAATGTCATTAAGTGAGTTATGAGTAAATCAATTTCTTTTGGTTAATTTCGTGATTGGGTATGCAAATAAAATTGTTTGGCAAAGTTTAGATATGCATGACATGCCTAAAAGACAAGCAAGTTAGAAGTGCATTTCTAATTTTAAATTACCTTCCCACCTTATATGTTCAAAGACTAATTGCTCTAGGTCTCCTATTAATTACAAAGTTAGATAATAAAATTACAAATAATAAAAGACACGAATGAGGCAAGGAGATTAAGAGAGTAAAAAGGAGTTGAGATGGATGACGACGTCATTCCGTCTCATTTGTTTTGGAATTTTTGAAGCGGAATACGGTGGACACAGATGCGGGTAGTCATGCGGTGTGTGTTACACCCCGTAAGTCCAGGACATGTAAAAGAGAATGTACGAAAGGAAACAAGACTTGGAAATTGATACGAAAGGAAGAATTGTTTTTCCGACTAAAATGTTCAACGTAGAAAGGAAAATGTTCGCTGTTAAGAATTGATTCTCAAAAGAAAATATTTGTAAAGTATGGAACTTATTATATTTATGGAAATTTATTTTTACGGATTTATCGGGGCCCACCCGAGGAAATTTTACATTTTGTGGCCCACGAGGGTTACTTAATTTTATGGACGAATGAAAGTGCGACACGTGGCACCCTCCATGATGTTGACGAAATATTGCAAGGGTGTTATGGTCATTTGACCTATGTAGATGATAAGTCTTCTAAGCTTGATATCGTTGACAAGTCAACTTGTCCACCCAGGCTTCGATCCAAGTGAAACCCATCCTAACCTCACATTTCAGGACATCTAAACCCTCCAACGTGTTATATATACATAGTTAGTGCAAGACTTGGCATTTTCTACACTTAGAAAAATTAGAACCCTTAGAGAGAGAGAGAAGCTCTGGCTTTCATGTATTTCCCACACAAAATTTTTATAGTTTTGATCCATTAGCCACAAGACTTTAACCCAATGTCCTCAAGGTATTGTAAGGTTATCTCAATAGAAAGATTTCGAAAAACGCATTTTTACGTTAGTCGCAAGGCGAAACTATGGAGTTCTTCAACTTTGAAGTCGGAACTTGAAGCATGGGTTCTTCATAGGCCCTAAGGAGTGTTTGAGCGGATTGGAACTTAAGGAAAGCGAGCTAAGAATTGCTAAGGCGCGATCGTGATTCTTGGAAATTTTAAGGGTATGGAAAGGTATAAATTTCGCTGCTTTAGCAATTTAGTCGATTATTAGTCTAAGCGCCGCATGTTGTATAAAGAAGGAAATTGTAGTTGTTGAAGTTGTTTAGACTATATAACATGTTAGACCTTAGAACTTGGAATTGTAAGAAGGATTGAAAAAGACTTAGTGTTGTTCTGCAGGTCAGTCGAGAATGGCTTTTGTCATATTCACTATTTCGTATGAATCGTGGGCGGAATTTTACACGTATTGTAAGGCGGTAATCCCCTTTGTTTGGTTGTTGTTTGAGCCTTAAACGTGGCTTGTTGGTTATTGTATTCTACCTTGAAAAAGGTGGCAAAGTGAGTAGAAACAAAGGAAGTGCCGCCCGATTTTCCGTAGAATTGTAGACCAAATACTTAGTATTATTCTAATGCTAGAGACTAGAAGATCGATAGTCTTGTTGTGACCATTATAGGTTGAAACTTCTACGCACGGCGATTCGGCTTAGCTTGTGGATATTAGCCGTAAAGGTACGTGAACTATCTCCTCTTCTAGCATGATTCCTTAGAATAAAGAAAGTAAGTTCTACTCGAATGATCCATTCCTTGCTTGTATTTGGATTGCCTAAAATAGAATTTGTTCTATGTACTTCCTCGAGTGTACTTTGATGTTTAAATTGTAAGTAGTATAATCCATTTCCTTAGGGAAGTTTGGATTCTTAAAAGTGAAGGTATTTTTCTTAAAGTACATGTGAGACTTGAAAAGGAAGTGGTTTCCAAATCTTTGGCAAGGCCTTGTTCTAAAACCTAAAGGTCATTATAATGACTTTAGTGAGTCAAAGGAGTGATTTACTTATTTGATTTAAAAGAGGAGAAATGACATGATTTAAGAGAAGTAATCATAAGGGTGAAGTTACTGAGGTTTAAAAGTAGAAGAAAACTTGTTTTCTAACTATTAAGAGACTCAAGTATTTTGAAAGTTAAGAACTTGATTTGTAAGTACGTGATACTTGGTTTTAATAGTATAAGTCTCTTGGTTATCAAGGAACGGATACGCCTAAAACCATAAAGCGGTTATAACCGCTTTACGGGAAGTTGGTTATAACGGCTTTGGAAGGTATAGAAAGTCGTCTATTTTGTTTAAATCGCATAAGTTGCCTAGATTGTGAAAATTTGGAGTTACTTGATTTCAAGCTTTGAAATGAGTTTTCTAAAAGTGTAGTAACTTACTTTGAAAAATAGACACGCTGATACTACGTGTTAGTATCTCGGGGCTTTACATGAAAGGAGTCTTTATAAATGAACGCACGCACGTAGTACTTTGGCTTGTTAAAAGAGAATTATTCTAAGGTGCCTTGATAAGTACTTTGGCTTGTTAAAAGAGAATTATTCTATGTATAACTTGATTAGTACTTTGGCTTGATAAATTGAGGATTTGTCTGTGTGCCTTGATAAGTACTTTGGCTTGTTAAAAGAGAATTATTCTAAGGCCTTGATAAGTACTTTGGCTTGTTAAAAGAGAATTATTCTACGATGCCTTGATTAGTACTTTGGCTTGTTAAAAGAGAATTATTCTATGTGCCTTGATAAGTACTTTGGCTTGTTAAAAGAGAATTATTCTACGATAACTTGATTAGTACTTTGGCTTGATAAATCGAGGATTTGTCTGGCTGCCTTGATAAGTACTTTGGCTTGTTGAAAGAGAATTATTCTATGTATGCCTTGATTAGTACTTTGGCTTGATAAATCGAGGATTTGTCTAAGTGTGCCTTGATAAGTACTTTGGCTTGTTAAAAGAGAATTATTCTATGTATGCCTCGATTAGTACTTTGGCTTGATAAATTGAGAATTTGTCTAAGCATGCCGTGATAAGTACTGGGCTTGTTAATCGAGAATTGCCTAAGTGGCCGGAAATAGCCATGTGTGCTATCGTATATCGGGCGCTTTGGTCGCTCCCGGTTTGTGGCATTTGCATAATTCCGCGGATTTGCTACCCACGATGCGGCGAATACCTCACGCGAGTCCGCAGGCTTACGCGCGTGAAATAGTCTCACGCGCGTCCACTTATGCGAGGAATACCACGCGAGTCCGTGGCTTGGCGCGTGAAATAGTCCTATGCGAGAATACCTCACGCGGTCCGAAAGGGCTTACGCGGGTTAAATAGTCCCACGCGGCGGTCCACTATGCGAGGAATACCTCACGCGTCCACGCGACCTACGCGTGAAATAGTCCCGTGAATAGGATTGCTAAATGATACCGCGCGGACGGTCCCGCTGATCACGAGCTTCCTAGTTTATATTGTAAGGATACTATCGCTTACTCTCATTGTTAGTAAGGCACAATGTGTTGTATTTTGATTATCATATACGCCCCCGATTTGCTCAGGTTACCCTACGGTCGCGCTTTACGAGGTGGGATTCCGGCACGGACCACGAGGTATCGAGGACACACGTGGGACTGGTGTTCATGATCCTTATCGCGTTATTACATCATGGATCGCCGGCAGTGAGGAAGGATTCCACGCACGATTGATATTACGGACGCGAGACCCACGGTTATATCGAGTAACGACTTCGGCGCTCGCGCCCCCGACTGATATGATCGCATGTGTTATGTATCGTAGGTTCGATATCATACATGTCTCCGTGTTATTTAGATCGCTATGATTTTATTACGCATTTCATCGCTCACATACTTGGTACATTCTTCAGATCGACCTCCTCGGGCCGCTCACGCCGCAGTTTAGGTACGCAGCTTGCGATCGGCAGTGTAGACCGCCGTAGTTTTGGATAGCTCCTCTGCTCGTGAGTTTATCATTTTGTATAGTTCCTTCCGCATGTGCTTTTGTACGCATGGGGTACGGCGGGCCTCATTCCGCCATATTTCAAGAAACTCTGTAGAGGTCCAGATTCATGCTGGATCGACTCACGACGTAAAGGTCTTTGTTTATGTATATACGGCAGCCTTGTCGGTTTGCTCTTGCACGACGCTGGTTTTTAAAAAAATGAGGTGTTATTTAATTTCCGCAGACATTAGTTGTTATGCGTATGGTGCCTGTAGGCACCAATCACGCCCGGGTTCGGGTGACAGAGTGGTATCGAGCGCTACCCTCGAATGTCTACAGACCGTGTCTAGTAGAGTTCGATTATCGTGTGTTGCGCGCCACACCCATAAACAGGAGGCTACAGGACATTTAGAGTTGGTTTCTATTCTTCTCACTCTAAGATCGTACATGAGCCGTGTTAGTAAGATAATTCCTCTCCGACGTATTCTGCTTTACGCTTATGCCTCCGCGAGGGCAACAAATACCGCCTAGTGGCAAAAGGAGTAGCAGGAGCTACTAGTCGACTCAGAGAGTTGATAGGCTTATGCCTGTGGTACACCTGATGTTGTTCCATAGTCGGCGCGAAGTTCTTCTCGCGCCAGTTTTGAGGCCCCAAAGACTGAGCCTCCAGCTTCTGCTAGAGAGAAGACTATGTACGCTTATGAAAGCCATTGTGTTATTGACCAAGATAGCGTGCTAGCAAATAGAAGTGATAGTACCTGCAGGTAGGGATACTTTGATTAGTAAGTGAGAAGTAAGAATGTCGACAAGAATGATAGTGAACCGAGACTATAGTTGTATAAAGTTCACAAGTCAGAATTGCCCCATGACGTTGTAAGACCAATAGGGAAGATCAGACAGAGAAATACTTTGGCTTATGTGACTAACCTCAGTGCATAGGGGATAGGGTAAGAAGTACCTCGAGATAAGAGAGATTTATTCCGCACTAAGAACGAAGTTAAGTGACGACGAGTCGGGTTATGGACTCATTTCGGTTAGCCAGAGTATGGAAACGGGTGATATCGCTAGAAATGGTCATGTTACGTGATAAAGGTCACGAGGTGCCGTGCCCAAGTTTAGTTAATCGCTGTACGAGTTCGTGGACGCTGCTCCACCGAACCAGGTCGTAAGGACCGGTAAGAGCCTTAACGGGAACGTAAGTAACTATATGGCCAAGTTTGGGTAGTAACTCAAGGATTGAGAAGAGAAACAAAATTTGAGATTTTGTACGTGCACTAGATGAGGTTGAAAGCACGAGAAAGTATGACAAGTATGGAAAGAAAGGAACCTCTGTGGATCCCGTGTTTGGGAAGGCAAGAACCTTCGAGTTTTGCGAGAAGGACCACTGACGGAAGGTCCATTATTATGTTCACGATGTTGTGGCGGCTATGTGTGGCATCGCTGGTCTCAGGCGCTTTGATCGATAGGCATAGTATAGAGATTATGCCGAGTTTGTATATCTTAGCAATCGACTAAGAACATTCGGGACGAATGTTTCAAGGGGAAGAATGTTACACTCGTAAGTCCGTGACATGTAAAAGAGAATGTACGAAAGGAAACAAGACTTGAAATCGATACGAAAGGAAGAATTGTTTTTCCGACGAAAACGTTCGAACGCTTCTGAAAGGAAAATGTTCGTTGTTAAGAATTGATTCTCAAAAGACAATATTTGTAAAGTATGGAACTTATTATATTTATGGAAATTTATTTTTACGATTTACGCTGGGCCCACCCGAGGAAATTTTACATTTTTGCGGGCCCACGAGTGTTACGGAATTTTATGGACGAACGAAAGGGCGACACGTGGCACCCTCCATGATGTTGGACGAAATATTGCAAGTGGTGTTATGGTCATTTGACCTACGAGATGATAAGTCTTCTGCTTGATATTGACAAGTCAACTTGTCCACCTAGGCTCGATCCAAGTGAAACTCATCCTAACCTCACATTCAGGACATCTAAACCCTCCAACGTGTTATATATACATAGTTAGTGCAAGACTTGGCATTTTCTACACTTAGAAAAAATTAGAACCCTTAGAGAGAGGAGAGGTTCTCTGGCTTCATGTATTTCCCACACAAAATTTTTATAGTTTTGATCCATTAGCCACAAGACTTTAACCCAATGTCCCCATGGGTATTGTAAGGTTATCTCAATAGAAAGATTTCGAAAAACGATTTTTACGTTAGTCGCAAGGCGAAACTAAGGGAGTTCTTCAACTTTGAAGTCGAACTCAAGACGGGTTCTTCATAGGCCTCTAAGGAGTGCTTGGAGCGGATTGAACTTAAGGAAAGGAGCTAAGAATTGCTAAGGCGCGACTTTGATTCTTGGAAATTTTAAGGGCTCGAAAGGTATAAATTTCGCTGCTTTAGCAATTCTAGTCGATTATTAGTCTAAGCGCCGCATGTTGTATAAAGAAGGAAATTGTAGTTGCTGAAGTTGTTTAGACTATATAACATGTTAGACCTTAGAACTTGGAATTGTGCAATGATTGAAAAAGACTTAGTGTTGTTCTATAGGTCGTCGAGAATGGCTTTTGGCATATTCACTATTTCAGATGAATCATGGGCGGAATTTTACACGATTGTAAGGCGTGTAATCCCCTTTGTTCGGTTGTTGTTTGGAGCCTTAAACGTGGCTTGTTGGTTATTGTATTCGGCCTTGAAAAAGGTGGCAAAGTGAGTAGAAACAAAGGAAGTGTCGCCCGATTTTCCGTAGAATTAGAGACCAAATACTTAGTATTATTCTAATGCTAGAGACTATAAGATCGATAGTCTTGTTGTGACCATTATAGGTTGAAACTTCTACGCACGGCGATTCGGCTTAGCTTGTGGATATTAGCCAAAAGGTATGTGAACTATCTCCTTCTAGCATGATTCCTTAGAATAAAGAAAGTAAGTTCTACTCTCGAACGATCCATTCCTTGCTTGTATTTGGATTGCCTAAAATAGAATTTGTTCTATGTACTTCCTCGAGTGTACTTTGATGTTTAAATTGTAAGTAGTATAATCCATTTCCTTAGGGAAGTTTGGATTCTTAAAAGTGAAGGTATTTTTCTTAAAGTACATAGAGACTTGAAAAGGAAGTGGTTTCAAATCTTGGCAAGGCCTTGTTCTAAAACCTAAAGGTCATTATAATGACTTTAGTGAGTCAAATGAGTGATTTACTTATTTGATTTAAAAGAGGAGAAATGACATGATTTAAGAGAAGTAACTTCAAGTGGTGAAGTTACTGAGGTTTAAAAGTAGAAGAAAACTTGTTTTCTAACCACAAGAGACTCAAGATTTTGAAAGTTAAGAACTTGATTTGTAAGTATGTGATACTTGGTTTTAATAGTATAAGTCTCTTGGTTATCAAGGAACGGATATTGCCTAAAACCACAGCGGTTATAACCGCTTTACGGGAAGTCGGTTATAACGCATTAAAGGTATAGAAAGTTGTCTATTTTGTTTAAATCGGCATAAGTTGCCTAGATTGTGAAAATTTGGAGTTACTTGATTTCAAGCTTTGAAATGAGTTTTCTAAAAGGTAGTAACTTACTTTGAAAAATAGACACGCTGATGCTACGTGTTAGTATCTTCGGGCTTTACATAGAAAGGAGTCTTTTATAAAGGAATGTACGTACTTAGTACTTTGGCTTGTTAAAAGAGAATTATTCTAAGTGTGCCTTGATAAGTACTTTGGCTTGTTAAAAGAGAATTATTCTATGTATAACTTGATTAGTACTTTGGCTTGATAAATTGAGGATTTGTCTAAGTCATGCCTTGATAAGTACTTTGGCTTGTTAAAAGAGAATTATTCTAAGGTGCCTTGATAAGTACTTTGGCTTGTTAAATGAGCACTATTCTATGTATGCCTTGATTAGTACTTTGGCTTGTTAAAAGAGAATTATTCTAAGTGTGCCTTGATAAGTACTTTGGCTTGTTAAAAGAGAATTATTCTATGATAACTTGATTAGTACTTTGGCTTGATAAATCGAGGATTTGTCTGTGCCTTGATAAGTACTTTGGCTTGTCGAAAGAGAATTATTCTACGTATGCCTTGATTAGTACTTTGGCTTGATAAATCGAGGATTTGTCTAAGTGTGCCTTGATAAGTACTTTGGCTTGTTAAAAGAGAATTATTCTACGTATGCCTCGATTAGTACTTTGGCTTGATAAATTGAGAATTTGTCTAAGATGCCGTGATAAGTACTTGGGCTTGTTAATCGAGAATTGCCTAAGTGTCCGGAAATAGCCATGTGTGCTATCGTATATCACTGCTTCGGGTCGCTCGTTTGTGGCATTTGCATAATTCCGTGGATTTGCTACCCACGACGCGAGGAATACCTCACGCGAGTCCGTAGGGCTTACGCGGGTGAAATAGTCTCACGCGCGTCCAAATTTACGCGAGGAATACCTCACGCGAGTCCGTAAGGGCTTACGCGGTGAAATAGTCCTATGCGGCGAATACTCACGCGGTCCGAAAGCGGCTTACGCGGGTGAAATAGTCCCACGCGGCGGGTCCAAATGCGAGGAATACCTCACGCGTCCACGCGACCTACGCGTGAAATAGTCCCGTGAATAGATCGCTAAATGATACCGCGCGGACGGTCCCGCTGATCACGAGCTTCCTAGTTTATATCAAGGATACTATCGCTACTCTCATTGTTAGTAAGGCACAACGTGTTGTATTTTGATTATCATATACGCCCCCGGATTGTTTGCGTTACCCTACGGTCACGCCTTTACGAGCGGGATTCCGGCACGGGACCACGAGGTATCGAGGACACACGTGGGACTTGGTGTTCATGTATCCTTATCGCGTTATTACATCGGATCGCCGCATGAGGAAGGATTCCACGCACGATTGATATTACGGACGCGAGACCCACGGTTATATCGAGTAACGACTTCGGCGCCCGCGCCCTCGACTGATATGATCAAGTGTTATGCATCGTAGGTTGATATCATACATGTCTCCGTGTTATTTAGATCGCTATGATTTTATTACGATTTCATCGCTCACATACTTGGTACATTCTTCGCATCGACTCTTTCGTGGCCGCGCTCACGCCGCAGTTTAGGTACGCAGCTTTGGTGATCGCGTGTAGGACCGCCGAGTTTTTGGATAGCTCCTCTGCTCGTGAGTTTATCATTTTGGCATAGTTCCTTCAAGCATGTGCTTTTGTACGCATGGGTACGCGGGCCTCATTCCGCCATATTTCAAGAAACTCTGCAGGTCCAGATTCATGTGGATTGACCCACGACGGTGTAGGTCTTTTGCTTATGTATATACGGCAGCCTTTGTCGGTTTGCCTTGCACGACGCTGGTTTTTAAAAAAATGAGGTGTTATTTAATTTCCGCAGACACTTAGTTGTTAAGGTAGGGTGCCCGTAGGCACCAATCACGCCCGGTTCGGGTGTGACAGAGTGGTATCGTGAGCAGCGGCCCTCTAACGCCTGCACCGCGTCTAGCAGAGTCTCGACATCGGTGTTGCGCGCCACACCCATAAACAGAGGCTACAGGACATTTAGGAGTTGGTTTCTATTCTTCTCACTCTAAGATCGTACCATAGAGTTGTTAGTAAGATAATTCCTCTCGACGATTCTGCTTACGCTTATGCCTCCGAGGCAACACCGCCTGTAGTGGCAAAGCGAGTAGCAGAGCTACTAGTCGACTCAGAGAGTTGATAGGGCTTATGCCTGTGGTACACCTGATGTTGTTCCATAGTCGGCGAGTTCTTCTCACGCTGTGCTGAGGCCCCAAGACTGCAGCCTCCGCTTTCTGCAGAGAAGACTATGTGGTCATGAAAGTCAGTTATCGACCAAGATAATGCAAGCAAATAGAAGTGATAGTACCTGCAGGTAGGGATACTTTGATTAGTAAGTGAGAAGTAAGAATGTTGACAAGAATGATAGGTGAACCGAGACTATAGTTGTATAAAGTTCACAAGTCAGAATTGCCCCATGACATTGTAAGACCAATAGGAAGATCAGACAGCAGAAATACTTTGGCTTATGTGACGAACCTCTAGTGCATGGGATAGGTAAGAAGTACCTCGAGATAAGAGAGATTTATTCCGCATAAGAACGAGAAGTTATGTGACGACGAGTCGGGTTATGGACTCATTTCTGGTTAGCGGTAGTATGGAAACGGGTGATATCGCCAGAAATTGTCATGTTACGCGATAGTGTCACGGCGGTGCCGTGCCCAAGTTTAGTTAATCGTTGTACGAGTTCGTGGACGCGCTCCACCGAACCAGGTCGTAAGGACCGGTAAGAGCCTTAACGGAACGTAAGTAACTATATGGCCAAGTTTGGGTAGTAACCCAAGGATCGAGAAGAGAAACAAAATTTGAGATTTTGTACGTGTACTAGATCAGGTTGAAAGTACGAGAAAGTATGACAAGTAAGGAAAGAAAGGAACCTCTAGGGATCCCGTGTTTGGGAAGGCAGTAACCTTCGAGTTTTGTGAGAAGGGACCACGGACGGAAGGTCCATTATTATGTTCACGTATGTCATAGTGGCCATGTGTGCATCGCTGGTCTCAGGCGCTTTGATCGATAGCATAGTATAGAGATTATGCCGGAGTTTGTATATCTTAGCAACCGACTAAGAACATTCGGGGACGAATGTTTCTAAGGGGGGAAGAATGTTACACCCCGTAAGTCCAGGACATGTAAAAGAGAATGTACGAAAGGAAACAAGACTTGAAATCGATACGAAAAGAAGAATTGTTTTTCCGACGAAACGTTCGAACGCCTAAAGGAAAAATGTTCGTTGTTAAGAATCGATTCTCAAAAGACAATATTTGTAAAGTATGGAACTTATTATATTTATGGAAATTTATTTTTACTGATTTGGTCACTGGGCCCACTCGAGGAAATTTTACATTTTGCTGGCCCACGAGTGTTACGGAATTTTATGGACGAATGAAAGTGGCACACGTGGCACCCTCCATGATGTTGACGAAATATTGCAAGGGTGTTATGGTCATTTGACCTATGTAGATGATAAGTCTTCTAAGCTTGATATTGTTGACAAGTCAACTTGTCCACCTAGGCTCGATCCAAGTGAAACCCATCCTAACCTCACATTCAGGACATCTAAACCCTCCAACGTGTTATATATACATAGTTAGTGCAAGACTTGGCATTTTCTACACTTAGAAAAATTAGAACCCTTAGAGAGAGGAGAAGTTCCTCGCTTTCATGTATTTCCCACACAAAATTTTTATAGTTTTGATCCATTAGCCACAAGACTTTAACCCAATGTCCCCAAGGGTATCAGAAGGTTATCTCAATAGAAAGATTTCGAAAACGATTTTTACGTTAGTCGCAAGGCGAAACTAAGGAGTTCTTCAACTTTGAAGTCGAACTCAAGACGGGTTCTTCATAGGCCTCTAAGGAGTGCTTGGAGCGATTGAACTTAAGGAAAGGAGCTAAGAATCGCTAAGGCGCGACTTTGATTCTTGGAAATTTTAAGGGCTCGAAAGGTATAAATTTCATTGCTTTAGAAATTAAGTTTACTTATTGTCAGAGCTATTGTTATTAGCAAGCACGAAGTATATTATGTAGTCGATTAGTGTATTGGCTATCGGAACCCTAACCAAATCTAGCATGTTTAACTTTAAGATTTCAATTCTAGTCGATTATTAGTCTAAGCGCCGCATGTCAGATAAAGTTAAGGAAATTGTAGTTGTTGGTTGTTTAGACTATATAACATGTTAGACCTTAGAACTTGGAATTGTAAGAAGGATTGAAAAAGACTTAGTGTTGTTCTGTAGGTCCGAGAATGGCTTTTGCATATTCACTATTTCGTATTTAATCATGGGGCAAATTTTACACGTATTGTAAGGCGGTAATCCCCTTTGTTCGTTGTTGTTCGAGCCTTAAACGTGGCTTGTCGGTTATTGTATTCGCCTTGAAAAGGTGGCAAAGTGAGTAGAAACAAAGGAAGTGTCGCCCGATTTTCCGTAGAATTGCAGACCAAATACTTAGTATTATTCTACGCTAGAGACTATAAGATCGATAGTCTTGTCATGACCATTATAGGTTGAAACTTCTACGCACGGCGATTCGGCTTAGCTTGTGGATATTAGCCTAAAAGGTATGTGAACTATCTCCTCTTCTAGCATGATTCCTTAGAATAAAGAAAGTAAGTTCTACCTCAACGATCCATTCCTTGCTTGTATTTGGATTGCCTAAAATAGAATTTGTTCTATGTACTTCCTCGAGTGTACTTTGATGTTTAAATTGTAAGTAGTATAATCCATTTCCTTAGGGAAGTTTGGATTCTTAAAAGTGAAGGTATTTTTCTTAAAGTACATGTAGACTGAAAAGGAAGTGGTTTCCAAATCTTTGGCTGCCTTAGTTCTAAAACCTAAAGGTCATTATAATGACTTTAGGAGTCAAAGGAGTGATTTACTTATTTGATTTAAAAGAGGAGAAATGACATGATTTAAGAGAAGTAACTTCATTAAGGGTGAAGTTACTTGAGGTTTAAAAGTAGAAGAAAACTTGTTTTCTAACCACAAGAGACTCAAGATTTTGAAAGTTAAGAACTTGATTTGTAAGTACGTGATACTTGGTTTTAATAGTATAAGTCTCTTGGTTATCAAGGAATGGATATTTTAAACCATAAAGGTTATAACGGCTTATGGGAAGCTGGTTATAACCGCTTTATAAGGTATGTAAAGTCATTTATTTTGTTTAAATCGCATAAGTTGCCTAGATTGTGAAAATTTGGAGTTACTTGATTTCAAGCTTTGAAATGAGTTTTCTAAAAGTGTAGTAACTTACTTTGAAAAATAGACACGCCTGATGCTACGTGTTAGTATCTGGGGATTTACATGTAAAGGAGTCTTTTATAGCCGAATAACGACGCACGTAGTACTTTGGCTTGTTAAAAGAGAATTATTCTAAGTGCCTTGATAAGTACTTTGGCTTGTTAAAAGAGAATTATTCTATGTATAACTTGATTAGTACTTGGCTTGATAAATTGAGGATTTGTCTAAGTGTGCCTTGATAAGTACTTTGGCTTGTTAAAAGAGAATTATTCTGTCATGCCTTGATAAGTACTTTGGCTTGTTAAAAGAGAATTATTCTACGTATGCCTTGATTAGTACTTTGGCTTGTTAAAAGAGAATTATTCTAAGTTGCCTTGATAAGTACTTTGGCTTGTTAAAAGAGAATTATTCTACGTATAACTTGATTAGTACTTTGGCTTGATAAATCGAGGATTTGTCTGCTGCCTTGATAAGTACTTTGGCTTGTTGAAAGAGAATTATTCTATGATGCCTTGATTAGTACTTTGGCTTGATAAATCAAGATTTGTCTGTGTGCCTTGATAAGTACTTTGGCTTGTTAAAAGAGAATTATTCTATGTATGCCTCGATTAGTACTTTGGCTTGATAAATTGAGAATTTGTCTAAGTATGCCGTGATAAGTACTGGGCTTGTTAATCGAGAATTGCCTGCCGGGAAATAGCCTGTGTGCTATTGGTATATCGCCGCTTCGGTCGCTCCCGTTTGTGGCATTTGCATAATTCGTGGATTTGCTACCCACGATGCGAGGAATACCTCACGCGAGTCCGTAGGCTTACGCGTGAAATAGTCCCACGCGGCGTACACCTTACGCGAAATACCTCACGCGAGTCCGTAGCGGCTTACGCGGTGAAATAGTCCTACGCGATAATACCTCACGCGGGTCCGGAAGCGGCTTACGCGGTGAAATAGTCCCACGCGGCGGGTCCACTTATGCGAGGAATACCTCACGCGTCCACGCGACCTACGCGGTGAAATAGTCCCAGAATAGGATTGCTAAATGATATCGCGCGGACGGTCCCGCTGATCACGAGCTTCCTAGTTTATATCAGAAGGATACTATCGCTTACTCTCTCATTGTTAGTAAGGCACAACGTGTTGTATTTTGATTATCATATACGTCCCGGATTTGTTCAGGTTACCCTATGGTCATGCGCTTTACGAGCTGGGATTCCGGCACGACCACGAGGTATCGGCGACACGCGGGACTTCGTGTTCATGTATCCTTATCGTGTTATTACATCATGGATCACGGCAGCTGAGGAAGGATTCCACGTACGATTGATATTACGGACGCGAGACCCATGGTTATATCGAGTAACGACTTTGGCGGCTCGCGCCCCGACTGACATATGATCGCATGTGTTATGCATCAGAGTCGATATCATACATGTCTCCCCGTGTTATTTAGATCGCTATGATTTTATTACAAGATTTCATCGCTCACATACTTGGTACATTCTTCGCATCGACCTCCTTCGGGGCCGCGCTCACGCCGCAGTTTAGGTACGCAGCTTGGTGATCGCGTGCAGACCGCCGTAGTTTTGGATAGCCCTCTGCTCGTGAGTTTATCATTTTGGTATAGTTCCTTCAAGATGTGCTTTTGTACGCATGGGTACGCGGGCCTCATCCCGCCATATTTCAAGAAACTCTGTGAGGTCCAGATTCATGGGATTGACTCGCATCGGTGAAGGTCTTTGTTTATGTATATATGGCAGCCTTTTCGGTTTTGCCTTGCACGCACGCTGGTTTTTTTAAAAAAATGAGGTGTTATTTAATTTCCGCAGACACTTAGTTGTTATGCAGGGTGCCCAGTAGGCACCACCACGCCCGGGTTCGGGTGTGATACAGTGGCTCGTGACGAGTCTCGCAATAAGACTCTTCGTTCTTCTCCGATGCATTTCATGTAAAAAAAGAAAGAGATAAGGATTAGTACATGTCCACGATTTTACCAAACATAATAAATAGATGTTGGCCTAAAAATTGACACATATGAGGTACATTTCACCATGTATGCATTTAATATCCCTGAAACTAGGCAAATATATCGGTGTGCGTTTAGAGCCAAATAAATAATATAAACTCAAAACATGCCACATCAAACAGTACGCCAACTTCAAATCCCTTGTATCCTAGACCCCTTTGTTTACAAAATTTGTATTTATTAAAACAGTTTGGCCGAAATAATTCCCACTTGATGACAATACATTTAGACGCCTTACTATAATTCGAATTAGACATACCACACTAGTGCCAGCATAATAAACAGATTCTTTATGTTATGAACGCCATAAAATATGAGGGATTCTCACTATCCAGACTTAGCAAATGCCACAAACATGCTCACATATAATATTTTAAGCTAGGAAATGATCATGCTCTTCTATTGATGTACAATCATTAACCACAACAATACAAAATGCACGATTGTAGAGGCCAGAGTCAACAACCACAATAAACAATGGACATGGCTTGTCAGGGAATGGAAGTCTCGAGTTCAGGCCCCTTCCCAGGTCCCCTGTTTTCTAAAAACAATTCCAACATCAACTATACCATATATATCTCACTATGTGATCCTACATGTGTTTTGACAAATGCAACCATAGTTTTAACACGGAAACTTGAATCTCAAACCAACAAAGACAATATGGACACGCAAGTAGATGCAAACAATTTTCCTGCCATTCTTGACACCCACGAGGACCAATTTTACCTTAATTTTGACTACAATAAGCCTAATCGCACATGGTAATTGAGATCCAATCCAGACATGGTCTTAACCAACACGAAGATAAAATGGGATTAGTTAATCGGCACATTAACCACCAGAGAAATTCAATAAGAGCAGGTTTCCATATTTTCTGAGCCTAGAAAGATGAGATACATATGTAGAAACTAACACCTAGGCACACAAAGCCTCTTATCATGTTTTTTTACTACTCTGGACTCACAAACAGCAGGTTCGCCAACATGCTAGCACGGACGTAAGAATACACGACTTATTGAAACATAAAAGACAGGCTACAACTGATATGAAGGGACCAAAATCTGTAAACCAAACTAAACAGAACCACACCACGTTATTCATTAGGCATAGCAGTGTCTAGACCACTACAGGACACAGTGAGGACAGGGGGTTATAGAATATATGGCAAGTCAACTAGTTTAGCATATATCTCACAAATACTCACTCTTATACAACTGTTTATGTGACGAGAATTTAACATATGCAAGCGATTGCTGTAATATTTATAATGAGCACAAATAACATAACTCAGTCGATCCCATAAACTCAAACAATAGCTACACCATTCAGTCACACTGCAAATGCTAGTAAAATACATCGACAATCGCAGTTGCAAAAATAGCATAAGCAATCATTCATATCAACTTGACACGCGTTTAAGCAGTCATACACAACTCATATTGCATATTAATATCGAATGAAATTCAAGACGTAGCGGTGATGAATTTACCTTCTGGCAAAATAACCGAGGCAACAGAATAAGTCGTCGATTCACTGAGAATGCGATCAGGCAATAGAAAAGAAATGAAACTTTATGAAAGTTCGTTCTTAATACCGATTGCTTTCTCGACGGTAAATTTTTCCTAAGGTAAAGGTATTTCGCCTGCGTGAAAATTAATCATTTCTGGTATTTTCATCGCTTTTTCGATCCCATCGCACGGTAGATCGTTAGGTTTTATAGCCACCATCTCGGGTTCCAACTTGATAAGTTTTATGCGATTTTCTTTGTGATTTCGTAACTAATTTGTAGTTTTGGTCGATTCGCGAGATTTCAAGCGTCGGTTTTTTATTCTTTTCGGCTAGATCTTTATTATGGCAACCGATTTACGGTCATTGTTTGTATGATTTTTGGCATTTATTTCGGTTCCATTTCGTGATTTTGAAACGGCTCTTGATGGTTTATGGCAAGTTTATGAATATTCTCGAGATTTCGGGGTTTGATTTAGGTACGCTTGAGTTATTAGAGGGTGGGCTACCGAAAGTGTTCTTTAGGTTAGAAGTTTTCCTTTTAGGTGTTAGGGAAGCAGACGGGTAATAGAGGCTTCAGGGTATTTGGTCCGCGTCACGAGATTTAGGATTCGGGCCTGACGAAAATCAAGGGGAAATAATGTCATGGGTCACGGGTACTTGTTTTTAAGGTTTTGGGTAGTATTTTAAATAGTTTATTTGGCTGGGTAGAAACTTAAGTGTTTGTTTTAATTAGTGGTAAATGAATGAGGTTTAAGTTATTTATTAAAATTGCTTTGAGTGTTATTAAAATAATAGACGTGGATATGATATTTTAGGATTGTTTAATGTTTTTATAAATGTGACGATATTATTAAAAATATGTATGTATTATCATTTTGCGACGTTAAATTAAAATTAGTTTAATAGGAGTTTAAATTGCAAATAATTATGAAATTGCTTTGAGTATTAATAAATGCGGATGTGATATTTAAGAATGCTTAGGGCATTTATATAAATGTGGTGTCATTATTAAATTGCTCATTTATGCATGTATTCATGTTTTATTGTTGCATTTTTTATTATAAAATTATTAAAATTATTTTAAAAAATTAGTGTAATTTTATAGTTAATGATTGAACGAGGGGGTCAAAATTGGGTGTCAACACTCATTATTCACCCCTTTTTTTCTTTGCGTGACCCCGGGAGTCTCTAAATGCCCCTGGGGACACTTCAATTAAACCGATGTGAGTTTGGATGTGTGCTGCTATTTTTGGCCAATTTGCTTATGAGTTTTGGCCTTTTGGGGCATAAGCTGCTAGCTGCTGCATTTTTTGTTTTTTACTGCTGCATTTTTATGCCATTTGTTGTTGTGTGACTAATTAATTTTGTTTTCATCTTTACGAGGTACAATTAAACAACGAAAGTTTGCAAAACAAAGGATGAAGTAAAAGAAATGAAGGCTTAATATGTCAAACATATTATTGAGAATGGAAGGCAATTTCTCAAGATGGTTTCCCTTTTTTTAGATGAAATATTTATTTTTCCAGATGGGTTGGATTTGGAGGGGTAGTGATGAGAGTTATTTTTAAAAGTCAGATGATATATTAAAAAAGAAGTTAAATGATTTTTTTTAAAATTTAATAAATATGAGTTTGTTAATGAAAAACACAAATATGCTCTATTTGTTAGACGATAAGGGCATATATACGTCACTTTTTAATGGGAATTGTATCAGCTCTAAATCGCAAAACTAAAAAATATATTTGCTCGTTTTCCCTTTTAATATTAATATCACCGGTCCTACGGGTTACATATGCTTGGGAATGAAAAACTTCATCAAATCACTTTTAAAAGGCGAAATTTAGCCCATTGGCAAATTGCAATAAAATTTAGGGTCATTGGCATAATTGCCCTTATTTTGGGGCTGGTCTTTAGGTTTTGCCTTTCATAGCTGATTGTTTTAAAAGTCGTCCCTCGGTACTTTAAGTCGATAAATTAGGACTAAAATAACCCTAAACATGTTTTTACCTTCTTCTTCCTCGCGTTCTTTACATTAGCTGTCAACCACCAGGACCGTCTCAAACATTTTGGGGGTCATGTTCTAATACGTAAAAGTGGATTTTTAATTGAGCTATGACCTGTGAATTATGGGTATTTATAATAAATTCTGGTTAATACTACTTAATACAAAATGAAAAAAGGGACCCTAAAATTTTTAGTTTTTTCGGGGGGCCCTGTGCGGTAGCACACCTCGCACAGATCCAAAGACGGCCCTGCAGCAACCACTTTCTTTAATGCACATTTAGACTGAAGTTGAAAAAATGGAAGTTGCTCCCATGAACAAAGACACGTACATATCCAAAATAAGTGAGTGAGTATTGTATTCTTATGATGACATGAATGTTTTTATTCTTTTTTTAAATAATGGATCTTGAGCCTAATTCAACCCCAAAATCTGGGGTTGAGTTAGGCCCAAGATCCATTTTTTTCATGGTATCAGAGTCAGACTCATTCCAATTCTTTGTTCACCGATGTTGGGCTCCCAAGTTATATTTTCCACGCTCCAGTTAACGAGGTCTGAGCGTGCGGGAGAGTGTTAAGAGTCTCACATCAGAAATGGAATAGGAACATGGACTCCTTATATGGACTTGGACAATCACCCTACAAGCGAGCTTTTGAACATACTTCCGAGCAAAAATTCAACTAGTTTTGCCTCAAGGCAAAACTTTTCAACAAATACACTATGCATCTTGACTCGTTGTATACAAGTTTTGTCTCATAAGAAAAATCTAAGTAATTATAGAACATATGTCTTCTTCTAAGATAGTTCCAGAGAATTGCTAACACACATAAGTTGTGTAGTAACAATTTTGCAAGACAATGTTTCAGAAAAATTATGTCTATTCATGCAAAGTTACACAGAACCTATACCTTGTCCTAAGATAAGAGTCCGCAGGCGACGACGCTCACCACGTCAGCGCAAGTGACCCACCTATTATTTTGCAAAGGCTTAGCAATATCGACGTCGTTTTACAAGGTGACCCACCTATCATTTTCAACGTGACTCACCTATCATTGCCAAAATGGACATACATCTTCTGTGTGGTGAAAAGGATTTGTCATATGCCAAGAATGGAAGATAAAGAGAGAGAGAGATAGGGTGCAACATGGTTTCTTGGGAGGGATGCAAAATCATTGTTCTTTTTGTTAGGTTGTGGTTTACGGGGTAATGGGCTCGACGATGGTCATGTTGGGCCACGATTTTCCTTTGATTTTCGTGATTTTAAGGGTAATACTAGTGGGTTGAGAATTTAATTGTTTGGATAGAGTTTATGTGTTTTAAATTAGTAGAAGGAGAAAATAGATTATAGTATATAAAATGATTTACTAAAACTATAAATTATAAAGATAAAAATACTAATAAATAATGCAATAATATTTTGGAAAATGTTCTAATGCTTAATATAAAATGCGATGTCGTTAATGACATAGAATATTAGGATAAAAATTATGATTGTGATAAAAATGTCACGATAGTAAAAGACGAGTAAAGATACTAATAATAATAAAATTGGTTATTTTGAGAGTATTAAATTCTTTATTTACGCAGGCATATGTATGACTTTATTAAAATTTTAAAATTATTTGTGGTGTTGAAAATAGTTAATTTTGAATGAATAATGGGAAGAGAGGACAAAATCGTGTCAACACGCATCGCGCTTCAATATCGGCTTGTGGGTCCCACCGCATGACGTGCTTAAAGGTAGGGTGGGAAAAAATTCGAGAACCGAAACTGAACCGAACGCACCGTGTTCGACTCGCTTTTTTATTTTAAAAATCGCTTTTTAGAAAAACCGAATCCCAAAAACCGATATCGGTTTGCTTCTTTTTCCCGATATGAACCGAACGAAAACCCGCATATTAGTAATTAATCTTATTTCTTATCTTAGGCTACTACTTTCTTTAAAATTATAGTCATCAAGCCAATCTACGTAAGCTTTTATGAAAGTCTAACTTTATTTAACATATCACTGAGCATTAATGTTACACCGTAATTTCGTGATACGTTTTAAGAACGTAGTAAGAACTCACAAATGTTAAGATTTGAGACTTGTAAAATTTATCTGAAATTATGAAATTGTCTAAAATGTATTATTGTAACGAATTTTAGGCGACACGGTCACCCCCTAGGATGAGGCGCTGGTCGAATGCAAGCGGCTACGGCGTCATCGACTTTGATTGCAAGACAAGTCTTGCAACTTGGGTAGCATGACAATCTTGACCAAGTCAATTAGTCAATAAGTCTTGACTTACAAAGAGCTTATCCAAGCCTCACATTTGGTTATATCTCGACCATCCTTTACTCTATATAATACTAAGAGTGCTAGAGAGCCAACACTTAGAAATTTTCACACAAAAATCGAAGAACATAGGCAAAGCTCTCAAGTTCACTTAGCTAAAGAAGGAAAAAATTTGTTCCTTGTTCTTTTAACTCCCACTTTAAACCAAGGTTCTATGTGTATCAGAAGTAAGTCTCAATAGAAACATCTTGGAAAAAGATTGTTTTCGATTAGTCGCAAAACTAAAACCTAATGGTCTTTCTAGGTTTTGTCTGAGCCAAGGATAATCGTTGGTATTGTTCTATGGGTCTCAATGCGGATCGAGGTGTCTCGGAGAGGTTCTAAACTACTAAGCGAGCGACTTCGATCGAGTTGGTTTCATATTCGCGCATAATCTTGTCTTCGAAAGGTTACAAGGATTATATATTTATATCATTTACACACGTGTTTACGTTGCGTATGTTCCGCCGCTATTCTCGATGATACCAACAGCGTGCCTGTGTAGGCACCGCCGCGCCCGGCCGGGTCGTGACAAAAGTGGCATCGTGAGCGCTTAGTCCTCTGAAAGTTGTCTACGCACCGCGTTCAGTAGAGTCTTGATTATCGCTGTGTTGCGCACCACATCTATAATCGTGAGGCTGCAGGACATTTAGATTGGTTTCCATTCTTCTCTCCGAGATCGCGCAAGAGAAATGCCTTATTAGGTTGAATCCTCTCGACCTCTTCTTATGAAACAACTATGCCTCCACCTGGCGCTACCAGAGCCCGTAGGCAAGGCAGCAGTGAGTCGCAGTGGTACTCGAGGGTTACACTGCTCAGTACGCACTATGCCTGGGGTAAGAGGCGGTCGGCGAGTTCACCACGCCGCAGCTTTAGAGAGCCGAGAGTCGCAGAGCTCCAGAGGTTCCGATACTGCACTCTCCAGCCTCACCACCGAGCATAGAGACTACGGGAGCAGATTCTGCTATCGACCAAGATAAGAGCCGGCAAATATGACAGTGAGCAGCAATTTCACCCTAGAGCCGACAACCATGGATTAGGGATTTTCTCGGGATGTAATCCACCCGAGTTTTATGGTTCAAGGTCCACGAGGATCCGCAGGAGTTCGCTCGACAAACAATGACCATGCAGTTCTTAGGGCTTCAGAGACAGAGTTCGTTACACTAGCCTCTTACCGGTTACGCGATATCGCGTTGAACCGTTTGAGTCGCGGTTGCTTTCAGAGGTGACGATGCTCTTCCAAATTGCTCGAGGAGTTACAGAGGCCTTCATGATCACTTTTGCCTCCCGAGACGAGGAGAGCCCTGCAGACAGATTTTTGACCTCATGGCGTAATCCGAGGATCAGTGAGTATAGCTGAGTTTGACTCGCTGTGCACGCGATACTATTGTAGCTAGTATGGCTGATGTAGTTCATCGTTATGTGACGGGCTAGACTGGCCATATGATTACAAAGATGCTGGGGGTGGCTCTTCACCCATGTGATGACATCGCTAGACGCAGCTCATGCATTGCGGATGAGGATAGTGAGAGGAGGACTGTGTCGACGCAGCCACCAAGCAGGCTGTGACATCGTGGTCTCAGGCGCTTCGAGGCGACAAATTTCAAGCAGACTGGTCCACTTTCCACCAAAGACAGAGTGCTCCGTCACGCTTCTCCGCGCGAGGTCCGATCACAGGTCGGGCCAGAGCAGTCGTGGCTCCTGTCTCCTGGTTTCGCGAGGCGTAAATTCGCCGATCGAGACCACCCACACCTCGCTGTGCTCGACGCAGATCTCACCCAGCGAGTGTCGTGGTTCTCGCGGGAGGTTGTTACTTTTCAGGCACCGGGCCACTTGAAGAGAGATTGTCCGCTCAGAGGCAGATGGGTGGTACAAAGACACCGGCGGATGGCTTCGGGTCTTCTTCTCCTTCGTGGTCACGCCCGAGGCGTGGTACTCACGACAGCAGCCGCAGAGAGGTCGCAGGGGCGGTTCTAGTTCTAGCGGTCCCGTAACCGCATATATTCTAGCCACCGCCAGATCGTGAGGTTTCCGACGCCGCCACTGTACATTACCGATTTCAGTCGCGATGTTTATGCATCGATAGATCTGTGTTCTACCTTGTCCTACGTGTCCTCTTATCATGCGGTAGAATCTGGATAGAGCCAGGTCGATAGAGCTGCTTGAGGTAGCTACGCCTGGGTGATTCTGTTAGCCGAGCGGTGTATAGAGGTTGTCCGGCATTTATTTACGCCGCCGACTCGCAGACTTGATAGAGCCGAGATTTACAGATTTTGATGTCATTACTGGTACGGACCGTCGCTTCGTTATGCCAACGCTGACCGTAGGACAGTCGGTTCGGTTCAGCCCGGCGAGCCGCTTATCGAGCGAGAGGCAACACAGTTGTCGCCGGCGGGTAGGTTTATTTCTTACCTCAAGGCTAGGAAGATGGTGCGTGGCGGTTACATCTATCATCCGTTCGCATTTGATACAGAGGCCGAGGTGCCACCCTTCCGCCGCCAATGGTCAGAGTTTCACGTGTTCCTGCATGATCTTTCGCATCCTCCCGAGAGGAGATCGAGTTTTGTATCGACACGCTGCTGCACACTCGACCTATTTCCATTCCGCCATACAGACGGCACCCGCCGAGCCGAGGAGTCAAGGACCACCAAAGATTTACCGAAAAAGGCTTTATCAGCCTAGTGTATCTCCCCCGGGAGCGCGATTGTTTGTAAAAGATGACGGGACGCGATGTGTGTTGACTACGTGCAAATAAGGTAACCATTAAGAATAGTATTCTCCCGTGATCGATGATTTGTTTGACCAATGCAGGTGCGAGGCGTGTTCAAAGATAGACCGCGTCCGGTTATCATCGTTCGAGTTCGAGAGGCGATATCCCAAAGATCGCATTCGTGACCCTGATGGGCACTATGAGTTTAGTGGTTATGTCTTTCGGTTGACCAACGCCCAGTATTTACGGATTTGACGAACCGTGTTCGCCATTTTTGGATACATTCGTGATAGTATTCATCGATGATATCCGTTTATTCACTGACAGAAGGCAGAGCATGCCGACCACTCGAGGACGGTACTGGTTCTCCGAATCGCATTTATTCGCCAAGTTCCGCGTGCGAGTTTTGCTGGCCTCGCAGCATTCCCGGGCATATTATCAATGATGGTGTTCGCACGGACACGGCTAAGATCGAGGCGCTAAGTTCGCCGAGACCTAATATCCGACCGAGGCGCAGCTTTCAGTATCGCAGGTATTATCGAGGTTTGTAGAGCGCTTTGCTTCGATTTCAAAGACCGCTGACTAGCCGACTCGTGGCGCCAAGTTCCGCCGACGAGGTCATGAAAGGTGGTTTCCGCTGTCGAAGGAAAGCGTTGACTACGGCCCGCTTACTCTTCCCGAGGGTTAGACGGACACGCGGTCTATCGCGATGCCCTGCATCGTTAGGGTATGTTTCACGCAAAGACGGCAGTTATAGCCTATGCTTCCGGCAGCTACTAAGACGAGGAATTACCCTACCCATGACTTAGAGTTGGTCATGCTATTCATGCCTCAAGATTTGGAGACATTATTTGTACGGGTTCATGTGGATATTTATACACTACAAGAGCCTCCAGATATCTTCAAAGTGCAGGAGTCAACTCGAGACAGACGCATGGTTAGAGTCATTGAAAGATTATGACGTTGATATTCTCTACCATCCGGAAAGCCAACGAAGTTGCGACGCTGAGTCGTAGATCACGGGGAGCCTATCGTGAGGTACCTGCAGAGAGACAGATACGGTCCGCCGATCCACCGCTTAGCGAGCCTCGGGGTTCGATTGATCGATACCGACGATAGCGAGTACGGGTTCGCGAGGTTGCCGAGTCTTCCATCGCTGATGAGGTAAAGAGGCGGCGCTGAGGACCCAAAGGTTGGTACATCGCGATGCCGCTTCTGGAGGAGAAGAGTCTATTCGAGGTAGCACCGGCGGGTGCCGAGGTTCGAGGCGGCCAGGTGTTCCCGATGACAGACTTCGCCGCAGATTCTCGTGAGGCACACAAGGCTCGTTATTCTATTCATCCGGTCACCAAGATGTACCATGACCTCGTATGTTTGTATCGTGGACGGCTCAAGAGGACGGGCGTGTTTTGTCGACAAAGGTCCTAATCGCCGCCAGGTTAAGGTCGAGCACCGCAGGTCCAAAGAGATTATCGCGGCTATCGAGATTCCGACTGAAGCCGGAGGTGATCAACATGGACTTTGTTACAGGTTACCTCGCACTCGCATGGCACGACTCCATATGGGTTATTGCTGACAGTCGACGAAATCAGCCCATTTCCTTCCAATGACGACGCCACCGAGGACTATGCCAGATTGTACATCCGAGAGATAGTGAGGTCGCACGGTTCCTGTCGATTATATCGATAGAGGAGCCCGCTTACGCTAACTGGAGGTCTTTCCGTATGGTTTGGGGACACAGTAGTCTCAAAGACAAAGATTTCATCCTCAGATCGACGGCAGCAGAGCGCACTATCCGCATACACTGAGGATATGTCGCGAGCTCGCGTGATTGATTTCGCTGGTGGGAGGATCATTTGCCTCTCGTGGTGTTTTCTTATAATAACAGCTACCATTCCAAAGATACGACGGCGCCATACGAGGCTTTATATGGCGGAAACGCAGTCGCCGATCGGTTGGTTCGACGTGGGCGAGGTACGCTTAGTTGGCCTGCATTTGGTACAAGCAGTGTGGATAAGGCGGTTTATCCAGAGATCGTTAGCACTCGTAGCCGGCAAGTCATACGCGGATAATCGCGACAGATTTGGAGTTTCGTGCACGATCGGGTCTTCGCGCCACCCACGGCGGCGCGATGAGATTCGTAAGAAGGGGAAACTCACCAAGGTACATCGCCCTACCAGATCGCTCGTAGAGCGGGCGTTGCCTACGAGTCGATCTACCATCGAGTCGAGGCGGTACATCCCAGATTCCATGTTTCTATGTCACAAAGTGTATCTGATCCAATGAGAGTTTTCCCTACTAGCGAGGTCCAGTGACAGAGGGGTTATCGATGATGAGAGTCCCATAGCGATACTCGATCGCCAGTCAAAGCATCGCGACCAAGGATGTAGCTTCCACAAAGTCCCGCGGAGGAATGATAACCGAGAGCAGATGACTCGGGAAGCGGAGGAGGACACGCTGAGGAAGATCCTCACTTATTTCCTATACCTTCGTGTAATTCATCTTCCCTTACTTGTCAAGTTTTAATCGAAGTGTCTATTTTGCCTAAATGCTAGATGTGGCCTCAGCATTTATTTTGGTATGTCTGGTTGTGAAAGGAAACTATGTCGCTATTTAAGTTTGATCAAAGAACATTCGGGACTAATGTTTCTAAGGGGAAGAATGTTACACCTCGTAATTTCGTGATACGCTTTAAGAACGTAAGTAAGAACTCACAAATGTTAAGATTCGAGACTTGTAAAATTTATCGGAAATTATGGAATTGTTTGAAAATGTATTATTGTAACGAATGGGAGGGCACACGTGTCACCCCCTTAGACGAGGCCTTGGTCAAATGCAAGGCACGGCGTCATCGACCTTTGATTGCAAGACAAGTCTCGCAACTTGGGTAGCATGACAATCTTGACCAAGTCAATTAGTCAATAAGTCTCGACTTACAAAAGAGCTTATCCAAGCCTCACATTTGGTTATATCTTGACCATCCTTTACTCTATATAATACTAGTAGTGCAGAGAGAGCCAACACTTAGAAATTTTCACACAAAAAATCGAAGAACATAGGCAAAGCTCTTTGTTCACTTAGCTAAAGAAGGAAAAAATTTGTTCCTTGTTCTTTAACTCCCACTTTAAACCAAGGTTCTTATGTGTATCAGAAGCAAGTCTCAATAGAAACATCTTGGAAAAGATTGTTTTCTGTTAGTCGCAAACGAAAACCTAATGGTCTTTCTAGGTTTTGTCTGAGCTTCAAGGATAATTGTTGGTATTGTTCTAATGGTCTCAATGTCGGATCGAGGTGTCTCGGAGAGGTTCTAAACTACTAAGGAACGACTTCGATTGGAGTTGGTTTCATATTCGCAAGGCATAATCTTGTCTTTGAAAGTGTTACAAGGATTATATATTTATATTGTTGTTGATAGCTTTGTATGTTGCAAGCATGGAGTTGTTATCTCGAGGTTATAATGATTATGGTTTTATTATAGCCTTGGAACCAAATGTAATGTGCCATGACTAAGTTGAATTACAATTTAATCGCTGTTAGAACCGCCGCACGTCATCGATTTAAGGATTACGGTTATTATTATCAAACGCGACTTGATATCTTGTTATGCTACAAATTTGGAAATCGACTACCTTCTATATAATTCGTGAGCCAATCGCTGTTTAGTTAGTCATTTGTATCGACTACCTTCTATATAATCGCGAGCCAATCGGGGTCGCTTAGTTAGTCATTTGTATCGACTACCTTCTATATAATCGTGAGCCAATCAAATGTTTAGTTAGTCATTTGTATCGACTACCTTCTATATAATTGTGAGCCAATCAGCTTTGGTTATTGTATTTCTACCTTGAAAAAGGTGGCAAGTGAGTAAAAACAAAGCGAGGTGTCGTCCGATTTTCCGTAGAAAATGGAGACTTTACACTTATAATATTCTACATTTGAAGTAAGGCGTTAATAGACGATTGTGAATATTATAAAGTTGATATACTACCATGGACTTTGTACTTGGCAAGTGGTTCGACCCGACAAGGCATGTAGAACTTTTCCTATCCTTCGAGCATGACTAGTTTCACGATATAGTACGATAGACGACAAGACTATGACATTCTTTACTTGTTTTACGAATGCCAAGTCGTGAGTTAGATATTAACTCACTTCTTTGAGAATATTAAAGACGCCTTAAGTCTTGTTAAAGATAAGGACTTGAAGAATTATAAAGATGTGATACTTGTGTCGCTTTTAACGATAAGTCCTCGATAGAAATGGTACATTGACTAAGGTATAAAGTTAATATAACGACTTTACGGGAGTCAAGTTATATTGACTTTATGGAAAGATAAATGACTTGATTTAACGGAAGGCAATTTGGTTTTAAGAAATCAATTGTCTAAGGTTTTATAAGAAATGAGTCACTTGATTTAGAAACCTAACTTTATTTCTAAAGCGGTGTCAGGACTTGCCTTGAAATGTAATTTGACTCGATGCTAGGATTAATAGTATCTTGGAAGTTTTCTACTAAAAAGAGTCATTTGTTTTAAAGAATGTAAGCACGTAGTACTCGGGTTAACTCCCTGATTTTTATAAAAGACATGTTAGTGCCTCGATAAACTAAAAGGAGAGTGTCTATATATATGTAACAAGAATAATAAGGTTGTGGATTTTCTTAACTTGCTTATTTATTATGCGTGAGTGCTTATGTTACGTGATAGCCTGATTTGTGCAAGGATATATTATTCGTCATGGTCATTCCCGTTTGTGGCATTGCATATTTCGCGGATTTGCTACCCACGACGCGGCGAATACCTCACGCGAGTCCGTAGGCTTATGCGCGGTGAAATAGTCCCACGCGGGCGTCCACCATACGCGAGAATACCACGCGAGTCCGAAAGGGCTTACGCGGTGAAATAGTCCCATGCGGCGAATGCTCACGCGGGTCCACCGACCTACGCGGTGAAATAGTCCCGCGAGTAGAGTCAAATCCTATTTTTTGTTGTAAGGATACCCTTATTTTACTCTCATTGTTAGTAAGGCACGTGGCAATCGTAATTTGATTATCATACATGCCTCCGCTTCTATTAGATTTATGATGTAATTACAAGATTTTCCGCTTTGCATACTTAGTACATATCAGGTACCGACTCTCGCCCCTGGCCGCGCTCACGCCGCAGAAAGGGTAAGGTGGCGCATCCACATTCTTAGGATCACTTATCTGACGCCTAAGCTCCATTCTCCTGAGGCTTGTCTTTCTTTGGTACGCTCTTCCCCGATGTTGTAGATTATGTACATTCGTGGTACGGCGGGCCCGTCCCGCCATTGTTATTCCTGAGGTCTGTATTCACATACGTGGTTGTAAGTACTAAGTTGTAAAGTTGGACTTTGACTTTGTTTATATCACGGAAGCGACCTTATCTGCTAGCCCGTGTTGTTATATTGTTTACACACGTGTTTATGCTGTGTATGTTCCGCTATTCTCTCGATGTATACTAAAAGGGTGCCTGTGTAGGCACCATGCCGCGTCTGGCCTGTCGTGACAATTAATTAGGGAGAGAAGAAAGTAGTTCCCAATCGGTTTGACGTTTCCCCCAAATCGATTTCTAATTTTCTCTTTTCTTTAGTAGATATCTCACGATATACAATACATTTCAACGTTCAAATTTCGTGTTAATGTAGGTGTGAATGTCAATTTCAGTTTTAAAAATTCAATTTCAATTTTTTTTTTTAAAAAAAACGATGTTATGCATATTTTATATACCATTTTTTAGTCATTTTTAATTAGTATTTTACTCATTTTTGTTGTGTTTAGTATAATATTAGGCTTGTTTTTCTTTCCTTTGAGTCACAACAGTCAAAAATGGCAAAATCGCGAAAATGAATGAAAAAAGGGCATAAAAGGAGGAATCTGAGGCAGGAAAGGACAGAAAATAAAGACCCGGACAAAGCTGTAGTAGCACACGCAAGGGCCAAATAGGTCACACGAATCGCAGTATCACCCACGTAAGATCGGGCGCTGGTTCTGCATTTTAAATCTAGTTCCGAGTTTTAATTGGCAAAGGACAAATTGGTTCATAGGGCACGAAATTTGATAGATACAAAAGCCCTAGGGATTATTCTTGGAGAGGAGGTTGGTCATTCTACAACATAGCACAACACAAGGCAAATGTGAGGCTACAATCGAGACTTAGTTCGCAGTAATTTTTTCTTTCGCTTTTAATTCAGTTTATGTATGGATTTTGTGTTAGTTCTTAGCGCGACTATGGCTAGGACCTAAACACTTTATTAAGGCTTTATTTATGAATCGCTTGAAACTTCTATTCATGAATTAATGAAGTAGTTTGATTTCTTCTTCACTTGATTAAGATTTAGTCAATAATTGGTATGAATGTTTGATAATTAATTGATCACTAATTATCATAATATATATGATTTTGAATCAAGAACCGAGATGAGAGATTTGGATATGCTGTAATTGACTAGACATAGGTTAAAATCATGACGACACGCATTCTCGATACTTGTGTAGCATTATAGGTTATCGTTTAATCCTCCTATGTGGTAAATCCTATCATAGAAATATGTATGGTTTTACACTGGGGTTGAGTGATTATATGTCCTAACCGGAATATAAGACAGTTTAGTTAACCGTTATCTTAACGTAGAAGAAGTTATTCTAGTTGCATTAATGATTGAATAGAGTGAATAGTCGAGGATTTTGGAAGTCCTAATTCATTCATAATTGATTACAACTTAAATAGTTTAATTAATTCTTGCAATTATGCTAGTAGTTAAATAAAAATCAAACTCAATTATCGATTTCCAAATAGATAACATAAAATAGATGAACGGTAATTAGAAACCAGTCTCTGAGGATGATATTCAGTCTTATCAGACTATACTACTTGAGACGACACGTACACTTGCGTTAAGCGCGTGGAAATCGCCTGACAACCGACCCGGCCCACTCAAAATATTGAGAAAAAACTGATGTATCTGATACGTTTGACGATATAAACCGAACGTATCGTTTTTTTTTAAATAGTTTGATTCGGTTTTTTTTAAAAACCTGATTTTTTTCGGTTCGAAATTTTTCGATACAAAACCGGTATGAACCTATATATGCCCACCCCTACTTGAAGGGGTCGAGGTCCGTGTATTCCAGACTGCTACCCCGACCCATAAATTAGTCTGGAACCCGAGCCCACCCGAGAAATCGCTGGCCGCGCTACCGAACGGGCAGATCCGCGCCGCAAAGACTGCATCGGGTAGTGCATCCGGTTGGAAAATTCTCTGCGTCCGCCACTGCATAGTACTGTAAGGATTAAGTTAACAAGCATAAATTGTGTGGTAACTATTTCGCAAGACAAAGTTTCCTAGAAACTATGCCTATTCGAGCAAAGTTACATATAACTTATGTCTTGTCCGACATAGTTTTGTAGAAATTAAGTTAACATGCATAAATTGTGTAGTAACTATTTGGCAAGACAAGGTTTCATAGAAATTATAGCTATTTGGGAAAAGTTACATAGAATCTATGCCTTGTCCGACATAGTTTTGTAGAAATTAAGTTAACAAAAATAAGTTGTGTAGTAATTAGTTCGCAAGACAAGATTTCATGAAAACTATGTCTATTCGGGAAAAGTTATATATAACATATACATTGTCCGACATAGTAATCAGAAAAATTAAGTTAACATGCATAAATTGTGTGGTAACTATTTTGAAAGTCAATGTTTCATGTAAACTCGCTTATTCGGTAGTTACACGTAACTTATGCTCATTCCGCCATAGTTCAGAGAAATTAAGTTAACATGCATAAGTTGTGTAGTAACTATTTCGCAAGACAATGTTTCATGTAAACTATGTCTATTCGGCAAAGTTACATGTAACATATGCCTGTCCCATAGTTTTGTAGAAATTAAGTTAACATGCACAAGTTGTGTAGTAACTATTTCGCAAGGCAAGGTCTAATGGAAACTATGCCTATTCGGGAAAAGTTACATAGAACGTATGACTTGTCCGACATACTACTGTGAAAATTAAGTTAGCAGACATAAATTGTGTGATAACTATTTCACAAGGCAAGGTATCATAGAAACTATGTCTATTCGGGCAAAATTACATAGAATCTATGTCTTGCCCGACATAGTTCTGTAGAAATTAAGTTAACAGACATAAGTTGTGTAGTAACTATTTCGCAAGGCAAAGTTTCATGGAAACTATGTCTATTCGGGCAAATTTACATAGAACATATGTCTTATCCGACATAGTTTTGTAGAAATGAAGTTAACATGCATAAGTTGTGTAGTAATTATTTCGCAAGGCAAAGTTACATAGAACATATGCCTTGCCCGACATAGTTCTGTAGAAATTAAGTTAACAGACATAAACATAAGTTGTGTAGTAACTATTTCGCAAGGCAAAGTTCATGGAAACTATGTTTATTCGGGAAAATTTATATAGAACATATGTCTTATCCTATAGTTTTGTAGAAACGGTTAACATGCATAAGTTGTGTAGTAATTATTTCAAGGCAATGTTTCATAAAACTATGCCTATTCTGTGAAAGCTACATGTAACATATGCCTTGTCCCAGATAGTTGTGTAAAAACTAAGTTATCGCATAAGTTGTGTAGTAACTATTCGCAAGGCAGGTCTTATCAAACTATGTCTATTCGGAGAAGTTACATAAAACCTATGCCTTACGCGCATAATTATATAGAAATTAAGTTAACAAGCATAATTTGTGTAGTAATTATTTTGCATGAAACTATGCCTATTCAAACAAAATTCAATTTGATGCAGTAATATAAGTTGCATATAAGGTCAATATTAACCATTCAGATTCATATCAGTAAAGCAGAAATACAAAATCCAGATGCTCAAAAAGCATTTCCTCATCAACATTAGAAGAGATGGTTCTTCAAGACACAAATATTATGTAAGATATCTCAAAGATCCATAGTATTATAAAAGCAAAGAAACTTTATTACATAATACATAGTGCTCCTCTAAACACAAAACTGAAAGATAAGCACACTTATCCCTCTCTTCCTCAACCTTTCTTAATCCAAAATGTTGACACCCAATTTTGACCCTCCCGTCCAGACAGTAGCTATAAAATTAACTAATTTTGCAAAAATAATTTTTTATGATTTCTTATAATAAATGCAAAGAATAAAACATTAATACAGCATAAATAAGCAACTTAATAATGGCACCGCCTTACGAGAAAATTACGACTTAGAGTCTCGCTACCATATTTATTAATTTTAAGCCCTGTCATAATTCTTAATAATAAATAATAAATACATAAAATAATAATCTAACACACGCGTTTTAATAATAGCATTCATAAAAGAATTAAGAAGTCCTATCTGCATGTAGCATTTAAATAACTCAATTTTTATTTAATAAGTCTTAATAACGACATCACATTATAAACGTTAAACACTAATTAAATAGCACACCCGCATTTATTATTTAAATTCAAACTTAGACTAATAAAACACCTAAATAATTTAATCACAATTTAAATAATTTAATTTATCACTAATTAATACACCTAAAACTAATTCCAAAATCTAATACCCATTTAACTAGCCCAATTCCCATCCCTTAAATTAATAGCCCGCAGCCCACTATTCTCACCACCCACTACCAAAGACTCCATCCGCCTTTATTACCAAAGCAAGCCCAACATCCTCACTTTATCCCTTCCCCTATCGTCCCTCAACCCTAAAAAATGAAAGAACAAAAAAAAAACACAAAACCTAAACCTAAAACTAGCCGCGCCTCTCCCACTCCCGTCGCCCCAGCCTGGATTCTCGCCGGAGAATCTGGGGTTTCCCTTACCCGCAACTCGCCATAACCCAAAAATGGTACCTAACCGAGAAAATCGCCCAAAACTTACTCCTAACCAAATCACAAAGACCTCGCCCAAATCTCTACAAAATCATTAATCGCCCCAAAATACAAGCTTACCATAACAATAAAATCAGCACCTATTTTGGTAAACAATCACTCAAAATCAAGACAAAATCATACCATAAGTATTACACACAAATCGGCCATACTGAGCTCTCAACGAGGCTATATAAACCAAGCAATAGTTGCATGTAAAAGGTATCGGACCGAATCGTAAGCCAAGAAAACACAAGATAACACAAAGAATCCGCACTCTTCTTCACTATCCAAAACCGACCGATATGCGTAAACAGAGCTCGTGGAAGAGCGCGATGACAGAATCTGCACTTTCTTTTTCAACTAACAAAAGCCGATCGACATACATGCAATGGCATCCGGGACGGTCCGTAACCTAGTACCTTTTGAATCCGTAAAGATCCATTCAATATCAAGAGCAATCGAGGAAACCCAAAGACCTTTCGTAAAACCCCGATACCTAACAAAAATCGACTCAATCGTCACAAAACATGTGGAAACCGAGGAACTCGTTAGCACCCTTTAGTTTAACCCTTTCCTTCAAAATCACCAAGAAATCAAGAAACAAGCTTTACATTTTAGCATCGCAAAACTAAACCCGAGCGGATCGATGACTGATACGCCGCTTCGTCGTCCGAAGGTAAATTCATCGCTTTGATTTTCCATTCGATTTATACTTAGTGATCCGCTTGATGACGATGTGCTTATCGATGTGTTCACCAATTTAACTATCATTTATACACGTTAAGTCGCTTAAAGTATGTTTTGGCGAATTTGTCGTTAATACTCACCACTACGACGTGTTAGTCAAGATACAATTCATATATGTTTAGTGTAAATCTGTGTTCATGTCGCATAGTAAAACAGCCTTTTACCTGTTATGCTAATAACCTGGGAAGGACCTTCAAACTTTTTTTCTGGGAAATCAATTTTTTACATCGTAAAAGGCTAATTTTATTTCAAAGCAAAGTCGACACAAAAGCTTCACTCCCTCTCAAATCGAGTAACAACAAAACCTTTGAGTGCCTCGACGATGTCACGACTAACTCGGCCCGTGGATCGTGCCTCACCTCGCACCCTAGGATACAACATCGAGAAAATCAATGAAATAAAAACATGAATACGAATTAAGAGAAAAGATAAATAAACAAAGCAACCAAAACAATGGTACTGGCTTTCATCATATATACATAAATACCAACAGCTTATCCTTTTACAAACCCCGCCCACAATAAGCATGCACTTAAGATTTTTTTACAAATGTTTATGACGGACAGGCCCCGCCATACAATTTCGAATGTATAAGAATCTGCTGACTGTGGTAACATACCAAAAGATAATCCTCCAAGGAACGAGCTTCCCAATACAAAGGTGATCCTAAAAGCTGGATCGACACCGACGCACTTTACATCGCATGCATTAACGCACTCCGGCGAGGTCGCATAACAAAAATCATGTGAAATCAGAAATATCAGAATGAAATCATAATAGTCTATATAAAGCAGAGACATGTGATGATAACCAAACTACTCACAACATGGGCGCCATGTCAAGTCGTGGACTCACGCCTCAAAGTCATCCTCACGCCCGTGGAACTTCTTCCTCACCGCTACCTAGGTACAAATCATGTGGATACGTGATATCGTGTCTCGCCATCTTACGGACCCAATATAGAAACGCAGAATACATTCCTGATGAACCTAGAGTCATGAAATACATTCTGACGAACCTAGTCAAGTGATATACATTCCGAACGAACCGTGAATCAAGTGAAATACATTCCTGATGACCCGTAATCGCGAAATACATTCTGATGACCTTAATCATGAAATACATTCCTGATGAGACCTTAATCAAGTGAAATACATTCCTGATGACCTTAATCAAGTGAAATACATTCTGATTTAATCGTAGTCGAGTAGAACACAAGATTTGCACAACAAGGCTATCACACGTAACATGGTCAAGTTTCATAACAACAAGCATAAGCAAGTTACACACGACTCAAGGTACTTTCATTTTATGTCAAAGTCCTGATTTTAACCTTAAAGTACTACGTCCTAAATTCCCTTTAAGATCCATTTCTTTTACAAAGGTCACCCGATACCGTCAGAGTATAAAATTTGAGCGACTAACATTAAGCAAACCAAAATGCTTTCCTTTGTAAAATCAAGTAACAACCTTATTTTCCAAACGCTCAAGTTTGCCTAATTTCGAATGCTCAAGTTTCTCATTTTAGAAAAAGGTTTCGAAGTTCATAGTTTTAAATCCTTTAAAACATAATTCTCCTTTAAACGCTTGAGAAACCTATGTCTTATGTCGAGTAGGTTATTCTTGTTTATAATCAATCTTATTAAGCAACATGATCTAGAAATGTCATTTTGTCTCATCTTAGCTTCTATGCAGACGAAGTTTCTACCGGTTTTAATAATACTAAATCATTCCAAAACATTTCCTTTTATTAACGCTGCAGTTGGTTTGTCGATACACATTCGATTCAAATCAAGAAACATTTTTAAGCCGTTATACCTAACTTCCCATAAGCTAGTATAACTCTTAAGTTTCCAAAACCAAGTATTACTTCTTCTCTCAAAATGATTCAAAAATCTTTTGAAATACTTCAAGTTCTTTATTATCACATAGCCACCACTTATAGTTCAAATCGCTTACTCTTAAAACCACAAGTACTTTCTTACCTACATAAGTCGTTATAACCAACTTCCCATAAAGCCGTTATAACACTTTATGCTTCAAACTAATCAAATACATTAAACATAATGACGCTCACCGCATCACATAGTTATACACATATCACGCTAGAACAAATAGAAGAGGTTCACATACCGCGACGATTATCGACTAATAAAGAAACGCTCCAAGTACTTCAAACCGCTTCTACACTCTCACCAAGATCACCCCACACGAGTACTACAACCTATGTGAGGCCAAGCAAAGCGCCTATTAATATCTTTAGATCCCGAGTAATATTCTACGTAAAAATTCACAGACTCCTCCCCGCACAACAGAATCTCCTCCTCTATCGAGGCCGCTACCAAGCCAACCAGGTTAACACGCCTAACCGGACGTGTACAATTCTACTACACGCATGTTACATAAGTTCATCGTAATACACCCTATGTAATTACGCTTCCTTCTTCTTTAAATTCAGCTTGTCGCAAGACATTGTAAGTATTATTCAGATTAAGTCAAAAGACATTGCCGCACAACTATGTTCAGTTCTATATATAGTATACTTAACTATATACTCCTACAACATGTAATTTCCAATACAAATGTATGTCAAGAACGTTTACTCGATAAGCCTAAAATTATCCGGAAGTTTATACGTCGATCCCGAACAACGCTTAGCTCCTACTCCGGCGCTCCAATCCGCTCCACCAACCCTTAGGAAGTTCTAACTAACTTCTACTTATGACTTCAACTACGCAAAGTAAGATTTACTGGTTTCGCTTTTTGGATCGAGGAAGTATAATAGTATTTTCCGGCTTGTAAAAGTGTAAACTGGGAATACTACAAGGTATTCGGGCCAAGGTATTTGGGCATTATAACAATACTGAGAGTATTTCTATACCACAAAAGCGGGTATTTATACGAGACAACTAGGCAGTGGGCACCCTACCAAGAAACACCCCAAAGGAGTGAGTGGGCTCTCGCCAAGGGCTCTCAAATGGAGGAAGTGGTGGACGAAAGCTCAAGGGAGAGGGAGTATTTTGAGACTTAGTTAGATTGCTCAAGTTTTTGACGAAGAAAGTCTTCAACTGAGGGTATTTATAGGTCAAGGAAGGCCAACCAACGGCCAAGATCCATCCATAAGTTAGTGTTAGGCAAGTGTAAGGTCAAGATTAAGCTACGTGCAACCTTATCCATCTACCCAAAATATCCTACCAACTCCTTGACTAAAATAATGCACAAAAACGCGCTAACCTTCCCACTTTCGTCCGCCCACTCCTTCCAATTGTAGGTGACAAGTGTCGCCTCTCGCTGGTCCAAAATGTTTCGCCTCGGAAAATCCGCAAAAATTATAAACGACATAGCCGAATTTTCCTACTAAAGCCGTGGAAACGCTTTAAAAAAATGACTCTAATCGCAAGTGTCAGGTACAAATTTCAAACTAGCCAACTTTAAGGCTCAATTATAATACGACGCTACCACGCATATACGGAAATACTGGGTATACTGCATTTATCTGAACGCCGCCTCGCCCCTACTAAAAAGTGGTCCGTGGAATACCTTATCTCAGATTTATTTTGTATATTTTGTGTTATTTAGGTCGCGTTAATCACATGTGGCTGAGGTGTTCATAAATATCCAAGTAGATTAAATTTATCAAGATGTTTAGGTAATTGTTAAGGCTTAAACATTCCTTGTCACGCTTGTGTTTAGTCCTACGTGATTTGTATGTCGCTCTTAAATATTAGCTTAGCGAGAATGATATATAAATTAATTGAACGATTATTCGATGATTGTCGCCGCCTTGATTGGGCGTCGACCATACTTTGTTTTCTTATGCATATCTGAGATACCATGTCAAGTAAACTGGTGCAGCTTCCATTTTCTTAAAGGGGTTAAAATAAATGATTGATAATTTGCCTATATATTTTCTGGCGGTAGATTTACCCTTAAATCTTTGTTGGCTTATTTCTTAACATACGCCATGTATAGTAAATGTTACGGCGAGTGTTGTACGCGGTATCGTATGATCATATTCATCTTGCTTAAGTCCCGTGAACTAGTCCAGCTTAGTACTAGATGTCCGTTAACTAAGGTTTGATAGTTATTAAACTTCGTGATTCACGACGCATCATCCCGCCATGTTATGCTTTGTTTGAAATATTATCCGCCTAATATATAGCATGCATACGACTACGCATGTCGCTTAAGCCTAATTGACCTCGCATATCTAAAATGTCATCTTTAATTGATTACATGTCCATTCCTACGTCTACCGCCTACTAAACCGATTATATGCTTCCCATATCTTCTTAAGTGTTAAAACACACCCATAATAATGTAATACATCTTAAGATATATTTTGTGTCATGCTTATCTGTTTAGTGATCCAGATGGTGTCTACAATAGCATCTTGCATTTAGTGAACCAACTTAGATCATATTAAGCTACGGTTCCTGTCAGATTCCATCTGTCTCATATATCGATATGCATAGGTTATGATTGAAAGCATTAAACTCACAAAGGTTCGGCTTGAAATTATTTAAATAAGCTTAGATGCATGCAACGCCTACGCTCTCTCGACAAATTGCATACATATGTCTAAATTGTCTATTACAAGTACGTGTCATTGTGTCTTGGTTTCTAAATCGTTCATGTTACATTTTGTTTTACCAGCTTGTTCAAGTATATATGTTAGATTAGTCTTGAATACCCTCCAGAAACTCGACTTTAAGACTCTTCCTCTCCTTATCTTCGATTTAACCGATATATGACTATGCAGGTTATACTTGACCTTAATCACGGCCCATGCCTCTTTAATCTAGTATAATCAATACATTAATATAGACTATCATACGCTTGATTTAGTTGAGCATTATGCTGCGCGTATTGTCAATGAATCGCTTCCTGCATTTGCGCATATTCTCGGCCTCGTTTCTATACCGATATTGCATGAATATTTGAACTTCCTTTCGAGAGAATATAGTCCCGCATATAGACACCATGTTAGGATTTATACCACCGGCCCGCTTTTCCAAAATTGCATCTCGCTCAATATTGCATGAGATGCGAGCTTCCTTTCCAGCTTCGCGAATGGTATAGTTGTATATCACCAGATTACATCACGAAAGCGTGTCGGGCCTATCCCATTTGCAATCGTTGCTTCGCTCACCCTTTTGCTAGATAACCGGCTCGCTTATCGCGATTGCGGTTTCTCTACATCCGCTTTATGACGTGTCATCGCTAAGCCCATTTGTTGTTTAATCGTGTCATTCGCATGAAATCGCCGTTTGGGCAACATATTTTCACATCCGAAACTATCGCTTGGGCCCATCTTTTCTTTCGACTGCGTAAATAAAATGATATAAATATGCTAAACCTATACCAATGTTTATTTATTATTTGATAAAGACATAGAGCATATACTAATCCTTATCTTCCTTTGTTTTACATGAAATGCATCGAGTTAAACGTAAGAGTCTCACTACGAGACTCATCACAAGCTACAACAAACTAAGACCCGTGATCTTATGTACTTCATCCTCTCCGCATCACAAACTCCAAACCATAGGCGAGATGGCCTCGCCGTTTCTTCGAGTCATCATTAATTCATATCCTCACCCTATTATTTGTTGTAATTATTTGTCTAACATTACTACTAGTAGTACACTTAGAATAATTAAACTTTGGGCTGTCATTAAAAAAATAATTTGACGCTAGAAATTCACTCTCCTTAAATTATTTATTTTTTATGACTAGTTATGCATTGCCTAAGCCATACAAAAATGACATAAATATTCACGTAGCTAAAGCGCCACTGCATTAAATCCTTAGCATAATAAATTAATTTCTTCATAAATTCTTACTAACATTCATAATTAAAAATTATTTTGTTAGTCTTTGCATAATAGATATTCTACATCTTATTTCATAAAGTACACATTTTGTCATAATAAGATTTTGCAATACATGTATCTTATCTAATACGTTATGAATGCAAGTTTTTATCCAAAGCTAATTTTATATTCTAAATAAATCATACAATTTTTATCCCCTTTATTTAAACACTTTTAGACATGTACTGCATCTTAGAATAATAATTAACCCTAGGTTTGAACGGACAACCGCAAGTTAGCGGATCCTTTAGGTGTCTAACCCTTCCCTTTGGATAATAAAGAACCTCGCTAATCTCACAATTTTGCACTCATTAAACTGGAGTTAATGTTTACTTTAAACTAGTTAACATTTAGGTGTCCTAATTCACCCAAATTAATTGTGCGACTCCCTAGCAACCTTTTAACATTTTAACACCTCTTTAACATATTTAAGCACCTTTTAACATTTTAGCATTCTTTTTTAAACATTTAGCATTTTATTTTATTTTCTAACCTTTTTATTAAGCAGGAGATTCGCTAAATGTCATACAAATCGGCGCGATGTAATGGCGACTACTGGGATTTAAGGTTCTTAACCACAACACTCTAGTGGTTATTATTTGGCAATTATTTTTATGCTTAATTTTTGTGTGTTTTATTTTGTTTTATTTATTTTTAATTGCTACTTACTTTATCGCTTCCTTAAACCGCATTCCGCTCATATTTCTTCCACTGAAATTCACACAATCACACACTACATGCGAGGCGCTGGTGCATCAACAAAATTCTTTCTTCAAACCCAAATTTAGGAGAGTCGTAATATACGCGAGTGTCCTGCCTAACTGGTGGCCGCGTAGCCTTCTCACTGAGTCGTCTCGCCGAACTCAAGGCCTAGTAAAGCCAAATCTTAGAAACTCGTGATGAGCTATACCACCTTTATTTTAAGGCACGATGCATTTATTTTAGCGGGTTTGCCTCGTATCGACGCCACGCTTAGAAAGACACCAAACTTGTCGATTTGTTTCTCAACCCAACGACTAACCAACATATTACGTGGTAGCGTGACAATAATGGACAAATCCAAGCCTAATCACGACATGCCAAAAGTGGAAAGTGCACCGCCATTTGGTCGACATTTCCAATGTAATCCATTACATTGGACGACTTGACAAATCCATCATAACCTCGCATATGTGACGCTTTAGGCCTACCGCATAGCGGATCCCACGATGTTAGGACTCTCTTGCAATGTGACAATTTACGTGCAACATGTACTTGCTAAATGTTTTACACTTTGCAAAATCACGTGGCTTTACACTAACGCAATTTGCTACATTTTGTCTAAAAGGATTTTTATTTCATAAAGTACACATTTTGTCATAATAAGATTTTGCAATACATGTATCTTATCTAATCGTTATGAATGCAAGTTTTTATCCAAAGCTAATTTTATATTCTAAATAAATCATACAATTTTTATCCCCTTTATTTAAACACTTTTAGACACGCATCTTAGAATAATAATTAACCCTAGGTTTGAACGCAAGTTAGCGGATCCTTTAGGTGTCTAACCTTCCCTTTAGGATAATAAAGAACTAATCTCACAATTTTATTAAAATGGAGTTAATGTTTACTTTAAACTAGTTAACATTTAGGTGTCCTAATTCACCCAAATTAATTAGGTGGCGACTCCCTAGCAACCTTTTAACATTTTAACACCTCTTTAACATATTTAAGCACCTTTTAACATTATAGCATAATTTTTTAAACATTTAGCATTTTATTTTATTTTATAACATTTTTATTAAGCAGAGATTCGCTAAAATGTCGCAAATCGGGCGCGATGTAATGGCGACTACTGGGATTTAAGGTTCTAACCACAGACCTAGGGTTATTATTTGGCAATTATTTTTTGCGTTTAATTTTTGTGTGTTTTATTTTGTTTTATTTATTTTTAATTGCTACTTACTTTACTGCTTTCCTTAAACTGGCATTCCGTTCATATTTCTTCCACTCTGGAAAATTCACACAATCACACACTACATGCGAGGTGCGCTTGGTGCATCAACAAAATTCTTTCTTCAAAACCCAAATTTAGGAGAGTTGGTAATATACGTGAGGTCGGCCTAACCGGCGTGCAGAGCCTTCTCACTCGAGTTGTCCGCTTTAACTCATGCGTCTAGTAAAGCCAAATCTTAGAAACTCGTGATAGAACTATACCATTTTATTTTAAGGCACGCATTTACCTTAGGTGGCCATTGTATCGACCACGCTTAGAAAGACACCAAACTTGTCGACGTGCTCAACCCAACGACCAACCAACATACATGTGTAGCGTGACAATAATGGACAAATCCAAGCCTAATCACGACATGCCAAAAGTGGGAAAAAGTGCACATTATTTGGTCGACATTTCCAAGAACCATTACGCTTGGACGACTTGGACAAATCCATCATAACCTCGCATATGTGACGTTAGGCTACCTCCGCATAAAGCGGATCCCACGCATGTTAGGACTCTCTGCAATGTGACAATTTATGCAACATGTACTTGCTAAATGTTTTACACTTTTGCAAAATCACGTGCTTTACACTAACGCAATTTGCTACATTTTGTCTAAAAGGATTTATCATCTCCCCAAAGGTCGATTTGTATTTGACTAAGCAATGACAGAGCGATATTTCACAAGTTCAAAGGCACGTCCAAATGACACGACCGATTCAAGGCATTTGAGTAGAACGAGCGAACCCGCCTTGTCCCATAGGCAAAGCAGAGATTGGAACCACGTGCGACCCGATTCTGGGATACGTAGGCGCCATATCGCCGGTCCCACCTTAGAAAATCCCAATTTCTCTTTCGTAAAAACTACGTTCGACTGATTCCGTGGCCCATACGTAGGCGACTATATCGGCTCCGACACACCATTAGGAAACTTTCTGCTCGGAAAATAAATACACATAATACACATAACCCCATCAGACCCACTTTAGGCCTAAACACCTGCGTATATTCAAAATCGACAAGATAGAAACTGCAGCACAGTGTCCAAATGTGCACGCAGATGTAAGGAACACACATAAGTCAAATACGAATCGACCCCCAAACTCACAAATTTTCTTTCGAGCGCAGTTTTTCATATTAATGTATAAAATGCAATACCAAGCATAAAAACGGCGTTTCTTGCATTAAGAAGTCAGAGGATATGACAACAATCCAAAGTTCAAAGTCGCATAGAGAGGGCCATCGACAATCGCATAAAAATTCAAACTTCCGCAACAAGTCTAGCGCATCAACTCGGACATAAAGCTAAATTTACAACCCACGCATCACACACAACAAAGGCATCATGGCAAGGCGCTCATCGTGAGTATCGAGACTACATCTCTACAGAATTGCACTTCATATGTATTTATCATTTCATTTAAACAGTATACACTAATTTTTCTCAAACTTATCTTGCGAGCATTTATTCGAGCATCATCAACACGCAACGCCGCTTATCGCCAAAGACACGCCTAAGTCCAAAACGACGCCATACAAAGATAACACGCCCATGCAACGACGCTTATCAAGAAACGACTAAGTCCGAAACGACGCCAAAGAAGAATACGCCCGTGCAACGACGTTATCGACAACAAGTCCAAAACGACGCCAACAAAGAATATTCCAATACAATGATTCGCCACAAAGTCGAATCGCAACAAGTCTACATCAAATACATCTCGCAAAACCACATCTTCTTTACTCAAAGCACATCATTTACACTTTAATTATTTCATCTAGTTTTGATTACGCATACCACACAACTCCACATATAGAACAATTTTTATCTATACCTTAGAGACATCATTTGCATTTCGTCTCCATACAAGACGATTCCGCCATACGCGCGCTATTTGCATTCGCCCATACAAGCATTTATAACGCCATAAGGCGCCATTTGCATTTCTTCCCATACAAGACGCATTTATTCCGCCATATAAGGCGCGCTATCATTTGTATTTCGCTCCATAAGCATTTATTATAACGCCATACAAGGCTATTTGCATTTCGCCCACAAGACGATAACGCCATACAAGGCGCTATTTGCATTTCGCCCATACAAGCATTTATTCCGCCCATACAAGGCCATTTTGTATTTCGCCCATACAAGACGATAACGCCATACAAGGCGCTATTTGCATTTCGTCCATACAAGCACATAACGCCCATACAAGGCGCTATTTGCATTTCGCCCATACAAGACGACAACGTCTATATAGTATGCTATTTGCATTTCGCCCATATACATTTACAACGCCCATATAAGGCATCATTTGTATTTCGCCCATACAAGAATTTATATTCCGCCATACAAGGCGCCATTTGCATTTCGCCCATACAAGACGATAACGCCATAAGGCGCTATTTGTATTTCGCCATACAAGACGATTCGCCACAAGGTATCATTTGCATTTCGCCCATACAAGCATATTAACGCCATATAAGGCCGCTATTTGCATTTCGCCTATACAAGACGATAACGCCCATTTACAAGGCGATCATTTGCATTTCGGCCCATACACACATTTATTCCGCCATAAGGCGCGCGCATTTGCATTTCGCCCATAAGACGATAACGCCATACAAGGCGCTATTTTCATTTCGCCCATACAAGACGATTCTCGCCTATAAGGCGGCTATTTCATTTTCGCCCATACAGTTGTTATAACGCCATACAAGGCGCCATTTTCATTTCGCCCATACATTTAGCAACGCCATAGCGCGCTATCTGCATTTCATCCATACAAGACACAACGCCATATAAGCCATTTGCATTTCGCCCATTAAGACGATTCCACCATATAAGCCATTTGCATTTCGTCCATAGCACGATAACGCCATACAAGGCGCTACTTGCATTTCGCCCATACAAGACTATTCCCTTTCATAAGGCGCCATTTGCATTTCGCCCATACAAGACGATAACGCCATACAAGGCGTCATTTGCATTTCGTCCATACAAGACGATTCCGCCCATACAAGCGCCATTTGCATTTCGCCCATACAAGACGATCTCCGCCTACAAGGCGCCATTTGCATTTCGCCCATACAAGACGATTCCATACAAGGCCATTTGCATTTCGCTCCATACAAGACGACTCCGCCCATACAAGGCGCTATTTGCATTGCTCCATACAAGACGATAACGCCCATAAGGCGTCATTTGTATTTCGTCCATACAAGACGATTCCGCCCATACAAGGCGCCATTTGCATTTCGCCCATACAAGATTTATAACGCCATACAAGGCGCCATTTGCATTTCGCCATACAAGATTTATCTCGCCATACAAGGTATCATTTGCATTTCGCCCATACACGACGATAACGCCATAAGGCGCCATTTGCATTTCGCCCACATTTATACGCCCATACAAGGCATTTGTATTTCGGGTCATATAGCATTTATTCCGCCATACAAGGCCATTTGCATTTCGCCCATACAAGACGATAACGCCATACAAGGCTATTTGCATTTCGCCCATACAAGACATTTATAACGCCATACAAGGCGCTATTTGCATTTCGTCCATACAAGACATTTACAACGCCTACATAAGGCGCCATTCGATCTCGCCATACAAGACGGCCAGATCATCACATCATTTCATTATATAGCATATACGATTTGACTACAACCACAACACAAAATTCACATTCTTACATTGTTTTGTTTTCACAAGCATGCACTAATGCTTCTATCTTAGCTTCAATCTATGAACTTTAACAAACCGCAGCACGGAGCACAACGTGATTTTCTTACAAATAATCGGGCAATTTGTCGGCCAACCTTTTCAACAAATGGCCGGCGCCTCAAGCGCTTGGCCCACTGCTCCACTCACCATAAAACCCAGATCATAAGTCGACACCTGCATACCCGTGTTCGCCGCTTATTTTATTTTTTTATTTTTTAGTTACCACATACCGTTGTCGCCATAACTCGACACCGACAAATTTTGAGTCCGCATTAGCTCACCTTGGTGTTTTTTAACAGTAGCCCGCTGTCGCCATAACTCGACATCGACAAATTTTGAGTCCGTAGCCCGGGCCGTGTTTGACCACGTAGCCCGTTGTCGCCATAACTCGACACCGAGACGCTTTTGAGTCCGCCACTTTGCCTAATTGCCCAACATTTTAATTCGAGGATCGAGACAAAATTGCATGAGTCAACGCCTTTGTCCAAGATTCATCCATCATCTCCATACAAAGAGTGACAACTGCTGACACCTAATTTTGACCTCCCGCCCGCATAAAGAGCTATAAAATTAACTAATTTTGCAAAATAATTTTTTATGATTTCTTATAATAAAATGCAAAGAATAAAACATTAATACAGTGCATAAATAAGCAATTTAATAATGGCAATCGCTGCCTTACGTAGAAAATTACGACTTAGAGTCTCGCGCCTATATTTATTAATTTTAAGTCTCATAATTTTTAATAATAAATAATAAATACATAAAATAATAATCTAACACACGCGCTTAATAATAGCATTCATAAAAGAATTAAGAAGTCCTATCTCGCATTTAGCATTTAAATAACTCAATTTTTATTTAATAAGTCTTAATAACGACATCACATTATAAACATTAAACACTAATTAAATAGCACACCGCATTTATTATTTAAATTCAAACTTAGACTAATAAAACACCTAAATAATTTAATCACAATTTAAATAATTTAATTTATCACTCATTAATACACCTAAAACTAATTCCTAAATCTAATACCCATTTAACTAGCCCAATTCCCATCCCTTAAATTAATAGCCCATAAAATTTCACTATTCTCACCACCCACTACCAAAGACCCATCCGCCTTATTACCAAAGACCGCAAGCCCAACATCCTCACTTTATCCCTTCCCTATCGTCCCTCAACCCTAAAAATGAAAGAACAAAAACACAAAACCTAAACTCTAAAACTACCGCGCTCTCCTCTCACTCCTGCCGCCACTGATTCTCGCCGAGAATCCGGGTTTCTACCCGCAACTCGCAATAACCCAAAATGGTACCTAAATCAGAAAAATCGCCCAAAACTTACCTCCTAACCAAATCACAAAGACTCTCGCCCAAATCTCTACAAAATCAAGCTACCGCCCCAAAATACAAGCTTACCATAACAATAAAATCAAGACCTATTTTGGTAAACAATCACCAAAATCAAGACAAAATCATACCATAAGTATTACACACAAATCATTGATACAGAGCCTCAATGCAGAGGCTATATAAACCACGCAATAGTTGCATGTAAAAGGTATCGGATCAATCGTGGCCAAGAAAAACACGTGATAACACAAGAATCCGCACTTTCTTCACTATCCAAAACCGACCGATATGCGTAAACAGAGTCAGGAAGAGTGGGACAAAGAATCCGCACTCTTTCTTTTCAACTAATAAAGCCGATCGACATACACGCAATGGCATCCGGGACGGTCCGTAACCTAGTACCTTTCTCAATCCGTAAAGATCCATTCGAACATCAAGAGCAATCGTAGGAAACCCAACACCTTTCGTAAACTCGACACTAACAAAAATTGACTCAATCACAAAACATAGGAAACCGAGGAACTCGTTAGCACTCCTTTAACCGAACTCCTTTCCTTCAAAATCAGTCAAGAAATCAGCAAACAAGCTTTACATTTTTTAGCATCGCAAAACCAAAACTCCGAGCGATCGACGACTGATACGCCTCGGTTCGGTCCTATATGCAAATTCATCGCTTCGATTTTCCATTCGATTTATACTGGTGATCCGCTTGATGCATTTACGTGGCTTATCGATGTGGTTCGCCCAATTTAACTATCATTTATACATGTTGTCGCTTTAAAGTATGTTTTGGCGAATTTGTGCTAATACTCACCACTACGACGTGTTAAATGAAGCATACAATTCATATATGTTTATTGTAACCGTTTCATGTCGCATAGTAAAACAAACTTTTACCCGCTATGCTAATAACCCGAAGGACCTTCAAACTTTTTTTCTCGAGAAATCAATTTTACATCGTGAAAAGGCCAAGTTTATTTCAAAGCAAAGTCGACACAAAAGCTTCACTCCTCTCAAATCGAGTAACAACAAAACCTTCGAGGCCTCGACGATTCGAACGCCCCGCCTCCTACTAAAAGCGGTCCGCGGAATACCTCTATCCGCAGATTTATTTTGTATATTTTGTGTTATTTAGGTCGTGGTTAATCACACGTGTCGAGGTGTTCATAAATATCCAAGTAGATTAAATTTATCAAAGATGTTTAGTAATTGTTAAGGCTTAAACATTCCTTGTCACGCTTTGTGTTTAGTCCCATGTGACGTGTATGTCGCTCTTAAATATTAGCTTAGCGAGAATGATATATAAATTAATCGAACGATTATTCGATGTATTGTTGCTCGTCTTGATTGAAGGTCGACCATACTTTGTTTTCTTACGATATCCGAGATACTCATGTCAAGTAAATCAGCGCAAATTTTCCATTTTCTTAAAGCCGGGTTAAAATAAATGATTGATAATTTGCCTATATATTTTCTCGAAGCGGTAGATTTACCCTTAAATCTTTGTTGGCTTATTTCTTAACATACGGTATGTATAGTAAATGTTATATTTAGTGTCAGACGTGTATTGTATGATCATATTCATCTTGCTTCAAGTCCCCTAACTAGTCCAGCTTAGTACTAGATGTCCATAATCCAAGGTTTGATAGTTATTAAACTTCGAATCACGGACGCATCATCCCGACTACGTTATGCTTCGTTTGAAATATTATCTGCCTAATATATAGCATAGACATGACTATGCATGCTTGGCTTAAGCCTAATTGACCCTGCATATCTAAAATGTCATCTTTAATTGATTACATGTCCATTCCTATGTCTACCTGTCTACTAAACTGATTATATGCTTCCCATATCTTCTTAAGTGTTAAAACACACCCATAATAATGTGTAATACATCTTAAGATATATTTTGTGCCATGCTTATCTGTTTAGTGATCCAGATGGTGTCTACAATAGCATCTTGCATTTAGTGAACCAACTTAGATCATATTAAGCCATGGTTCCCTGTTGCATTCCATCTTGGTCTTCATATATTGATATGCATAGGTTATGATTGTGCATTAAACCGCCAAAGCGGTTCAAATTGAAATGATTTAAATAAGCTTAAGATGCATGTAATGTCTATGCTCTCTCGACAAATTGCATACATATGTCTAAATTGTCTATTACAAGATGCGTCATCGTGTCTTGGTTTCTAAATTGTCCATGTTACATTTTTTTACCAGCTTGTTCAAGTATATATGTTAGATTAGTCTTGAATACCCTCTCAGAAACTCCGACTTTAAGACTCTTCCTCTCCTTATCTTTGACGAACTGATATATGACTATGTGTAGGGTTATACTTGACTCGTAATCATGGCCCATGCCTCTTTAATCTAGTATAATCTGAATACATTAATATAGACTACATGCTTGATTTCTAGTCGAGCATTATACGCAGTGTATTGTCAATAGAATCGCTTCCTGTATTTCAGGCATATTCTCGTGGCCTGCTCTATAATCGATATTGCATGAATATTTGAACTTCCTTTCGAGAGAATATAGTCCCGCATATAGACACCATGTTAGATTTATACCACCTGGCCCGCTTTCCAAAATCATCCGCTCAATATTGCATGTGGAGGCGAGCTTCCTTTCCAGCTCGTGAATGGTATAAAGTTGTATATCTCTCAGACATATCATGAAAGGTGTTGGCCTATCCCATTTGCAATCGCTGCTTCCTCGCCACCCTTTTGCTAGATAACCGCTCGCCATCGTGACGCGGTTTCTCACATCCGCTTTATGACGTGGTCATCGCTAAGCCCATTTGTTGTTTAATCGTCATTCGCATGAAATCGCTGTCGGGCTAACATATTTTCACATCCGAAACTACTGCTTGGGGCCCATCTTTTCTTTCAATTGCGTAAATAAAATGATATAAATATGCAAATCCTATACCAATGTTTATTTATTATTTGATAAAGACATAGAGCATATACTAATCCTTATCTTCCTTTGTTTTATATGAAATGCATTGAGTTAAACGAAGAGTCTCACTACAGACTCATCACAAGCTACAACAAACGAAGACCAAGATCTTATGTACTTCATCCTCTCCGCATCACAAACCCAAACCATAGGCTAGACGGCCTCGCTGCTTCTTCGAGTCATCATTAATTCATATCCTCACCCTATTATTTGTTGTAATTATTTGTCTAACATTACCACTAGTAGTACACTTAGAATAATTAAACTTTGGGTTGTCATTAAAAAAATAGTTTGACGCTAGAAATTCACTCTCCTTAAATGAGTTATTTTTATGACTAGTTATGCATTGCCTAAGCCATACCAAATGACATAAATATTCACGTAGCTAAAGCGCCACTTGCTATTAAATCCTTAGCATAATAAATTAATTTCTTCATAAATTTACTAACATTCATAATTAAAAATTATTTTGTTAGTCTTTGCATAATAGATATTCTACATCTTATTTCATAAAGTACACATTTTGTCATAATAAGATTTTGCAATACATGTATCTTATCTAATACGTTATGAATGCAAGTTTTTATCCAAAGCTAATTTTATATTCTAAATAAATCTTACAATTTTTATCCTTTATTTAAACACTTTTAGACATGTATCGCATCTTAGAATAATAATTAACCCTAGGTTTGAACTGACAACCGCAAGTTAGCTGATCCTTTAGGGTTTCTAACCCTTCCCTTTAGGATAATAAAGAACCTCGCCTAATCTCACAATTTTGCACTCATTAAAATGGAGTTAATGTTTACTTTAAACTAGTTAACATTTAGGTGTCCTAATTCACCCAAATTAATTGTGGCGACCCTAGCAACCTTTTAACATTTTAACACCTCTTTAACATATTTAAGCACCTTTTAACATTTTAGCATTCTTTTTAAACATTTAGCATTTTATTTTATTTTCTAACCTTTTATTAAGCAGAGATTCGCTAAAATGTCGCTAAATCGCATACACAAAAACACATAAAAGTGGGGAAAAAGCATCTATTTTTACATAGCCCAAAACTTTTTGTTGTTTTTTCTTCTCATTTATCCTAGATCGCCAGCTGGCGGCCTGCCCACCGAGCCCGGATTAGCTGGATCTGGACGGCCTCAGCGGAGAGGCGGGCGGGTCGGCCAGCGAGACCGACTAGCGACGATATCGTCCCGCCCCGATCCCGGCCCCGCTGGGCGTGGCCTGGACGGCCGACGGGACGGGTCAAAGTTTTTTTTTTTTTTTAAATTTTTCACTAAATTAAAAATACTAAATTACTAACAAAATAACATTAACATATACATATAGTCATATAGTGATAGTCATAGACTCATATTATAGTATTATAATATTATAGTATTATAATTATACTCATATATATAATATATTTATAAAGTATAAAATATAAACTAAATAATTAAACAAAGACAAGAAGAGTGTAAAAAAAAACATCCCAAGACTGTTTTTTTGCCTCTTATATTATTAATTATTTCATTGAAATATACAAGATTCGTAATTACAACATTGTAGTGTAATCGTTGTTGAAAAAATTTCAAAAGACATAGAAAAAATAAAAATTGCAATGAAATAAATTACCAATTTGAAAATATTTTTCTAGTTTCTTTATAATTTCGTGGTTCTTCTGCTGGAATTGGTATATCTTGGTCAAATTGTTCCACGCCGCTACCATGCCTTCGTGATAAAATGTCGCTGTAGTTGTCGCCTTCTTCTTCGTTAATCTCGTCGACTGACTCCTTCGCCTCCGCCAGATTCAATCTCTCAATAGTACCACCATCTCCAAGCCGCCTCCCGCTAATAAGTGTTTGGCTTTCCTATTTGAAATACGCCCGCAGTAAAAGCGCTGTGCGATTGACGACGCTTAAATGTTCAAAATATCTCTGCCATCATTGAAAGTGCTCAAATGTCTTCTCATTTTACATCCAATATTTCAGCAAGTCTTCCTTTCCTTCTTCATTGATAATCGCTGTAAGGTAAATTACCTCGCAAAACAAAACATCGAACTCGCTAATTTGGTTAGCATCATACCACATCAAGACATTCTATTTCCGAGGCTTTCAATAGAATCAATACTAGCCCTAAACAAAGATGTCTTTTTAGTCAGGTCAAGAAGTTAAGACGGTACGTAAAGTCGCTGTTACTAGCACTTTCTCGCTGTAATGCCGATATACTTTTTGCATTCATCTTCTATGCTATTCAACACTTCTTCTAGCGCTTGTTCAATAAGTGGCTCAACATTTAAATTTTTCTGAGTCGAGTGGTAGTACGCCCATTCATGTATAAATATTTTCAATAAGACTTTTACAACCCTCTACTTTAATAATCAGTTTAATACAACAACAATAATATAAATAGGAATAGAAATAAAATATTTCTTTAATTTCATAAACATTTTTTAATAGTCGCTTTATAAGGTGTTTTTCCATATACTTTAAGAAGTAAAAATATTATAGCTATATAAAACAACATAGTTGAAATAGTATGATAATATAAAGTAGAAAATTCTTCGTCATTCGTTGAAAATTCTCTAGAAATACAATAAGTTCTCTAATTGTGTCCCAATCATTATCCACAATCATATCATTTGAATTTTGATTACGTGCTAAAAATAAAGTGATAGGTTTTCTATAGTCATAAGCAACAACTAGTTGGTCATATAAAGAATTTCACCTAGTCGGTACTTCTTCTGAATTTTTCCAGAAGATAGTCCAATTCTCAAATTAATAAATAGATTGAATACGTAGAGACAATGTTGTATGAGATTGATTGATTGAGAGATTAGAGAGTAGAAAGATTTGTGAAAATAATAAGAAGAGGAAATGAGGTATTTATAGTTGAAAATTAAGTTAACGTGTAAATATAATAATTTAGGGTTAAAAATAAATATAAAGGGCAGTGGGGTGGGAGGGGGAAGTTAAAACGATCGCTGCTAACGGCTAAAATGTAAAATGGTCGTTAGACAACGGCTATTTTCTGCAAAGGGCGTGGATCAAGGATCGGTCCGTGGCCGTCAAAGTGACTGATACTGCCCCGCCTGCTCGAGCCCCTGGCCCCACTTTTTTATTTTTTTATACGGATCGGGTCGGAACCGACGGATCGATCGCCCGCCCATCGCCAGCCCTAATTTATCCTCATAAGATTCTTCTCCACAACACAATAGCAAGGACTCAAAAGGAGAAAAAACGTTAGAGGAAACTCCTGCTGTAGACCCTATCATCATCCCAAATAAGCATACTTGCAGCAGGGCTTTTCTTTCTCTTCTAGTGACCATTCAAAATCTTCAAAAAGTAGGGCTGGTGACATTGTCTGGTGTTATATACAGCAAAACCTTGTCAAGATTTGTACTGGTAGTATTTATAGGTTCGCAAAACAACTAATTAATCTTCTTCAGGTTCAATCAGCCATTGATATTGTCTCTCCTCCATTAAACACCCATGGGTGTCCTGCATTTAACAAAATAACATCAAAATCAGCTGAAATCCACCAAAGATCAAAGTACAATGAAGGCCCAAAAATGTCCATGCTGAAGAATCAAGAAACAATAATAATAAAAAAAAAATGGAACTTTAGCTCCAATACTACCTATTACAACAATGTCAGTCCTAGGGGGAGTTAGAGAGATGTTTCTCTCACTAGGCGAAAATGCTCTCAACATTTTTTCCTAGTTGCTCTTCTACGTCTTCCTTCTTCTATGATTTTCATCAACTAATATACTACACGGATTGTTCTTTGATCTAATCCATCCTACGCCAAGTTCGTGTTCATTTCACGCCACTCTAATCGATTTGTTATAGAGTAAGGTATCTTCCTTATAGCCACGAGAAAGAATACAAAGATTTCCCAAAAGAATGAAAGAGATTATTTTGATTGTTCAAGATTACAAGTTACAAGATATGAATTTGAAGTTTGCATTTCGGCGTGGCGCTTCCATACGCGGCCAGATCTCCGAATATTGCGGAATATTCGACAAAGTGTGTCGGCTGGGTTATTAGCAGTCGCAGGGTGATCTTGGTGTGCAAGAGGGTCACGATGGTGGTCTTGGGTCGAGGAAGCAGCTCTGGTTTCTCCCAACCTTCCTGGCAACCTCACCTAGTGTTCCATTGAAAGCATCACAACGGAGGGTTTACGGTCTCACGGATTTCCTGTGTCAAACGCGGAGCGGGTGGTCACGTTGCGGAGGGTCGGACGGGTGATAGCGGTTGTGGTTGAAACCCTTGGTTCACCGCTCAATTGTCTTTGAGTCCAAGGAGCTTTTCCGCAGCTCCTGAAGTCGGAAGGCCGCCGCGATTCCGCAGCACTCCCGCCCGGCGAGATCATGGATCTCATGGTGATCCCGGTCGAAATTGGGTACGGAGGTGGACCCGGTGCAGGAGGGTGGTGTTGATGCTCGTGGTTCGAGGCTTGAATCCGGGCCTCCGATCCTTGGTTTCGAGTGCAAAGAGTTTTTCGCGCCACTTGACGCCGGGTCAACTGACTCGGCGTTAGTCACTGTCGATCATGGTCAAAGGCGGCACGGTCTTGGGAAAGTCCACGGCCACCAGCTTTTAGTGGTTGACTCGAGAACTTTTCATTTCCAATCGCCTTGGAAGTGCTAAGGTTGTAGTCGGGTTTTTTAGCCAAAAGAGGTCTAGTAATTTGATACATTCTTTGTCATGGACAATGGCACGCCTCATTCATTATGTGCTACAAATTTAATTGCCGAGAGTACCAAGGAAACATCTCATTCAACGGGACATCGAAACTTGAAAAGGGGAGAACCAAGAGTCATCTCTCCTAATGAATTCAAAGGTTACGAAACCAAAAGGGCACCACAAAAGAGGTTTAGAAACTTGATGGCTACGGATTCGAACGCTTCTTCAAACGACTTTGACATCGTTGGTCTCATGGATCTTGATAGAGATCCCGTCGGTGGGTACGCTGGGGTCCCGGTCGCAGAGGTCGGATAGTGGTCAGCGGGTCAGGGATGGAATCCACGGGTCACTGTGATGGAGGTAATCTACGGCGATAAAGCGTGGCTTTTTGTTGTTTTCCGACCGCAACACGGAGGCTTGAGATAAAACGGGTCTGCGGATGATCCAGTGGTCGATGGCGGCGTCGACGGTGGTCATGGGTCGTTGTTCATGTCCACGAGGCATCTGTTTGCGTTGGTGGTCGCTGGGACTTCTTTTCCCGCGACATCGAGAAGGCAAATGTTGCTCAAGCCCCACCCTTCTCGAGGGAACGTCGGTCGCACGGGCGGGTACGGGTTAATTGAGGATCAAGAGGATGGTTCCGGTCGCGAGGGTCGGCGGGTAGTCATGGGTTGCCGATTGGTCACGCTGTGGTCGCGGGTCACGGCCGCAACTGGCGGTCTTCTTAAAGTATGTGAGACCGACGCCGTTCATTTCCCACGGTTATCGGTAGTATGAATCGTGTGGAAGTTTAACGTACCCTTCTATCGAGACTTGGTTTTTCGGGCATTTAATCGAGAGAACCAAGGAAACATCTCATTCAACGAGACATCGAAAATTGATAAGTGAGAACCAAGAGTCAACCATTCTAATGAATTCAAAGCGTCATGGAAACCAAAGGGCAACTCACAAAAGAGGCTCGAAATCACGGCTACGGATTCGGCGACTACTCTTCAATCAAATCTGAAGATCAACTTACGTGGAAATCGGCGGACACTCTTTTCCAATTCACCTAAGATCTCACATTTGGTCTCGCCAACGGAGCATTCAATGCCAAACGACTTAAGCCATTTATGGCAACCTTCCCAATAGTGCACTACTCTGAATTCCAACAACGCATCTAACGCACGCATTAAGCGCAAAGGAGTTTTAATTCAACATAGGAAACTTAAGCAGAATCTTTACAAGTTCTTGTCTAGAATCAAAAGGACTTAAAACTATTATGATCTTATCCTCTCAGAATGGCACCTTCAGAGACCACCGCCCTCCCCATTTCGCTTGCATAAAAGTCGAGGATCGAGAACCTCAATGACCGATCAGAGCCATCTTTATTTCGTTATTTGTAATAATATTTGCATTTACCTAAAAAAAAAAAAAAAAAAATGTCAGTCCAAAATAAGTTGAGATCGACTATATGAATCCTCGCGTCATCATTTAATCTCGTTTCATACATCCTCACTAAACAAAATAATAGTGAAAATAAGGATTACAAGGAAAGCCCACCTAAATGGCTAAACCCACCAACCCCTCCACCACCCCCAGCCACCACCCCACCCACCCATCCACCGCCCTACCACCACCCAACGACCTCCACCCCACCCACCACCTACTTATTTTTTTAAATTTCTATTTTATCCTTTATGCTAGTTTTATTAATATATATAAACTAGTTTGTAATTAAGAATTAAGATATTATTATACAGTCAAACCAAACAATAAAATGTTATTAAATCACAACAAACAATACAATCTATCCAAACAGACATTTATGTTTTGCTGATTAACTGCTGCAATGGGTGTTGCTCAATAAAAAGAAGATAGAAAATAAAGAGTCGCGCATGGGGCAGTGGTTGTAAACCCTGCTTTTGTCTGACTACCTTATAGTGTCCTTTTCCTTTTCTGCATATATATACATCCAGTCTTACCAAATACAGTCTTGTCTGTGTTGGTCTGGTCAATCTATGAATGAAAGTCTTACAGGAGAAACTAATAAAGTTCTATTTGGAACATAGAGGTTGAGCAAAAAGATATGGTAGCGGGAAGTTGAACATTTACCATCAATAATTGATTATAAAATCTTGTCTTGCAGTAGTACCTCCAAATTAAGCAATATGATCTTTAGGTACTTTTGCTTCATTAATCTTCATTTAGCTATTCAAACATTACTTGCTACATAAAAAATAAATAAACACTTTAAAAAGTACCCAAAACCTTTCTCCTAGAACTGGTTAGTGGCTAGTAATTAAGGACCTTTTAGAAGTTAAATGTAGATTGTAGTAATTAAGAAGTCGGGAATCTACACTCACTGAGCAGGTTTTCCTTGTAATAGCAAACTGACAAGCATATTACAACCATGAGCAAAAATAATTCCCAAAATACTCTTCTTTCAAAACTAATTCTCATTTTACTATCTTGTCATGCGGGCATAGATTTATTTAACACCACTTAAGGAAATCTAGAAGTGTGAACCGGTGAGCAAGATCTAGAGTAGAAATTTTATGGGTTCTGTATTAAAAAGTTTAAAGATTGTTCAAATATGGGTTCTGTATTAAAACGTTTAAAGAGCAAGAGGTTAAAGATTGTTCAAATATGAAATCAAAAAAGTTTAACTCAGTTTGATTGCCTTTGAGGATCAATTTTAGAAAAGAAAAATCAATAACAAGGCTATTACAGTGAAGCAATCTTGGTTAAAATCAACTGTGAAGTATTAAAGAAATGAAATTATAAAATTATGATTAAAAGTTCCTTCTCAGCAAATGGACATAGGCATAGAGCACAAAATCCATGGTCAATGCTGCTTATGTTCTGGCAATTCAAACTGAACACATTCAAAATTTTGCTACAGGTTTTAAAAGAAAGAGAAAACACAGACGAAAGAAACTACGATATCTAGATTGCTTCCTGTTTGGTTTAACAGGGTGAGTAAATTAGGAATTACCGTCATGAATTGGTGATATGAATAGGGTTGAATATGATTGAATAGGGTTGAGAAGGTAGTTTATTTAGTTGTTGGTGTTTATGATTTTAAAAAATAAAAATAAAATTCTGGGAATTAAATTTGATAGTAAATCTATATAAGAATACACGTGCAAGCATGATAAGAAACTAAATTAATTTTCAAAGAAGAGATTTTGAAAATGGAGTAGTTTGGCAATTTGCTCCTTCAGAACTATTGCAGCCTTTCCTCGTAAAATTAAGCTTGAGTACCCATATTGCAATTTATCCAGCAAAGAATATATTCTTTTGAGATATGAAGTTTATTCTACTCTGTATGAAGCAGATTCAATGTATCTCAATGGAAGTTCTATGCAAGTTGTGCCGCACTTGGCATAACTTCACAAAAATAAGAATTTCTTTACAATTACAATATAGACTTTGTCCCAAAAAATCTACGATTTATTTGATTTTAGAGTTTTTAACTCTTATTATACAAATTTCAAAACTGAGAAAATCTTGTGGAACTTGCAAATTGAGGAATTTGTCAGGTGAAACATACAAGAATGCACAAACAGGTTTTTAAAATTTTAAGAAACTTACTTGCTCCAACAAACGCTTTCGTATGATTATGCGATAATTCAGACTGAAAGACATAAAAGAAAACTTACGCTTTATGCTTTAATACGCTTTACTAAAAGGTGCGCACGCGATTGTCAATCCGTGCAAGCCTTGCTTCAGATATTCCTTGCCCAAGAAAGCTAGGAAATTCGCAGAGGCTCGAGAGACTTATTTCAACTCTAAGTTCGTAAAGGGAAAATGAGTTCTATCAAATTATGGGTTAAGTGCCAAATATATAGCGAGAAACCCTAAATCAATCGATTGGATCAAAGCCAAGACCGACCTAAATCTAAATCGCACTGGCTACGAACCGCCCATCACATGCGCTTCCTTTATTTATTTTCTGCACGTTTTAGTTCTAATTAAATCCAAGACTTAATTAATTAATTTTCATCAAATGAAAATTATCCCATAATTTATTATAAAATAAAATATCTTGATTCAAAATCCGATATTTTACATTCTCTCAATATACCCTTAGACCGAAAAGACAATCGACTTAGCGTGACTTTTAGCCTTCACACATCTAAGACTTGATCAAATCAAGGTTCACACGAACTCAGACTACACGACGACTTCCAATACGGAAGACGCTTACAAGACTCAAGTAAACAAACCTCTACGTGAGATGATAAATTCCTTTCATTCGCGACACACACCGATCAAGCTTTCTAAGATTTGCCGTTGTCTATCCAAATGACTTGATCATTTTATCTCATCTATGTTAGTCGACAACCAGACCATATCCTAGATATGTCTCTGCATCGCCAATGACTGGGTCGACCTAACATCTCTCGGTGGTGAGTGTTCTCTCAAACTCCAATCGAGGAACGAATCATATTATCGCTCAACTACCACCTTAAATCTACTTCAGAATGCACCCAATACAAGCCACGCCTCAACCTATAAGGCATTTGAGCTAGATGTGATCAAAGTGCATTGCTCCATAAACAAGGCGATATTGACCTCAAGTCTACGACTCTATCTCCCACACGCCGATAATACTCTAGACATGTATAACAAATAGTTTATCAACAGGTATGTCAATACTCCCCAAGAGTATCCACGTGTCCATCACTAGCAACTATCACAGCAAGAAGCGAGATATACTACATTCTCAAGAACGTGACGCACTACATGTCGACTTATAACATATCATTGATATCTCATTCTCAATGATCATTAGCCTAGGCTATTTTAAGAACTACACTCTATCATTAATATCTCACACTATTAATGACAATGTAAGTTCAAGGGACGATATTAATGAATAATATAAACAATCAAATAATAATTCAATAATTGCAAATGCCAAGTATATATTAATCTTATTAATAATACGAACGTGTTCAAGTACACGTGTTCTAAAATGATTGTTTCAAGACATATATATTTTCAATCTCCCACTGCCTAGAGCCAATCACTAACGATCCAACGCCCATGTTTTTCAAAATGACCATTATGCTTAACTAAGCTTAATGATCTAGTAAACGGGTCCGCTTAGATTTTCATCCGGAATGTAGTCTATCTTTATTCCTTCGCCTCTACCACCTCTCAAGTACGTGGTATTTCTCGTACACGCTTGTTTCGCTTGTTGATCTCGTTCCTTAGCTTGCTAATCGCACCAGCCTGTTGTCACAATAAATCGTTATCGCACATATCCGAACTTGAACAACCCTTAGTTCCCGCCGCAATCGCACCAGCTGTTGTCACAATAAATCGCTATTGCACATATCCGACACTGAACAACCTTAGTTCCTTTTAAGAACTCGATATCGTAATGCCTTTCTTTATAAGCTTTCGATTAAGCAATGTACTGATTTCTCGTTGTCGAATCGACGCTTGTAGCTTGCTTGGAACTCTTCCAACTAACTACTCCACCATTTAAATGAAGGCATAACTGCATCGAGATTTGAAGTCATCAAGATCCGTCCTAAGCTAGCATCGCTGTACCGTGAGCTACTAGCTCTTCTTGTCCGCCATAGACTAAGTATTCTTTAGTTCGCCTAAGATACTTAAGAATACTCGATCGCTTTCCAGTTGTTCCTCCCCGTGATTCTCGCCGAATTTACAAGTCACGCTAAGGCATAGGCCACATCCGCCTTGAAAGCCGTCGACATACATGATTGATCCTATACCAAGATACGGGATTCTTCTTCACGCGCTCAAGTTCTCGCAAACGTGGAAAGACTATCTTTCTTTGATAACTCATGCCTCGATCTATGCGAAGATCTCCTTCTGGATTTCTCCACAGAGATGTCTTAGCACTTTGTCTATGTATACGCTTTCTGATAAACCAACAATCTACTAAGTATATCTCTCAGATCCTAATTCCAAGAATTTAGCAGTTTCACTTAGGTCCTTCATCACATGCATCGATAACAATTCGATCGCATGACGAGTATTATTATCTCTCATTATCAATATGTCATCTACATATATGACAATGAAGACAATACTCATCCGTATGCTTACTATAAACACACGGATCATCTTCGCTTCTAACAATGTCAAACGATTTGACTACTTTGTCAAAACAAATATTTCAACTCCTCGAGGTTTCGCTTAAGTCCATAAATGGACTTTTGTAGTTTGCATATCGCTGGGTCGAGTCCTCGATGTAAAACTCTCGTTGTATCATATACACCTCCTCAATTAGATTACCATCGAGGAAGCGCTTTAACATTCATTTTCCAAATATGATAATCATAGTATGCCTATAGCAAGCAAAATCCGAATGGACTTAATCTTCGCAACAAAGTAAAAGCGTTTCATCATAATCGACCCTGTGCCGCTGATTATAACCTTTAGTCATCAATCTTGCTTTATAAGTCCGTATTTCCATACGCATCAATCTTCTTCAAGACCCATTTGCATCCTACGGGTCTAACTCCTGTTGGCAAGTCAACCAAGTTCCATACTGTTTATGACATAGACTCCATTTCGGATTTCATGGCTTCTTATCTCTCGTGAATCAATGTCTAACATTGCTTCATTAGAGGTAGGCTCATCATCATCGTAATTATCTATCTCATTATGTGTTTCAACAAGGAGATTAAGTCTTTAGGTGCACGATGAGTCCTGTTGGTCCTACTGAGTCAACATTCCGCGCTTCTGTTTGTCAGATTTTGATTTCGAGAAGATGTTTGTGTGTCGATAATCCACCACCTCGAGAACTTTCAGAATATCATTTTGAATAGATGATGCACAACTATTGTGTCATCTATCATCGTCGCATGAGGGTCTTCAGATTTCTCGCAGATCCTCACAACACTCCCATCGGGCCAAGGCGCACTTAAGTACCCAATCATCATCAAATACTCCCACCGAATCCTTGTCTAGTTATTTGACAAGTGGGTCATTCTCTACATTATTTTGTACTTCTTGAATTTCTTCGTTCTATCTTGTTGCAACTCGCTCCTTGTAGACATAGTCTTCTTCAAGGAAAGTTGCATTTCGAAACAATTACTTTATGTTCTCGTGAAGATAGAAGAGTATTCTCTTGTTTCCTTAGATACCCTACAAAACAATACTTCTCACTTTTAGATTCCAATTTGTCACGAGCAACTTCTTTACATACGCAGGCACCCTGTGGTCGCACGTGTCTAAGTGTCAAGCTTCTTGCCATTCCATATCTCATACGGAGTTTTCAATCGACTTTGATGGAACTCTATTCAAAATATAGATTGAGCTTTGCAACGCATATCCCCATATATATTGGTAGAAATGAGAAGCTCATCATGGATCTAACCATATCTAATAAGGTACGATTTCTCCTCTCAAAGAACACCATTCATTTGTATGCTCCGGAGGTGTCCATTCTGAATGGACTCCATAAAGCTTCAAGTAATCTAGAAATTCTTTACTTAAGTACTCACCTCCTCGATCTGATCAAAGAGTTTTAATACTTGTTTCAAGTTGCTTCTCTACTTCTGACTTGTACTCCATGAATTTCTCAAAAGCTTCACTTATGTTTCATAAGATACACATGCCCAAACCTCGAGAAATCGTCAGAAAAGTGATGAAATAAAGAAAGCCTCCTTAGCTTGAGTTGAAAAGGCCCACATACATCGGTATGGACTAACTCAAGCACCTCTTTGGCACGCATTTCTTTCCCTAAAGTGATTTGGTTGTCATCTTTCCTCTTAAGCAAGATTCGCAATCACCATATGACTCTAAGTCAAACGGTTCTAAGTAATCTAATTTCTCAATCTGCTATCCTCGATTCATGACGTGACCAAGTCTACAATGCCATAAGTAGGTGAGATTTCTTTGATTACTTATTTTAGCTCTTTTATTTTGTATATTGAAAATTTCATGGCTACGCTTAGAACATACAATCCATCCACAATGAGCATTTCCACAAATAAACTAATAAAAGACAAGACATAACCGCTATCGCAATGAATGAAGAAAACCCTCAATGTCTAACATTTGATAGAGATAATATTCCTCGTTAACGAGGTAACAAAATAACAATTATTAAGTTCTAAACAAAAGCCAAAGGGTAAATCCAATATAAATTCCCACGCATTTAGCATCCACTGCTCCATTTCCAATGCGCAGATCAACCTCCCACGGTCCAACCTTCTGGTCGCTAGACCCTTCTCATTATTACAAATGTGAGAGCCACAGACTGATCTAATACCCAAAGCGAGAGTTAGTTATGCATATATTTATTTCAATGACAAACATACCTTGTCCAACAGTCCAAAAGCACCTAGTGCCTCAGGTCCTATCGATCGCTGTAATCCCCTTCATAAACCTTCACGTTGCAAGTTCGAAGATTCACCTCGTTCCATTCATGTCAAGTTCACAATGAAATTCTCAAACGGACCATGAAATGAATTTAGGATTAGGTTGATAGAGACATTTATAGCAGCCTTCTGCTCCAATCGGCCAACTTTTCTATTAACCCAATCATCTTCAGAACACTCGCTGACACTGGACCCCATTCGTTCAGCTTACACTTAAAGAGATCTCTCAACAGTTCATACACCATTGTCTGAGACTGTGATTCATAAAGACTCTTCAAATGTTCTAAGATCTCGCTGATCCATATTTTCACGTGCCTCAGAATCTCTACCAAATATGACAACATTATACATCAGGTCGTGAGCATTGTCTAGATGCTTCGATAAGCCATCTTGTCAAACAAGCACTCACAGGATCATCGCAGGATCGCTGGGAATGTTGTGTCTAACACATACTCAATTCTTTCTAGTTTTCACACTAATCGCAGATTTCTTTAACCCGTCAGGAAAGTTTGCTCCAGTCAACTTGTTTGCTTCAACCAATATTTTAAGTAACAGAGTCGACATTTTATACTGAAGAAAGGATAGACTTGAAATTAATACTCTAATATAATTTCTATTGAACACATTCATTAACTAACTAACATGGTCTTTAGTTTAATTAGCTCCCACTATTTTAACATACTCTTTTACCCCATAAAGAATACAGACTCATATCAAATATGGTCATAATGGGCCAAGATCCAACTCATGCTTCTCCGCGCCACGAGACCGATAACTTCAACAACATGATCCGGTAGGTTCTAAACCAATTGCAAACAATTTGTAACTCTTCGTTGACCAATGTTCTAAACAATTCGACCAAGGCCCCTACTGTCCGACATCGGGCGCCAAGACACAAGGCAAGTCAACCCCGCATGCGGATCGCAATTACGTATCGGCTGGCTTAGCCTTCATCAAGCAAACATCGGTGTAAATACTCACTAAGATTTATCACCTACTACAACATTTATACGCATCTACGAAAGCGGTCCGAGTCCTCGTAGACTTAGAGCAAATGTCAGGGCATAAATACTCATCTCGCCAAAAGGATTTTGCACCACAATCAATTATAACTGATTTACGCTGCTCATTTTAAATGAGACTTGTATTAAATTGGGAACATTTTAATTCGTGGTTACGACCAAGATCAACTATTATATCATACATCATATGACATCCTATCATGCAATTTCTAAACACATTCAGATGGGAAACCATCAAACCCAATAGGCATGATATAAGATGGTTTTAATCATATACTGGGCGCCGCTACCTGCACTATATTTATGACTTATTCTAATTATTTAAATGACAATCAATTAAACAATTAGAGAAACAATTAATTTGTGCACATTATCAAATAATATGCTAAATAACAATAATTGTGGGTTAATTAATTTATTTCAATTTAGGAAATATTTAAATTCAAAATTTATACTCAATTTTCAATTTTCGAAATTTTTCTGCTCATCCAATCAGTCCCTTAACAATTCAGAAATTAAAATTTAATTTTCAGGGGTATTTATGCAATTTTCAGAACCTTAAAATATTTACAGATTTACCTGGACCAAATCGCTTAAAATTTACAGATTGACCTGTGGATCGACCACTGATTTTAAAAATTTAAAATTTCAGAAAATATCTCAGGGACTAATTTGTAATTTTCAGAACTTAAAATATTTTTCAGATTTGTTCAAGGACCAATCTACAATTTAAAACCCTAATTTTAATTGCAAAAAGGTCCTTACACTATTTCAAATTTTCAAAACCAATTCCAACTCCAAATCAAATTTGGGATTCGGATTTCGGGGCGAAATTGACTAATTAAAACACACCAAGCCGGCACACGTCGACGATTTTAACTCACCGGGTGGTTTTCACCACCGACGGCGCCCACTGCGGTCGAATCGACGCCACGGCGTTCTAAAACCATCGGCGGTGCTCCTTTTCCTATCGCTGTCGTAACACTACCACCATTAGATTCCTCTCGCCGAGACGAACACGATGATATTATTACTTCCGATTTCGTCAGGCGTCGGAATAAATTCACTGGCGGCTTCCGACCTAAAAATTTTTTTTCGGACCACATCGTTCACGCCGAACAATGATGACCGCATGATCGTTTCACGCTTAACAAAATGATTTGTGTCGCTCATCGTTACAAATTTTTTTTTTTTTTTTTTTTAAATTCAAAACTGCTCTAAACCAAAACAATTAATTTCACATATCGTTATTAAAGATTATCGATAATCATTAAACCACTTTAGCTCGATACCATCGTAGAATTTGTCATGTAAAACATACAAGTAAGACACAAATGTGTTTAAATTTTTGAGTAAACTTACTTGCTCCAACAAACGCTTTCGTATGATTATGCGATAATTCAGACTGCAAAGTCATAAAAGAAAACTTACGCTTTATGCTTTTATACGCTTTACTAAAAGCGCGCACGCTGATTGTCAATCCGGTGCAAGTCTTGCTTCAGATATTCCTTTGCCCAAGAAAGCTAGGAAATTTAAGCAGGTTCGAGAGAATTTATTTCCGAACTCTAAGTTCGTAAAGGGAAAAATGAGTTCTATCAAATTATGGGTTATATAGTGAGGAAACCTAACATAAATCCCGCATTCGATCAAAGCCAAGACCGACCTAAATCCAAATTGCAGCAATACCGAACCGACCCATCATATGCTTCCTTTATTTATTTTCTGACGCTTTAGTTCTAATTAAATCCAAGACTTAATTTTAACTTAATTAATTAATTTTCATCAAATGAAAATTATCCCATAATTTATTATAAAATAAAATATCTTGATTCAAAATCCGATATTTTACATTCTCTCAATATACCCTTAGACCGAAAAGACAATCGACTTAGCATGACTTTTAGGCCTTCACACATCGCACTGATCAAATCAAGGTTCACACGAACTCCTAGACGCCACGACTGACTTCAATACGTGAAGACGCTTACAAGACTCAAGTAAACAGACCTCTATGCGAGATGATAAATTCCTTTCATTCGCGACACACTCGATCAAGCTTAAGATTTGTCGTGTCTATCCAAACGGCTTGATCACTTTATCTCATCTACGTTAGTCGACAACCAGACCATATCCTAGATATGTCTCTCGCATCGCCAATGACTCGGTCGACCTAACATCTCTCGAAACCGAGTGTTCTCTCAAACTCCAATCGAGGAATGAATCCTATTCTCGCTCAACTACCACCTTCAATCTACTTCAGAATGCACCCAATACAAGTCACGCCTCAACCTATAAGACATTTGAGCTAGACAGATCAAAGTGCATTGCTCCATAAACAAGGCGATATTGACCTCAAGTCTAAAGACTTATCTCCCACATGCCGATAATACTCTAGACATGTATAACAAATAGTTTATCACAGGTACGCCAATACTCCCAAGAGTATCCATGTGTCCATCACTAGCAACTATCACTAGCAAGAAGCTTAGATATACTACATTCTCTAAGAACGTGATTGCACTACATGTCGACTTATAACATATCATTGATATCTCATTCTCAATGATCATTAGTCTAGGCTATTTTAAGAACTACACTCTATCATTAATATCTCACACTATTAATGACAATGTAAGTTCAAGGGACGATATTAATGAATAATATAAACAATCAAATAATAATTCAATAATTGCAAATGCCAAGTATATATTAATCTTATTAATAATATGAACGTGTTCAAGTACACGTGTTCCTAAAATGATTGTTTCTAGACATATATACTTTCAAAGAAATGATTTTCTCCAAATTGCATTGATTTTGATATTTTCTGACCTTTTCAAATTTTAGCTATTTCTCAAAATAATCGAATGTAAATTGCCTCAAATTTTCAGATTATGGTTTGATTCACCATCTTCATATCCGAGGATGAAGATGAGGATTCGATAAGAATCTTAAAGGAGAATTCCAACAATCTACATATGTCGTGACTATATTGCAAAGAGCACTCAAAAGATACACTTAACGAATACTGCCTTACGACTTCTCCGCTACAAGACTTCATTGCCGTCTCAACCACCGGTATAAGAACTAGGTCATATGGTGCAAATAATTCTACTCAAACTATATGTCCGGCCCTGCTTGACATCCTTAGAGATTTCATCCTCATTGAAATTGATTTCACTTTGAATTAGAAATCAGACAAGTTTGAATTTCCTACTAAGATAAGTAAACAAAAATTGACTTTTTGAAAAAAATAAAATTTTTCTATTACAAGTGGAGAAGGCAGGAGTAGATCCAACAAATGATGGCTAAGTGTATCTAAAAGGCTAAACAAGAAGAAATGATGAGTCGAGAGACTCTCATTCTTAAGAAAATTATCCCAGATAGATGCTTCTACCAGATCAACAATAGTCTTCCGAGATAAAACAACAACAACCAACAATACAAAGCAAGTAAGGTTGATTCTGACGAAGAAAAGAATATAGAATAGACTGCTGAGGAGAGGAGAGGATTTCTGTGTTTTTTTACTATATTTGAACTGACCAAAGAATGTTCAATTTATAGGTGAAGAGAGCGGATTCGATCATGAAGTCGATCCGCTTGGTCGCGCCGCTTGGAGTAAGATAGAGTCATAACATTTCAAATCTTCGTGACCAAAATATAAATAAGAAACATTTCGTAGATCAAGTTAATGTCTATCACGGAACAACTTTGGAATTATATTTCTTTAAAGAATAATTTTAAAAATGATCTCAAGTGCTTTACTTTGCTAAGCGCTAAACCGAACTCTATAGTTTAGTTTTTTCATTGAACCAAATTCGATATCTCTAGTCAAGAAGGTTGGGTTACTACTATATAAATTCTTATTGTTGGGTTTTAAGCCTCTCTTAGACAGCAAAAGATTTGATCTGGGTAGGCCTTTGGTTAATGAATCCGCTAAGTTATCCTTTTATTCAACGTAATCAATGGAAATGACACCGTAATGATCAACTACCTAACTGGGCCTTATGTCTCAAATGAATATGTCTAGACTTGCCAGACATACTATTTCATGCCCTTCCTAAAGCTGATTGGCTATCATGTTGTCATCATCAAGGTACGGTTTATCCCAACAAGTGGATATCCTAAGAAGTCATAAGTCATTATACTTCTTTTCCCGCTTTACGCAAGGCAATAAACTTTGATTTCATCGGATCTACCTACGATGTTTGCTAGAGGACTTTCAAGACACGACTCGCCATCAATCAAAAACATACCCACTATAACACCCCATTTTAATCGTAGTCAAAACGTGTACTACGATGGTTGATTCCTAAATTTGTATTTACGAGTCGCCACCTAATTATTTTAAAGATGAATTAGACATCTATTTTAGCAAAATCGCTTAAAATAACTCCAATTAGTGGTCCAAAACTTAATGAGATTCCGTAAGAGTTCTTATTATCCTAAAGGAAGGGGTTAGACATCCTCTAAGATCCGCTTAACTTGCATTGTCCGATCAAACTTAGGTTAAAAATGCATGTTTTGAAAATATAAAGTTAAGAAAAGATGTTGCAAATATTTCTTTGAAAGATGTATATATTTTGATAAGCTGCATGAGATTTACTTTATTTTATGTATGGAAAGTAGTTTGTTTGAAAATTATATGTTGTGTATAAAACTAAAGTTTATGAAAATATGCACTTGTAAGGCATTATTAAAATGCATGTTTAGAGATAGAACATAAATTTCCATTTTTAAGCTACCTCCCTTTAATCTATGATCTTAAGTCTACTTATTCTACACATTTCTATATTCATAAAAAGGCTGCATACTACAACAAGAAGAAAATAAAATGACGGATTAAAGAGTAAAGATAAGAGAGTGGCATAGTATGATGACATTGTCATTCGACCCATTTGATTTTAGGATTCAAGCCGGAATACAAGAGACACGGACGCGATCTTCGCTTTGTCAGAGTCATGTTGAGTCTCATGCCGAAACTCTTCATATGCTCCCAATGCATTTCATGTAAAAAAAAAAAAAAAAAAAAGATGAGTATATATCCCCAAACCTTATCAAATAATAAATAAAAATTAACATAAAATTTAGCACATTTGAATCATTTAATTTTTTTTTCCGGGTAAATAAAAATATTATTACTAAAAAAGAAACTGGGAACTACAATCAATCATTGAGGGTTCTCAATCCTCAACGAGCACAAAATAAGAAATGGCGAGGATAGGCTGCTCACCGCAGGTGACGTCACAAGAGGGGATTAAATCATAAAGAACTCTATAGGTTGTTGTTTTAACTTTTGCAACAACCCCATCTGTCGTTGAGCTAGTGCCCGCAAATAGCAATTTATTTCTTGTTCTCCAAATCTCATATACCACTATGCAAAAGGCAAGTAAGATGGCTTTGGATCTGATGCCTGTCCCGCGATGCTCTTTCTCGATCCACTGAGTGCGCTTCAATTGTTGTCATTTCTCTTCTAATTCTCAACCATTCTTTTGTATGCTTCCAAATCTCGGGTGTAGGGCAAGAAAAGAAGAGGCGAGCCTTGTCTCATTAGCACGCTTGCAACCCGCAAGTCTTGTCTTCCAAATTTTGGTGAGAGAGTGTCTGTAGCAAGACGCTTCCTACAAGTGAGCCAGACTGCGAATGAGAATTTAGGAGGAATGAAGCCTTTCCAAATTTGAGACATCCAAAGCTTATGCTCCCGCGGGGTGCACAGGACCTCATACACAAGGCCAGAATTAAATTTCCCATTGGTGCAACACTTTTTCAAGCCGGCAATTGTGTTTCCTTGACTCCCAAAGATGCTTCTAAAAGTGTCGCGAATGCCACAAAGTTTCTTGAATAAAGGGGAATCCCTAGCATGTACCTCATAATCTCAAAAAGATTGGCCTCTCAAGTAGTAGCTATTAATCCATTGAACCCATAAGGTATCCGCCTTAGTGTGAGTTTGCCATATGGTCCGGTAGAGTAGGAACATTTGAATCATTTAATGTTCATAGGACAAGGAGACCCAAACACACTAAATTTCAGATTTTCAAAGGAGGAGCATAGAAGTCAACCCGATATGATCTCAGTACCACATTTTATTAGCAAGATAATAAGTAGACTATCACATATTTAAATCAAGGATCGCCGGATTCGAACACACAAAACTCAAACTTAAACATAGGAATGGAGTTCAAGTTTTAAGGACCTAACCATCAGATTTAGACCTTTATCACTAAGTGAAAAGAAACAGATATCAGATAAGTAAAAATTATTTTCAAGTATATTTAGACCATTAGCAAACATGTTTTCCTATCATTTCCAGTGAACCCGATTAAACATGAAGCAACCAAACTAAAATCACACCTTACTTAATTTAGGACAAAATAGCTATTTAAAGTTTAAACAAATTAAAACCTCAACCAAACATATAGGAACTAAAATCTACACCTGTAGGACAAAATCTCAAGTAGCATTTAAAGAGTACGTTGTCTAGGTTGGAATTAAATTGTGGGCTAAAAGATTAAAACAGGTTGTGTCTCCTATCCATTCTTAACACATAATGATTCAGCAAGTTCTGCTGATTTGAAGGAAACATGTTCAGAAGAAAACAGCTAAGGATTAGAGCATAATGAACATATGCTTATGCATAATATGATCCAATAAGACAAGGGTAGCATAAACATATCCGTGATTCATATATACAGGGACATTCAGATCTTAATTAACACGCAAAGGTTACCACATGAAGGTATGCTCATCTTTTAAATTAAATTGCTCTAACTAGTAACAAGAAATTATTACACCACTGGCGGCTAACAAAAAGATTCCATATTTCCCATTTTTAAAGCAGAACATCTTCCTATTCATTTTTAAAATGCTATATGCCATCATAACCATTCACAAAGAAAATAATGGTATTAATATAAAGAGAAACTAAACCAGCACAAACGAAAAAAAAGAAGTTAGGATCTCTATACCCTAACTTTTCGAACATAAAATTATTATCTCAATGAAACGAAACTAAACTAAATTAATCTATACCCTCTTGCGAACAACAGAAACAAAAATAAAAATAAAAAAATAAAGAAATAACAATAACTGAGACGAGGAAGAAAATTATTTTGCTGACCTTTTTTGGGTGCAGCGAACTGAGGCAAGGGGTCCTTCAAGCTCAAGTCGACTTACCAAACCAAAAGAAAAGTGATTTTAAGCTTGTATTTTGAGGAAGCTGAGTGAGAAAATAAGAAAATGTTCAAAAGTTTGACGGGGAGAACGCGGTGACTGCCCAAAGGTGTTTTCAAATCAAAGATAGCCTTTTAAAAAAAACTTGTTATTAAGAAGATTGAGTAGGAAGATGAGAAAATATTTGCAAGACTGGAAGAGTATTCAGCGGCGGCCAGAGAGTCCCTTTTAATGGACTTCAAATGCTATTATTTATAGCACAAATTTAGGGTTTGCTTCAGCTTTCTGGGCAGGATTTTTGTTATTTCAGATTTTGAAATGGTCAAAACGCAACGTTCAAAATATGAACGCTGAGGTGGATTTTTGCAGTTTCACATGGTTGAAAATGACTTAGCATGAAAATAGGTGTACGATTTCGCTTCATGAAGGAAATGGCTTGTTTTCATTCCAAAATGGAATATGGAAGGGAGAGGCGCAATTGCCGCTTTGGGCATTTAGGCTTGCAGGTATTCGGGGAATTAGCGATTTAGGTTTAGGGAATTAAAAGGAGTGGGCTTCAGGTGTCTTCGTTATAGTGCATGTGGTGGACTTTGATACATCGAACTGTACGGCCATGCGCCCGAACGACCATGATAGGGATGCATCTCTCTTTCGAGGTACTCCGATCAACTGACCGCATTACTCGTTAGTTGCTTATGTGGTCGCTAGATTTGTGATCCTCGCCCGCTTTAATGTCGCTTCTATAAAATCGCCATTCTACGACTTCGCAAAACTTCGCCCGATTACATCGATCATTTTCTCATAAGATGTCGATCTTAAAGATTGCACAAACACGCGGTCATTTCACTCTCCGCCATCGAGGTCGACTTTGGCCGCTTCGACCGCCATCTCACGACGATTCTCGAAAGTTTATGTGGATTTCTTCTCCACTTCATCGATAAAATCTATCCGATAGCGCTGTCGTGTCGAATTTAAACTCGCCCACGAAATCCGCGCCATCAAGGCCCAACTATACCATTTTCGGTCTCGCTTGATACCAATCTAGCGCTTTCACCTGCTAGACTCGATAAATAATTTCACGATGATTTCTCGGTCTTTTCCAACTCCAATCAATTTATAACAGATGACCTTAGACGGGCGCGGGATTTCTGCCCATCGAACATGTCAAATTGGGCACCTTGTATCCCATAGAAATTCAACATCAGTGTGCATACACAAATTCTAACCCTTCATGTCCATTGTTTATGTGAATGATTTTGAATGCCTCTTTCAGACTACAGATTTCCTTCGACATACTTCCATCAACTCTAGATCGAGTCTGTCTCTCCATTTCCTCAGAATGGCCGCCTTCGGCGAATGTACGGGAACAAAGAAATGGCCGGGTTTTGGTCGATATGCCAACGGCTCGCCGCTTGCTGTGGCCGCGACGGTATCGCTTGGCCAGGCCGGGTGGTTTGGTAATTTGGAATAAGCTGGGTATTTTGGTATGAACCAGCGTGTTGTATCTTTGTCGGAATTTTGGAGGCCGAGGTTCGCGAGGTCGAAAGTCTCGCGTGCGATTGCATCCGCCTTTGTTCGCAGCGCATTTAAGCTAATAGACACGTTCGTGAGGTTTCGTGAGCCTCCATTTTCGGCTTGCATGGTTTCCATTTGATGCAATATTTGGGCAAGGTATCGGTCTTGATAGGTTTCTCCCATCCGAGGCCTCGCTTCATCTTCGAGACGAGTCCCAAACCGGTTCGCTCACGCCTCTAAATTAGTCATTTTATCGACGATCAGGCTTTTGATCCGTGGAGTAGAGATGTTCGCTACCAACGTGAATCAACCTTTTTGGAGAAATAAGCTAGACAAAAATAATCATTTTTTAAAAACGGCAAATCGTTAGTATAACATGGATAAATATTGCTTTAATAATAAGTGCGAATTGTAAATAATGAGCAAATCGCATGCAAATCAAGTTCGCTCTAACATGCGGGACCTCTTTATGCCGTGAGTGAGCCTAAACGCCGATATGCGGATTATGATATACTAGTCCAAATCGTTAAGTCGCCATGCTTTGTCGGAAATGGCGACAAAATGATTGCACTTTTTCCAATTTCTTGTCATTATTAGGCTTGATTTGTTTTATCATTGTCATGCTACACATAATATGTCGATTGATCGTCAAGTTATGAAACCTATTACACCCCGTAGTTCCGTGGCATATGTGAGAACGTAAGTAAGGAAATAAGATGTAAAAGTTGAAGGAAAGTATATTTACATTTTCTGATATAGAAAAATTTTGGATAAAAAAATGTGACGATTTAGAATTAATATTAGTGGTTGAATTCTTTCCAAACGGAGTTATGGACTTTGGATTGTATTACTAAATCTCGGGATTAAAAATACGAGTCAATTGAAAATTTCACAATCAGTGGGGTCCATAGAAAATAGTAAGATTTGGCTAAGCGCTGGATTAATATTTTGTAAGAGATTAGTGTGGATTAATTAAGTCTTGGTATTATGAGCGTGTCCATCAAATTATCGAGAAATGACTAAGTGTGGGAGACATTTTATGTATTAAAAGATCGATTAGCGTGGAAGATATTTTCATACAAGGGGACATGTGGGTCCCCATCCACTTGGCTTGTGCACACATTATAGATACAAGTCATTGCAAGACTTCTTTGCCTTAGCTAAAAAATATCTTCATCTTCAACCTCTCTTCTCCCTTCCTTCACCTTCAAGATTTCAAAATTCACTAGTAAAGTAAGAACAAAGTTTAGTTATTTTCCAAGACTAAGCCCTCTACCTAAGTTCTAAGTCAAGGTTAATACTCCTAACGGTGGTCACGGCTTTGGACAGATTTTGTCCAAGAAACCTAAGCATGTTTATGAACTTTTGGAAGTAAAACAAGAAGGCAAGACGGTTACAAGCTTGCAGAGGATACAGACGTGTGATTGGAACTTCAAGCAGTCGTGTAAAAGTCAAGGTGTCGTCGAATCTATGGACTGCTTTGGCTAAGAAAATAAGGTAAGATTTCTTCTTCCTCTTTAAGTAATTGGATATTACATGTTGTGATAGTTAAGAGATTTAACTTGTGTTAAGAAAACGAGAATGTTAAGTTGTACGTGATATTTGGCACGTTAGCATTTAATGGACGCTTTGTATATATTGATTCGCTGGTTGTTGTTGTTATTATCGCTACCAAGTGCATGTTAGAATGAAGGAAATCTTGTTACTACAAGTTGATATGGTTTATATAAAGTGTTGAAAAATGAATTGATTTAAGGAGTTACAAAAGGTTGTTGTCCGAGAGTTTCCTAAAACAGCTGGATATTGTGGTGTCGCTTTAGTGGACTGCTTTGTTATGTTGGAATGCTGGAAATTCAGCCATCAATATGCATGTTTAAATGTAGTAATTGCTAATGAAAGTCCTAAGGGAATAAAGGCGTGAAAGGTGTCGAAAGGCCTCACATTTTACCCTTGTTGTCGCTGGATCGCGGACTGATTTTAAGGACTGCTTTACGTGAATAAGAGGATATTTTACGCGAGAAATAGGTGTGTGAATCACCTTGGTTAACTATTGGTTGTGCCCTTAATTGGTGCCTTGGTTGTTGATGAAATTGGCCTTCTTGAAAGGTAGAAAGCACGATAACAGGGAAGTTACGCTAAATTTTTATAAAAAGAGATTCATTACGTGGTATGGTATACTAGTATCATGAAGTTGATAGAAGTGTCATTGTCATTATAGGTTGAAGTACTACTTGTGGCGATTCTACTTAGCGTGGTATAGCCATAAGGTATGTGAACTCTTCCTTTCTTCCTATAGCATTTAACTTTATAAAACGAGGTACGCTGGACGACGTGTTTTAAATGGATCTAGATTTCACGTGGTACACGAGGTGGTAGTATACACCGTAGTTCCGTGGTATGTATGTGAGGACGGACGTACGAGAATACGACATTAAGATTGGAAACGAAGAAAGATTAGATTTTCCACTAAAATTTTCCTGATTTCAAGGAAAAGGTTCGTAACGGGAATTGATTCCCGTGACGGTATTTGACTTCTTGGAATATTAGAGAATTATGGAATTTTATTTTCCGATTTGGTCGTTGGGCCCACGGGAAAAATTTACTTTGTGGGGCCCACATTGTTTTCTAGATTTTGGCCATTATGAATAATTCAAAGATGAAATATTGACGAATTAATGAGGCGACACGTGTCACCCCTCAGGTGGCCAGGTGGCCGAACATGGACAAGTGGCTAGCCACTTGTCCACGTCGCCGAAACGCGAGACAAGTCAAGTTTTGTGGAACATGTGGTTCATGGGCCCACACACACATGTCCCCAATCTAGACCACACACTTTCTGCATCCTAGCCCTTGATTTCCTATAAATACCCCTTGTTGCAAGACTTCTTCATCCACACTTGAATTAATTTCAAGACTCAAATACTCCTCCCCTTTGATGTCTCGCTTGGCCCTTCCCCTTGACCAAAAGTTTTCCAAAATCCTTAAACTTTAAGTGTTCTTCCTAAGGTGTTGTAAGATCACAACCAAGTGTTAGAAAAGATTTCACACCCTAGCCTATATACACCCTCGTCGAAACTCAGAGGTTTGGAACCCATGTTCTTCACTTGAGTCGATCTCAAAGAAGTTGGTTAGAACTTCTAAGGGTTGCTTGGAGTGGTTTGAAACGTAAGGAATCGAGCTAAGAATTCCAAGGATCGACTTTTAATCATTGGAAAATTTTGGGCTTATCGAGGTAATGATCTTCATCCTTCTATCAGAATCGAGATTACATGTCAGAGTAGCTTATAATCGAGTATATGATGATGGAAGGAAGATTGAAAAGAAGTGGACTGCTTAGTATATTGTGGGAAGAATTTTACACGCCCGCAGCGGTAATCCCCTCAGTTGTTGTATTATCGCACCTTAAACGTGGCATGTCGCTATTGATATCCGCCTCAAAAAGGTGGAGGCACGAGTTTGTGGAAGTGTCGCACGCTTTTTCAGAGAATAAGAGACGCTTACTTAGAAATATTCTACCAAGAGAACTAGAAGTCACGGATGTATCAGGTTGTTATAGTGAATATTCTACGCGCGACATACCGACTCAAATGGATTTAAGCCAAGAGGTATGTGATTCTTCCTATTCTCTCGAGCATGATTATTTGTGAAATATTTAGTGCGTAGACGACGCGTGTTAAAGGAGTTGAATTTCCTTTTGTGTCCTCGACTGATTCTAAAGTTATGACCTAATATGAAATGTTAAGGACTTGAATTGTGTTAAAAGTTGTAAACCTCATTCGCGAGTAATCGTACTTAGTCTTTAAAAGAATAAAGTTATCTTGATTTTGGAAATGAGAATAAGTATCGAATGCCATCATAGCTGCTAATAAAAGAAAATGTATCGACAATCAATCAATTAAATGAGTAGAATTCTCCATCCGCATGGGTTAAGATAAGACAAAATTGTATTACATTTTCTGATCACGGTCGCTTAATAAGATCATTATAAACAAGTATTGATTTCTTGATTTTTCCAAAGTAATAAACTTGATTTCAAAGAAAAGAGACTTGAGAATTTGAAGTTACGGCTTAAACTATTTTAAAAGTATATCGTTACTTGACTTTAAAAAGGAGAAGTGTTTTCGCTAGTTAAGGCATGATATTGTCTTGATTTGGTTTTAATAAGGCGTGGTATTGTCTTGATTTGGTTTTAAAAGAAGGCATGGTATTGTCTTGATTTGGTTTTAAATGGCGTGGTATTGTCTTGATTTGGTTTTAAAAGAAGGTATGGAAGTTGTTTTGTTTTACTTAAAAATGATAGTTACTCTATTTTGATACTACGTATTAGTATCGTGTGACTTTGCGAAAGAAACGGATCTTTTACGAGTTAAAGATGTAGTATTGGGGTTAAAACCCGAATTGTTGGCATAAAACGAAAGTACCTCGTGTGAGTAACTTGCCTATGTTTTGCTTGTGATAGCCTTGTAATGATTTCAGGCGTGGTAAGTCGGTTTGATAAGTAAACATGTTACGATACTACAAAGCGTAGTGTCTCGAGACTTTTGTGTTAAGGAGTTTTTCTTTGTGCTTATGTTGTTTACTTATGTTTGGCGCTTGTATTATATTACATACCCTCGACTTGTTATATTGTCGCGTTAGCTACCCCCGATGCGAGGAATACCTCACGCTGGTCCACGTGGACTCCATGCGCTACTGTAGTCCAGAATCACCCGCGTGTGTTACGCCGCGAGGAATACCTCACGCGGGTCCACGCGGCTCATGCGATCATGAGTCCAGAAATGCCGCGTTAGCTACCCCGACGCGAGGAATACCTCACGCGTCCACGTGACCCATGCGACTACTGTGAGTCCAAGAGTAGGACTCGCGACAATGATACTGGCGGCGAACGGCCCAACTTCGATCATCAAGGCGCCTAGAAAGACGGCCGGCCGTGATACGCTTGTATAGCATTGTTGGTACCAGAGGTTCCGTAGCCGGCTTTCAGATTGGCCTGGCCAATTGATGACGCAGTTAGTTCGTAGCTATGCCTTCAGATTTGCCCCAGACGTTTTTTTTTTGACACAGCGGACTCGTGTTCATGTACTCGTGTTACTTATATCATAGATCGCCAGCTAGGAAGGAATTCCACGCATGATTGATATCATGGCGTGAGACCCATGGTTATATTTGAGTGATGACTTTGAGGCGCGAGTCTCGACTTGATACGATCGCTATATATCAGGTAATCGTAGTTCGCTTATCATACATGTCTCCTGCTTTATATGTACTATTATGATTTCATTACGATTTTCGGGCCACATACTGATACTGGCCAGATCGACTCCTTCGGGCTGCTCACGCCGCAGGCAGAGGTACACCGGTTGTTGATCCTCGCCATAGGATCACGCTCACAGATTGGGAAGCTCCGCTTCTCCGAGGCTTATCTTTGCATGATTCCCGTCATCAGAGGTACTTGTACATTCAGGTATGACGGCCCCGTCCCGCCATAGTTGTTATCAAACTCTAGAAGTCCAGAGTAATCGCTGTGAGTCGGGCTTGTAAAGGATGTAATCGTTTCAGATTTTGATATATATATATATATACGCAGGCGGTGACCGCTGTTAGCCTGCTTCTTATTTTGTATTGTTTCATGTCTATGAGTTTTTATTTCCGCTGATTTTCTCTCGATGTATTATCACCAGGTGCCCGGTAAGGCACCATGCATGCCCGAGGTCGGTCGTGACAAAAGTGGTATCGTGAGCGCTTAATCTTCCAAAAGTGTCTACGCATCGTATCTAGTAGTCTGACATCGCGTTTTGCACCATACCAATAATCGTGAGGTCAGAGGATATTTAGGATCGTTTCATTCTTCTCACCGAGATCACGCCTTAGAGTCGTGTTATAAGTCGGACCCTCCGACGCATTCTTTTACCGCTTATGCCTCTACGCAAGGCAACCAGTGGCCCATGGCAGGCAAACAGCAGGAGTCATGAGTAGAACACGAGGGTTATCGTGGCACAGACTACCATTACTTGAAGTAGTACTTCCACGGAGTTCTGACGCCGCCAAATTTCAAAGAGTTTAGCACAAATGACGGCGCTTTCATCGAGGCCATGATATTCGAGCCTCCAGCCCAATACTCAGAACAGAGGATACGGGTTACAAAGAGATAGCCTCGCATTAGCTAGAATTGTGGCAGGCACGAGGATAGACGGAGCCAGAGTACCGGTGGCGCACTGCAGCCGATAGCCTGAGGCTTCGAGATTTCGAGTCAATCCACAAACCTGCATAATCAACCTCAAAATCAAACATATACAAAGCCCGCATTCTCGCATAACAGGAATATTATATAGAGTATGAAAGAGGGCAAAATATAGTAAAATAAAGATTAAAGGAGAGATACACTGGGTGAGAGTTCTTCAAGCTAAAGGATCTGCAAAGCTTCACAACCAAATGCAAATCGATATACGGGAGCTAAAATCGTAGAACTAAAACTCTAGCAACTTCAAGAGATGTTATCGCGCTCGTGTCAAGATCCTTTGAATGTTAATCAAGATCAATTAACTTATCATGTTCATCCAATCTAAATACTAACATGTAATATACAAGTTAAGCTATAAAAGATCAAGAATACCTCCGCATATCTATTGTATTATCTTCTTTCCAAGCCGCAATCCAAAGTACCAAATTTATATTTGTTTCGACTTTCTGCCAAACCTCACTCTCGATTTAGATGGTGTTTCGTAGTTTTGAGAGTAGATTCAGTGATCTTTTCAGAGTAAAACACCTATTCTTATAGTAGTCTCACATTAAAGAGCCCTAACAAATCGTGTGTAAAGTGAGTGGTTTCAAAAGTGGGAGAAGATCACGGGCGCCTCGATCATAGGTAACCCACCCACTTAAAATGGACCATATATTTTTAGTTGACTAGATATTAATTAATCAATTAATTAATTAACTACAAATTCCAACATTCTCTCACTTTGTCCATTTTACCGGAAAAAAACTTCATACATGAATCATAGCGACAAATTCTCTTAGAACGAGAAATAATCTTCCATGTATCACAGTATATTCAATCTTTCATCACATGCTACTTAATGAATAAACCTTATGTTTACTCTAGTCCAAACATAATGACATTTCCTCAATAGAATAACAAACAACATGTACGTACATAACTTAAAAGAAATATCCAACTGAATGAAAGGTTACAACATAGAACAAATGTCTCAATTGATGGGTCCAAGTCCCATCTTTTCTACATGTCCCTTGAAACCATTAATTGGCATGCCTCGGTCAAGTGGATCAAGAATCATTAATCTAGTGCTAATGTGTTCTATGATCACTTTCTTTCCGAACACGCTCTTTTTACTACTAAATTTAATGTCGACGTGTTTATTTTGACTTCCACTTTATTGTTCTTAGCCATAAAAATAGCAAATGAATTATCACAATACATTCTTATCGGCATTGCACGGAGTCAATGACTCTTAGCCCAGATATGAAACCTTTCAGCCAAACACCATGTGAGGTAGCCTCAAAACAAGATACAAACTCAGCCTCCATAATCGACGTAGCAGTTAAAGTCTGTTTCCACTCCTCCAAGAAACGACACCATCAGCTAGCATAAACACATATCCTGAGGTGGATTTTCGTGAATCAATGCAGCCACCATAGTCGGAATATCCCACTACTTCGAGATTATCAGTCCGTCTATACACACGCATGTAATCCTTGGTACCCTGAAGATACCTTAACACCTTCTTTGCAGCCTTCCAGTGATCAGGACCTGGATTACTTTGATATCTTCCCAATACTCTAACAACATATGCAATGTCAGGTCTAGAGCAAACCTGAGCATACATAATGCTTCCAACAGCTGAAGCATAAGGAACATTTTTCATTTGTTACCTCTCAATATCATTCCTAGGGCACTGGTCCAAACTGAACCGGTCACCTTTCACAATTGGTGCTACACTCGGTGAACAATTTTTCATATGAAATCTATCAAGTACCTTGTTGATATAGGTCTCGAGATAAACCCAAATGACTCAAGCCTATCTCTATGAATCTTAATGCCAATGACATAAAATGCCTCACCCATATATAACAACCCCTTATCATTGGTTGCTAGCAAAATATCGTCCACATACAACACAAGGAAACAAATCTTACTCCCACTAACCTTTTGGTATATGCGATCCATGACATTTTCTTCAAAACCGAATGAATTTATCACTTGATGGAACTTCATGTACCATTGGCGAGAAGCCTGTTTCAATCTGTATATGGATTTATTTAGCTTACAAACCAAATGCTCACCCTTTTTAGAGAAGAATCCTTCAGGTTGTTTCATGTAAACCTCTTCCTCTAAATCACCATTTAGAAATGTCGTTTTCACATCCATTTGATGTAACTCATAATCAAACGAGCCATTAAGGCCATAATCACTCGTAGAGAATCTTTCTTTATACGAGAGAAAGTCTTCGTAATCGATTCCTTCCTTCGAGTGAATTCTTTAGCAACGAAGTCTAGCCTTATGTCTCTCGACGTTGCTTGCGAGTCTCTCTTTGTCTTAAAGACCCATTTACATCCAATGGCTTTACACCATCTGTAAATCGACGAGATCCCAAACTCGATTAGATGCCATAGAATCCATCTCATCTTTCACGGCATTCATCCACAAGTCCAATCCTTAGAACTCGGCTTGTGAAAACGTGATCGATCATTGTCACCTTCATCATTACAACTGATTCTTGTAAATACATCCGATAATTATCGTAAATAATCGATCTCTCATTCTAATGTCTTAAAAGAATCGATCAATATGTCGATCATCCCGATGCTCTCATTTTCTTCATGATCTATCAAATTGTTATCAACATTTTGTGGAATTTTCACCATCGTTGTCTAACACCCGATTGAACCGAGAAGCGTGAATGACAACCATCTTATCACTAATCAAAGCGCGGAACTTCAACATGATCATTTTCGTGAACAATGTCCTCGAATTGATCACTCCTATCGACTATCATTCTCAAGAAATTTAGCATTTCGATTCCACTTTCGTGTCATGGGACGGACAATAAATCTATAACCCTTAGATTTTTCGATATCCAATGAAATGCCCACTAATAGTCCTCGGTCAAGCTTCTTTCTGGGTTGTAAATTTACTCGACAGTATCCCCAAATGCACATATGATGTAAACTCGCCCATTCTTGAACAACTCAAAAGGCGATTTAGAGACTTTGAAAGTGAACCCGCTTAATATATATGTTGTCGCCTTAAGAGCTTCAATTCACAAAATGGCTAAGTTTAGCATTACTATGCATACTTCTCACCATGTCCATTAAGGTCCTATTTCTTCTTTCACACCATTTTGGTCCTGAGAACTGCATATAGTGTATCGGGCAACAATCCCACGCTCAAGAAATTTCACAAACGGACCACACGCTTGTCCATTCTCACGATCCGCCATAGTACTTCCACCTCTATCTGATCTCACGATCTTAACGTGCTTACCACATCAGGTCTCTACTTCAAATTCTTTAAACAATTTAAATACATTCAAAGGGTCATCTTGAACGGAGCAAGAAAAGATACACGTATCATGAATAATCATCAACGCAGGTGATAAAGTATTTCGTATCTTTAGCTGCTCATTTCCGACAACAAATATCCGTATGTATGATCTCTAATAGCCGTAACTCCTCTTAGCACCCTTTTAGATTTGTTAGTTTTCTTTCCTTAATGCAACTAATACATGTCTCAAATCAAGAAAGCTCGAGTGTCAAGACCTCGCCCTTACTAATCTCGACTACAACGGATATATGTCCCAATCTCCGGTACAACATAAAGGATTTTTCATTTATAATACATCGCTTTAAACCATCATAATATGCAAGGAACTATGAGCGATATCATTTTGCAATTCAAGACGATATAAACCACCATCGACAAAATACTATAACCAATAATTTCGTAATTTCTAGTTAAACTAAAACTAATCAAAAATTAAAGGAAAATCCCAAAGGTACAAGTCTTGAATCAAATCAAATTTCTAGAGAAATTTGGAACATAAAATTTTTTCTAAATGCAAAATGAAACCACTACTTAGAGTTGTCGCATGTCCCAACTACTTCTACACGTGAACTCATCCGATCGCTGTAATAGATATGATATTCATCGGCCCATCGTTTCTTGTGTTGTCATACCGCAAGGTATTCAAATATGGATTGTAATACTGCAGTCAATCCACCATGTATTATGATTTACATTAACCATATTAGATTCATAAGAAACAAACGCAAGAAAATTACCTTTCTTCTGCCAACCTTGAACTTCTCGCAAGATTTCTTCACGCTGTCCCTTCTTACGTAAGAAAACTAAGACTCTTCTTAATGGCTTGATTTGTCGGAATCTTCCCTTTCCTTATCCTTAGCGTGATCCTTCTTTTACGTAAGTTGTAAGGTTCACTTTTTCACCCTCCTCCATCATCAATCTTCCTCCTCTTGAACACATGGTCACGAGCTCATTAATTGACTATTTATCCTTATACGTGCTAAAGAGACCTTAAAAGCGCCATATTGACGGAAATAAAGGCACAAAATGTAATGCACGCTTAAGGAGTCAAATATGGTAACTTCCAAGTCTTTGCCGAAGCCGCAATGTCCTCGATCACGCACTCCCTTAATCTCTAAGAGTTATGGATGAAAACCGCATAATTAAGGCGCTAGAAAGAGCTTTATCGTAAGATGCAACCGCCATCTATGGCCTTAAGACTTTTGACTTTGGTATGTTGATCAACTAACCACGCCATCGGCATCGATCTCGGTCTTTATGAACATAATCTGAAAGATTAGACCTTCTCCCACTTTTCATAAAGATCAACCGTGATCCGAGTACTAGTCTCGTGAATGCCGTGGTTCATCTTTCCGAATAGCATAGTCAATATCCATCCATCCTAATCGTAGGTTAACTTTTCTTTCCACACCTTATAGTTATCACCCTTTAATTCGTGAATGTCACATTTGATATCTAAAATTTCTAGGTAAAACTACTCCAAAAATAAAGTACTATATATAAATAATCATGCTTATTGTCAATTTTTGTGACTTGCAACATTAATCATGCTTTACCAATGTAAATCACAAACATTAACTGATGACATAAAACTTGCACGTGACTAAAGTTCTACTCAATTAGATTTACAATAACCATACTAAGTTATTAAATCAGTATCAATTTCTTAATTCTTGTGAGACACTTAAGAAACAAAATTTAATATTTCACCCCAATTAATCGCTCAAATACAATAAAATTCCCGTGGTAAGTTTTATCATGTTATATACAATCAACCGCAACAAAGTCTAGTTTCCACACGTGATTCCAAAATAAAATTAATAATTGTAGCTGTGGCATTACTCCTAACTAATAAAATTTTGAATCACTCAACTTTAACTTAATTTAATATACTAAAATATTATCTATATAAGTACTATATTTGACCGTAAAATTAATTGATAACAAAAAAATATCAAGAACACGATCATCATCAACGCAACGCCAACGGTCAATATACAAGGCAGAGGTAAAGATCGCTCGATGCCAAATGTTTATCAAGATCAATTAACTTATCATGTTCATCCAATCTAAATACTAACATGTAACATACAAGCGTATTATAAAAGATCAAGAATACCTCCACATCGCTATTGTATTATCTCTTTCCAAGTCGTAATCCAGTTGTACCAAATTTATATTTGTTTTGACTTTCGCCAAACCTCACTCGATTTAGATGGTGTTTCAGAGTTTTGAGAGTAGATTCAAGGACCTTTTTCAAAATAAAACACCTATTCTTATAGCAGAGTCTTGCCATCAAAGAGCCCTAACAAATCGTGTAAAAGCGAGTGGTTTCAAAAGTGAGAAGATCACGGGCGCCTGATTATAGGTAACCACCCACTTAAATGGACCATATATTTTAGTTGACTAGATATTAATTAATCAATTAATTAATTAACTAAAAATCCAACATTGAAATCTCACAAATGCTCAAAGAGATTTCAACAAGTAGCACAAAGCCCTCCGAATGGATTCAGAGTCGCTTTCAGCGGTGAGAAAACACAAAGATAATGCTCTGAAGTCGGAAATGGTGCGGTGTTTGATACGCTATTGGGTACTCTACGCGTGACTTCACCGGAGACACGGGTTCGAGAGGACGGGGTGCGCAAAGCGGTGCGCGAGGTCGAGGCAGCTGGCGCGCGCGGCGAAATGAAAAAGAGCAGCGGTGAGACGATACGGGTGATACGTGGCTGACGGGTTGGATAAGATGTCGCTGGGGGAGTGAGTTGATTTACCGCTTTGTAAAGGACCCGCTTTATTTTAGTAATGTATCGTGGCATGAAAAAATGATTTATTTAAAACCATAAATTATAAAGATAAAAATATTAATGCGATAATAAATAATACAATCATATTTTGGAAAATGTTTTAGTTGCTTAGTATAAATCACATGTCATTTATAAGAAATATTAGGATGTAAATTGTGATTGAGATAAAACGACAATAGTAAAAAGGCAAATAAAGATACTAATAATAATAAAATTGGTTATTTTGAGAATATTAAATTCTTTATTTATGTATGCATTTGTATGTATTTATTAAAATTATTATTGTTTTGTGTGTTTAAAAATAGTTTAATTGAATGAATAATGAGAAGAGAGGGACAAAATCGAGTGTCAACACCTGTGTACATCCGCAATATCCATATCTTTCATGTCTAAACATTATTTCAACATATATTCTGGTTTTTACGATCAAGTTTAGAATACTTCGTGATTTGCAGCATGTCATCTACGTAAAGTATATCATGACAAATGAGCCGTAATTCTTTAGTTTAAATACATCTATCACATTCATTTATGGAGAAATCTTGTGATAATAAAGTATTATCAAACTTCTCACGCCATTATTTCTGGTCTTGTTCGAGTCAGATAGAGACTTAACAAGTTCCATATACTTTCTTTTCTCGTCTCCGAACCACATACCTCTGCCGTTTCAATGTATATTTCCTCTTCTAACCGCCCATTTAGTAAGTTTGTCTTAACATCCATTTGATGTATCTCAAGATCACTCAAAGACGCAATGACTACGAATACCCTTATAGACGTTAATCTAGACACGTATGAGCATGTGGTCAAGAATCAAGCCTTATCATTGCTCTGTAGCCTTTGACTACTAATCCGGACTTATACTTGTCAATAGTTCTATATGTTTTGTTCCTTCTTTGAGTATCCACTTACAACCCAAAGGTTTGTTTCCTGAGGAAGATCTACCATTTCCCAAGTATGGTTTTGCATAACGGAATCTATTTCACTTTCTATACTTTCTTTCCAAAGCTAAAGCTTCCGAGTCGATAATGCTTCCTTAATTGTACTGATTCATTTTCAACCATATATGTTAGAAAATCTAGACAAAAATTTTGTCCTTTCGACCTTTTGCTCCATCTTCGTTCAACCTCGAACCCCTAAGTTCTGTAGATCCGAACATTAAGTCCTGATAGTCAAGAACTTCCGAGTCCTATAGATTTGGAACGCCTAGTTTTGATAATCGTAAACTAATGTCTTATTGATTTTGAGAATTTTGTTCATAATTTTGTTTGTGCGAAATTATTTCTTTTTCCTTTCAAGAAAGATCTGCTCAAGGAATTCAACATTCCTCGATTCTATGATCGCACTTCGTAGATATAAGGTATCTTCGACTTATACACTAAAAGTGATAAACATCATCGTTATTTGCAATATCTAATTAATATGCAATCTACGCCTTAGTCCAATTTGACATGTTTTGCTTAGGTACTTCAACCTTTGCCAACAAAATTTCCACACTTTCAAATATTTGTAAGTGAATTTCTTTCCTTTTCATGATTCATACGGAGTTTTATCCTTACGCTTATGCGAAACTCTATCGATAATTGTATTTGTGGTAAGAATCAACTTCGCCCTACATGTTTGGGCTAAATCGAATTGATAAGTAAGACATTCATCATTTCCTTTAACGCATCATTTTGCGCCGATAATACCGTTAGATCGAGGCGAAAAGGAGAGGTCGCAACGAACAATGCCGAATCGAGTACAGATTCTTCGATAAAGGCTATGTATTCTCCTCTATTACTATGAATTTCTTAATCCGTAGATTTAGTTGATTTTCAACTTCGCTTTGTAATGTTTAAACGCTTCAAACACTTCGCCGTTATTTTTAACAAGTAAGCAGAATAATACCTTGTACTATCATAAATGAAAGTCACAGCACTTGTTCCCCTCTAGTTTGTACAAACATTAAATCACATATATCAAGTGGAATAAGTTTTGAGGAGCGACATTTATTTCGATCGAATGGAAAGACAATTTGGTTAATTTTTCCTTCACGCACACCTCACATTTATGCTGAGGGTTTATGTCACGAAGACAACAATTCCAATTTTACTAACTTTTAAATGAATTTATAATTAACGTGTCCTAATCTATGATGTCATAAATTAGATGACTCAAGTGTGTAGTAGAAGGCTTTATTTCATCAAGATGTTGTCACACGAGAATCCCTTCCTACAATACACTATTCTTAGATATTACAAATTTATCGACTAAAAACTAATCTAAATCCAAATTTGACCAACAAGGCCCTAAACCAAGTTCTCATGATATCGTGACACGCATCACTTCCTTCAGAGTAAGCTCGCCTCAAGTCATTTTGAGGATGCCTTTTCTAACCCCTAGAACTTCAGAGGTAGCATCGCCGCTTCATTAATAACTTTTTGCCCGGATCGGCGTAGTGAGAATGCACCATAGGAACAAATGTGACGGGTTGTACGCCAGATTCATCCACCATTGCCATGGATTCTCCACCAGATTTGCCTCCAAAGACTACAACCGAGAAATCCACAATCATGTCGCCAAGGTTCAAGGATCACCCTTGTCTTTTACAACTTAGCCGACCTTGCCTCGTGTTCTTGTCCTTTCCTTCTCGCTTAACCCTATTTTTTTGTCTTTAATTGAGATAACTCATGAACTCATTCCATGAGGAGACAATTTATCACCAAAGACGCAAATAAATCGCTTCATTTGCTTCATTCCTTCCAAATCCGCATGATTTAAGAATCATTTAAAACTCCCGGATTCGGGGACATCACTCATTTACCATCCACTATTTAAAATTTCGTAAACTTTCCAATGATGAATTTCTTAGTACCCGTGATCTTGGCGCTTTACTTTTTCTTGAGTTTTTCCTACAACTCTTTTATCGCCTTCACTGCAATACACAATATGTAGTGTATCGCATGCACTATCTGCATCGCTTTTTGCACACGGTTACTTATGATTCCGTGAATCCAGTTGTTAACTTCATGGCATTTGTGACATGGAATTCTCTACCACTTCTTGTTGTGTTAGATCGAGTGTCCACAAACATCCCCACTAGACTGAGGATCTTCTGTTAGAAAGCATGACAGTTCAACGAGTAAGATAACAATATATTTTGATACCATCTCTGAAATCGGCACTCCAAAACTTTTCTCGATGTTTGCTTTGGAAATTGGCGAGAAGGGGACAACAACATTCCTCGAGCAAGAGAAGCAGAGCGTAACTATCGGTAAAGGTTGAACAATTCATCTTTGAACACTTAAATGTTTTTTGTCTTAAACTCTGGTTAAAGTGTATCCAAAGGTTAAACAAGAAGAAGGTAGTCGAGAGATTTAATCTCTTTATTTAAGACAAAATCTATATAGATGTTTTTACTAGATTGACAATAGTCTTCCAAGATAAAACAACAACAACCAATAATACAAAGCATGGTTGATTCAAAGTAAGAAAAAATATAGAATATCATCAAGAAAGGAGAGGATCTCTGTGTTTTTATACTATATTTGAACCGAATAGTAATGTTCAATTTATAAAGGTTAAGAGAGTGAATTCTCGATCGCTGATGTCGATCCATCGGGCGCCACAGTTAAGAATATAGAGTCGCTGCAACATTTTCAAAATCATTAGGGACCAAAATATAAATAAGAAATATTTCGTGGACCAAAAGATAATTTCAAGAAAGCCCATGACTGACAATACCGAGATTTAATCGATCGGGCTTGGCGCGATAGCACATGCGCGGGCTTTAGCCCCGAACCCAAGCTCACCTAGGTCCTCCCCCTTCTAAACACATAAGTCACCCCTTGGGGGCCCAACCTTTACTTAACAATAGAGTCTATAGTGCTCAATCCACCTATGTGGGAGATTTATTATTTGGTCAAACCAATCCATTCATTCATGTCTCAAATATCTTACTTTGTGTACTAATATCTCTTTCATTTCTTAATGAAATTTGACGATACGCGACACTTATATCATCTACTCATTTAGTAGATTTGGCATGTGTGAAGAAATGATATATTCGACATGGGGGCACACGTGTTTAAGTCACTAAAGATGGGGTAAACTCAATCCCACATAGTTAAATTTCCAACATGCAATTATATAATTGAATAAATGGTTGCAATTTGTTATCTGTACTACTTTATTTTATTTGTTCAAGTTTCCTTTTTCAGTTGGGATCAGTTCCATCATGTTGATATGCTTTGGTGATGGACTTCCATTAGCCATAGTTGATAATGTCTATGTGTGCTAGATAAGACTTGAAAGCTTAATGACACAAGCTTTTTCTGTTTGAAAAAATTGAATGATCTATCATTTCAAGAAAACACGTCCGTTCCTTATCAGTTGCCATTTTGGCAAAACAATATCTAATTGAGGTTGGCGTTAGATTATAGTTGATATGGTTTCACTTATGATTCCTCTATACATGCAAATATACAAGGAAGGAAAATAAGGCATTCAATTATTTGTTAGCTGCAAAATTAGGGAATTACGTCCTTATGGCTGGAAAAGACATACCCGGAGGTCCAGTACTCATACATGGAGCACTGGACTTGCAGATTATAGAAGCCAATTCTCTTCCAAACACGGATATGACATGTTGTTCCAAATTTATCCCATTTGGATCTACGCAAAAGGTTAAGAGCTAGGATCCAGGGAAATCAACTCGTAAAATAATAGATACTAGTGACCCCTATGTGTCTGTTTGTTTAGGTAGGGAAAAAGTATCTCGAACAATGGTGATTCACAATGATGAAAACCTATCAAGGAATGTGTTAATAACCACAATATAATCGACAACTAGATGAATGCACTGTATCCTCACTGCATATGAGATACATAGTGAAGATCTTAGCTAAAGGAATTGGGGAGAATGAGATTTGATTTTGTGGGAGCTATTCTTCATATTTTCATTCAGAAGAACTAAAGTATACAAACACATTACAATCTATTTATACTAGAATGTAAATGGAGTGTGGTTCCCACTTCTAACTAACATAACAAACTCACACACTAAACACTTAAACACTATTGTTAAACACCACTAACACCATGCTAAATAACATCATCTCTTAATAACTTCAACACCCCCCTCAAGCTAGGGGTTAAGAACAAATTCTTCATCTCTAGCTTGAAGAGAAGATGAGCATGTTGCCATGGTAACAAGCCTTTGTAAGCATATCTCACAGTTGGTCATCGATACAACATATCTAGTGGAAATCGATCTAGCTAACCTTCTCCTTGATGAAACGACAATCAATCTCAATATATTTGGTCCTCTCACGACACCGGATTGGTAGTAATCTGAATTCGACTTGGTCGACTTGATGTCACAATAAGTCGAGACAGCAGTGCGGGCAAGCCGTTATGAAAATAAGCCATTGATCTGCAGACACCGCGAACTATCGATGCCAAGCTCTTGATCGTGATTCGACGAGCTGGAAATTGTTTGCTACTGGACTTCCACGAGATGAGAGAAGATCTAAAATACACCAAGTATCCTCGACATCGATCTCTCGGTATTTGGGCAGGAAGCCCACCAGATCACAATAGGCAAATAAGATGTTATCGCTTTCACGCTATCAACACTCTCATTCCCGGCGCTTGCTTTACATATCTCACCACTCTCATCGCTACCATATGAGATCGCTAGGGGCTTCGTGATAAACCGATCGCATATTGCATCGCAAAGGTTATGTCCGCATGGTATTAGTCAAATAAAGCGCTTCCCAACGAATCTCCTCGATATCTTCACCGATTCTTCCGCAGAGCATCTTCACTTCCAACCTTTCTGTGCAATCGTCAGATGTGTTTATCATATTCAGGTTAACTTCACATTAGCCTCTATTGATTAATTAACAGGCTTTGAACTCATTAACCCCATATCCTCAATAAGCTCTAATGAATACTTTCTGACGCATCACTACACCCTCCTTGTTCTCGCAAACCAAGTTCCAATAAGTATCGTTGATGTCACAGGACGGTCTTTGTCTCATTAACGAGCCCCTCGATCATTACCAAATGTACAGAATATCATCTACATATATCAATACCATATCTATCTTATCTCTATCCCTCTTAATAAGTAAATAGTAATCAAAATGGCTTTGAACAAATTCCATAAAACTGTGGCATTGGTCACTTTGATGTTCCATTGTCCGGAGGATTGCTAAGACACCCATCAAATCCCTCTACCAAGATCCTCGACCTTCCTAGTAAACAGATTCTGTAGACAAAGAAATCGTGGAAAACCTTGCACAATAATGTAATTCCCTCGTTAACTTTGGACATCGAGAGCAGTGAAATTTTAAATGTCAGGGACACATAACACATGCTCAATAAGGTCACCATTATTTAACCTACAACTTCCCGCCAGGTAATCTCAAATACATCATCTGTAGGTGATGTACTTGTCCTGCACTTCTTTGTATCTCTTTTCTCAATCATGTTTTTATTACTAACCACGTGATTAGTTGCTCATGTGTCAACTATTCACCGAATTGGTGTTACCTTTATTCTTATGAGATACAAAGTTACACGTCATGCGAGCCTGCCATCATTGTCTAACGCCGCGAGGATCGCTTCTTCTTCCTCGCCACAAGTCCCTCGCATCACCCTTTCATACTTATCCGGAGCATAAATACAACTGCTTGAGACGATCACGTCGTCACGGGCGCGACAAAGGATTATGTAACAATAGTTAATGATAATACGGGTTAGAATTTGTTTAAATCTAATTTTATGTCGCGTAAGGCTTTAAAACCTTAAATCTCAAGAACGCATAATCGCTGTCTCTAAACTATCGAACAACGACGTAATCGGCGGGTCATTCCGATCTAACTCATCTAAGTTGATGCGTATACTAGTTCATTTCAACATGGTGCAATCGAGACGAAGAACAAGAAAAGATTGACGATAATACTTAACGGTTGTTTAACGGTAAAGCAGACGTAGGTCGAATTCGGAACTGATCCCAACCGCCAGGTTTCGCACTGCAGATTTTGTTTTTCTCGGGACAGCGTGTTGCGCTCCACCATGGAGCGCACGCCACGCTTAAGATTTGTCGTTACGCGCTCGCTATCCCGGTTTAAAATAATAATTTTTTATCATTGCTCTCCGAGGCGCCGCGACGCCGACGATGATTTTTAATTTTTTCCTAATCGTAAACGATGTTTTAAATATTTCAGATTCGATTCAAGTTTAAAATATTTTAATTTGAAATTAAAACTTTTAAATAGACAGATTGGTCATTTTGACAATTATGTAATTAAATAAAGTTTCAAAATCAGATTTTAAATTCTAGAAATTGCGTGACATGTCCTTAAAACTCAAAATATTTTCTCAAAGTTTAAAATTGGATTTTCAATTTAAACGGGTTCAAATTGAATTTTAAATTTTCGAGGACTAAACTGTAAATTTTGAAAGTTTCAGAATATCTCAAAATCAATTTAAAATCATAAAATATTTAGGGATTGTTTGGCATAGACATAGATTTTAGAGTTTTGACAAATAACTCATGATTATCATTAATTGTATATTATAAAATAATATACAAATATATGCTAAGTGTTTTAAATGCTGTATTTAATTATTAGCATAGTTTTCAGTAAATGTCCGGGTAGGCGACCAAGAATCGCTAGTGTCCGTGAATCGTTCTGCAGCATGCACGCAAGAGTTGATTAAACCATCTTTTATCACGCCTATCGATTGATGGTTTCTCATCTAAACGTGTTTTAGAAATCGTACGATGTGATGTCGTGACGATATGACATGTTATGTCGATCTTGCTGAAATCAAAACTAAAATGTTCTCAAACTTGAATACAAGTCTATATTAAAACGCTACCGCCCATTATAATTGTTAGAGAGCAAAAATCCTTTCGCGATACGCAGTATTTATGCCAAAGCATTTGCTCTAAGTCTACGACGACTACGCACTTCATGTACGTGTTAAATGTAAAAGTAGATTTATACAATTTGGTATTTATCACGACCTAACCTGCCTGCTCATGGATCAGCCCTACCCGGGCACCCTTCTACCTTAACAACTAAGTAAATCATAAATTAAATAACACCTTTTTTTTTTTTTTTTATAAAACCAATAGTACGGTAAGGGCAAAGCACTGCATCGCCATATAATATACATAACAAAATACACTACACCGCATACGAGTCCAATCCCACACATGAATACGCACTTCAAGAGTTATATCGAACTCATGACGGACAAGGCCCCGCTGCACTCGTGAATCAGACAAAAGCCTGCATCGAAAGTTAACTCATACCAAAAAGATAAACTCTAATGTAAGGAGCTATCCAAAACTCGAGCAGGGTCCTACACCGCCGATCACCAAACAACAGACCTAAACTCATGCAGATTTAACGCACTTCGGGCGAGGTCAAGACGAAGAATGCATCAAGTATGTGAAATCAGCATCAGAATGAAATCATAACAGTCTAAACAAAACAGAGACATGATGATAGCCAACCTACAAGACACAACACATAAGCAAATAATAAGTCGTGACATATGCCTCAAGTCATTTCTAAAATATAACTACGGGTCTCACGCCCATAATATCAATCATGCCCGTGGAATCCTTCCTCACCGCTGCAGTCCGTGATATAATATAACACCAATAGTATACATGAACACTAAGTCCCACCTAAGGTATTGCCTGGGGTTTACCCTCACTTATACTCTACTCCACGTAAGGCGAGGTAAAGCAGGTGGTATAAGATTCGGTTTACCTCACTTATACTCTACTCGGAGTATGAGGTAAAGCATCTGGGGTTTACCCTCACTTATACTCTTACCCTATCTCAACCGACCATCAAACAAAACAAGCAGTGGGTATAATGTCTGGGTTTACCTCACTTATACTCTCCCTGGAGAAGGGTATAAGATCTCGAGGGGTTTACCCTCACTTATACTCTTACCCTATCTCGACTGCCAAACAAAAACATAAGCACTACCATGTCTTCTATAAAAACCGAATTTAACCTAAGTACTACAAATAACTAAGCATACCCGTGAATCCCACATCAGGCTTCGCAGACGCCCAAGCAACTTACAACAAGACACTTTCCAACCGAGAGTCGCTAAGAACGTAATAAAACATAATACTTGCACTCAAAGACTATCACCAGACACATAGGCTAATTCTCAATTAAACAAGCCAAAGTACTTATCAAGGCACATATGGATAATTCTCAATTAACAAGCCAAAGTACTTATCAAGGCACACTTAGACTAATTCTCAATTAATCAAGCCAAAGTACTTATCAAGGCACAAATAGAATAATTCATTTAACAAGCCTAAGTACTTATCAAGTCACACTTAGACTAATTCTCAATTAATCAAGCCAAAGTAATTTTCAAGGCACAAATAGAATAATTCTCATTTAACAAGCCAGTACTTATCAAGCGCACTTAGACTAATTTCAATTAATCAAGCCAAAGTACTAATCATGCACTCTTAGACAAATTTCAATTTATCAAGTCAAGTACTAATCAAGGCACACTTAGACAAATTCTCAATTTATCAAGCCAAAGTACTAATCAAGGCATCACATAGAATTATTCTCAATTAAACAGCCAAAGTACTACGACGCATATCTTTTTCAAAAAGACTCCTTTTATGTAAAACCCCAAGATACTAACACCGTGAGTATCAAGGTACGCCTATTTTTCAAAGTAAGTTACTACACTTTTAGAAAACTCATTTCAAGGCTTGAAATCAAGTAACTTCAAATTTTCACAATCTAGGCAACTTATGCCCATTAATCAAAATAGACAACTTTCTAAACCTTCCATAAAGCCGTTATAACCAACTTCCCATAAAGCCGTGATAACCCTTTATGGTTTTTAGACAATTTCATTCTTTTTATAACTAAGAGACTTATACTTAAAACCAAGTATCACAAACTTTCAAATCGAGTCTCTTAACTTTCAAAATACTTCGAGTCTCTTAATATATAGAAAACAAGTTTCTTCTACTTTTAAACCTCAAGTAACTCACACCTTTAAAACAAGTTACTTCTCTTAAATCATGTCATTTCTCCTCTTTAAAACAAGTAAGTAAATCACTCTTGACTCCCTAAAGTCATTATAATGACCTTTTAGGTTTCGGAACTAAGGCACTAGCCAAAAAGATTTGGAAACCACTTCCTTTTCAAGACTCCATGTATTTTAAGTAAAATATTTCACTTTTAAGAATCCAAATCACTAAGGAAACGGATTATACAACTTACAATTTAAACATCAAAGTATAATCACGAGTACATGTAATCTAATTCTATTTTAGGCAATCCAAATACAACCAAGGAACGGATCATTTGGGCGAAAGAGAACTTACTTTCTTTATCTTAAGGAATCACGCTAAGAGAGATAGTTCACATACCTTTCGCTAAATCCACAAGCTGCCGAACACGCCGCACGAGAATTTGTCAACCTATAACGGTCACAACAAAGACTATCAATTTCTAGTCTCTAACGAGAATAATACTAAGTATACTAGCTCTAATTCTACTGAAAATCGGGCAAAGACTCTCCTTTGTTTCTACTCACTTTGCCACCTTTTCAAGGTCATAATACAACCAACACGCCACATTTAAGGCTCCAAACAACAACCAAACAGCTGGATTACACGCCTTACAATACGTAAAATTCCGCCCCACAATTCATACGAAATAGCCCCAAAATCTAGCCATTCTCGCCAACATAAATAATAACACTAAGTCCTTCCAATCCTTTTCCAATTCCAAGTTCTAAGGTCTAACATGTTATATAGTTATAAACCACTTCAACAACTACAATTTCTTCTTTTTACAACATGCATTTAATTTTACTAATAATCGACTAATCAAATCTCAGCTAACATGCTAGTTTTCTGATTTAGGGTTCCAATAGCCAATACACTAATCCAACTACATAATATATAACTCATGCTCATAATAACCATAGCTACAATCAATAAGTAAACTTAATTGCTAAAACGACAAAATTTATACCTTTCCAAGCCCTTAAAATTTGAAGATTCAAAGTCGCGCTAGCAATTTTAGCTCCTTTCCTTAAGTTCCAATCCGCCTCCAAGCACTCCTGTAGGCCTACAAGAATCCATCTTCAAGTTCCAACTTCAAAGTCAAGAACTCCTTTAGTTTCCGCCATGACTAACGTGAAAACTCCGCTTTTTCCAAATCTTTCTATCGAGATAACCTTATAATACCCTTAGGGACATCGGTCAAAGTCTGCAGAACAATGGATCAAAATCACAAATTTCTTTTCGCTGGAACCTTCAAACCCGAGAGCAATATCGCTAAGCTCAATGTTCTCTCAAATTTTCTAAGTGTTAAAAGCTAGTCTCGCACTAGTAGTGGAATATATAACACCTGGACGGCTTAGACTTAAACAAACGGGTGGCTAAGATGAAAATCACACGGATTAAGCACAAGGGGCAAGTCGACTTGGTCAAATATATCAAGCTCTATTATTACAAGACTGTCATCCTACCATTGGCCAAATGACCATAATACCCTTACTAATTTCGTTCAACACCACACGCTGGAGTTCCACATGTCGCCTCTCATTCGCTCCACAAATTCAGAACCCTCGTGGCCCCGCAAAACGTAAAATTTCTAAAGGGCCCCACGTGACCAAATCAGAAAATAGATTTCCATAATATTAATAAGTTCCATATTCTTCAAATAATACATTTTGAGAATCCAATTCTCAACAACAAACATTTTTCCTTTCCGACGCTCTAAGATTTTCCGCCTAAAAACAATTCTTCCTTTCGCACTAATTTCTAAGTCTCGATTCCTTACGTGACATCTTCTTATACATGTCCTCGACTTACTTGGTGTAACATTCTTCCCCTTAGAAACATTCGTCCCCGAATGTTCTTAGTCTGCCAAGCTGTTATACAAACTCTGATAAACTCTATACTACGCCATCAATCAAAACACGCACAAGACTAACGATGCCACACACGGCCACCACAACATACGAACATAATGAATGACCTTCCGTCCGTGGTCCCTTCTCACAAATCTCGGCGTTATCGTTTTCCCAAACACGGATCCTTATGCCTTTCTTTCCTTACTTCATACTTTCGCATTTCAACTCATCTTGTACACGCATAAAATCTCAAATTTTGTTTCTCTTCCAATCTCGCCAGCAGTCGCGTCATCTATGCGTCAAGGACCGCCAGAACTATAAACTCCAACCGACTCTACCACTACCGCTAACATCCAACACCCGCTGTAACGACAAGCGGAGGAAAGGAACTAACCATCGGCTCATAGCCGAGCCACCTCACCGCCCTTCTAAAAGGACATACCTCAATATGGCCCGAACGGCCACAATAATAACAAACACTCCATGCCAAGACTAAGCATTTCCAAATGACGCTTACTACAACGGAAATGTTATACCTCGCATTTCCAGAGTATGACGCGTGGCGCATGTATTATAATTTAAGCCTCAAGGATTGGCTAGTTTCGAAATTTGTACACAACACCCGACAGAGTCGCTTTCGACGAAACGCTTCACATACGTAGGAAAATTCCATTATGTCATTTTTAATTTTGGCGGATTTTTCCGAGATTTAAACATTTCGATTAACGGAGGCGAGCACGTGTCACCTCACATCGGAAGAGGTCGGATCGGCAAACTATGGCCTTGTCTCGACGACGGCTTAGCTGAGCAGTAGGATATTTGTGCAAGTTGTCAGGGTGTAGATGGATAAGGTCCACACGGTCAAATCTACTCTACACTCGCACTACACTCGCCTTCATCTTGTCCATCGTTGACCTTTACTTGACCTATAAATACCCTCTAAGTCAAGACTTTCTTCATCCAAAACTGAGCAATCTTTCTAAGTCTCACACTACTCCCCTCCTCTGTTTGCTTCTTGGCCCAAAGCCCCTTCCCTCCCTGTGAGTTTTGGCCAGGCCTCCTCCTCCCCTTGAGGTTTCACGCGGGCACCCCTAGCCTAGTTGTCTCAGATAAATACCCCAGGGTATCAAATACTCTCAAGTATTGTATAATGCCCAAATACTGGGCCCAAATACCTTGTAGTATTCCCAAGGTTACACTTATACAAAAGCCCAGAAAATACTATTATACTTCCCTTTAGCCACAAAACGAAACCCTAAGGAAATCTTCATTGTTAGCTGGTTATAAGGTGTGTTGCGTAGTAACTTCTAAGGGTTTCTTGAGAGCGGACATTGGATCAGCATTTGAGTAGAGCTAAAACTCTTGCTCAGATCGACATTATAACTCTGATAATTTGGGCTTATCGAGGTAAATATCTGCTCTCTATCAGAATCGGAAATTACATGTTGTAGAGTATATAGTGGAGTATACTATATATGTAATCAACATAGTATCGTGGCAATGTCTTTCACTTAAGCTCTCATAATAAGAAACCTTTCGAAAAGAAAGAGTAACAATCAGAATTACATAGATCAGATACGCAGACTTCAGGTGACATCAGTAGTAGAATTGTACACGCCCCGGTAGACGTGTTAACTTCAAAGTTGGCGTGTCAAGCTGGCAAGTTAAAGAGAGATTTACGCCGCGGCGGGGACGCCGAATTTCTCAGTAATATGGAACGACGAGATCTAGACGCTAATGTCGCCTTGCGCCTTATAGGTCGTACTACGCCAGCACCCACGCATGGCCGAGTAGCCGACACTGGCTGCTGATTGAGCGTCATTATTAAATGATACTGGCGCATGAGGTACGTTAACTCTTCTTCCTATCTTTTCTAAAGACATGATACGTAGAACTATGTAAGACGGCAGATTGCATAGATGCTCTAAATGTATTCGATCGTTTAAACATAAATGGTTATAATCCGCTTCATTAAGCCGCTATAATAGCTTTATGTGGATAAGAAATACTTGGTCTTTAAAAAAGCGTAACTGATTGGAAATTATATCCGGCTTATTACGTGATAATAAAGAACTTGAAGTATTTCAAAAAGTTAATGTCAATCATTTTTGAAAGAAGAGTAATACTGGTTTTGAAAGCCAAGAGTTATACTAGCTTTTAATGCGCTAGGTATAACTATTAAGAATGTTTCATCGATTTCGGAAATCGAACGTATCGACAAACCATCATAAATGCTAATAAAAGAAATGTATCGACTAATGCAAGTATTATTAAAACCAAGAAACTTTCATCCGCATGTAAGCTTAAGATGAGACAAATGATATTACATTTCTGATCATGGCCGCTAAATAAGATTGCTATAAACAAGAATAAATCGCCACACATAAGACATATGTTATCAGCTTGTTTTAAAAGAGATTAAGGCTATGAATCATGAAACTTTTCTAAAGTAAGAGGCTCGGTAATCAAATTAGCAAACCGAACTTTAGTGTTAATGTTGTTACTTGATTGTTTAAAAAGCGTGTTCGCTTATTTAATAATTAATCACCCAAATTTTATACTACGTATGACGTGACTTTATTAAAGGAACGGATCTCTTTAAAGGAATTTAACGACGAGTACTTAGTGGTTAAAACTGACTTTGTCATAAATGAAAGTGCTTTAAGTCGCTGCGTAACTTACCTATGTTTACGTGATGTAGCGATTTCATGTCGCAAAGCGGATGATTTCACTCATCACCGGCTCATCCGAACGATTTCACTCGATCACGGCTCATCCGGAACGATTTCACTGACCACCGGCTCATCCGGAATGTATTTCACTCGACTACCGGTCATCCGGAATGATTTCACTCGACACGGCTCATCCGGAATGGCTTCACTCGACCACCGGCTCATCCGAATGTATTCATCGACCACGGCTCACGGGACGAATCGAACGATCCCACACGCTTTCTATACTCGGGTCCATAAGCACGGCCGAGACTCTATACGGATCACATGATTTGTACCTAGATCACGGCATGGCGGCGGGTTCCACGTACGGCGGATGACTTTCGAGTGGCGTGAGTCCTCGACTTCACGATGACCGCTTATGTCGCGAATCGTAGTTTGGTTATCGCACGCTCTCCCGCTATATAGACTATTATGATTTCATTTACGTATTTTACGCTTCACATACCGGTCAATTGCCAGATCGACTTTCCTTCGGGCCGCTGCTCACGCCGCAGCAGAGTACATCGACCGCCGATCCTCTTATAGATCACATTTCGTCAACGTTGGGAAGCTCCGCCTCTTCGCAGGCTTATTCTTGGCATGCTACCGAGTCAGAGGTTCTCAGTACATTCTATGGTACGGCGCGGCCCGCCCCACGGCCATAGTTGTTGTCACTTCTGTAGAGTCAGAGTACCGCGGGCGTAGTCCGTAAAAAGCGATAATCGTTTCGCATTTACGTATATATACCAAGGCAAATCGCTGGTCAGCTCGCTTAATTTATCATGTCTCTTAATTCATGTTCATGCTTTATTTCGCTGATTTTCTCTCGGATGTCAGATCACCAGTGGTGCCCGGTAGATCACCACGCCCGGTTCGCCGCGATAAAAGTGGTATCGTGCAGCTAGTCCTCTGAAACAGCGTCTACGCATCGTGTTCTAGTAGTCTTGATTATCGCCAGGCGCGGTCAGGCACCACATCTATAATCGTGAGGTCGCAGGACATTTAGATTGGAATTTCATTCTTCTCATTCTCGAGATCGTGCCTCGAGTCAGCGGGATAAGTCGGACCCTCTGACGTATTCCTTTCCTTACCAATTACGCTCCGCAGCGAAGTAAACTCCAGCCCGTACGCGGGTGCGCAATGGCGGAGCCAAGTTAGCCGAGATGGCTGCAGGAGTACGAGGGCGCAGCCCTGGGCCAAGACTCTAGAGATTCGTGTTTCGACGGCCTAGTTTTGCTGACACCGCAAGACCAAATAGAAGCTTAGAGCTGTTAGCAGAAATGGGTCACCGAGACTACAATACCTGAGCCTCCGGTCCCCACTGTGTACCGGGAGCACAGATGGGGTACAAAGGAGACGGGCCGCCTGGCCATCGGCTGCAGGTCGTGGCGGCTGACATGGCGATAAAGCTGACGCAGCAGCCTGGGCCTCCCAGTGAGCACCCGTAGTTCACCCCGAGCGCATGGGCTTCGAGACTACGATTTTCCCGGACGTAACTCCGGGCCGTAGTTTTACGGGTCGAGGCCTCGGCGATTTGATCCGCCAGGGAGTTCATCCTCGCAGCTACGCGGACACGAGCAGAGTGGATTTCAAGGCTCGTGAGACCTATTTCCAGCGGTCTTAGGTTCGATCATCACCGCGCTGACATCGTAGCCGACCGTCAATGATTCGCGAGTCAGTCCCCGTGGAGAGTACGCGCGGCCAGCAGTCGGTTAAACGAGTTCTCGTGGGCGCGCCAAGACATTTCTTACCTCCACATTTATGATGAGGCTCCCGCCGGCTGGCAAGCTTGACATCGAGGCAGACAAAGTGACTAAGCAGGAGAGTATAATGGAGCCTGACTCATTAGCTCGAGTATGTCCCTCGCCAGAGAGGCTGATATTGGAGGATGACAGTACACCGCTACGCCACCAAGACGATTACTTAAGAGTACTTGTCAGACGGGGTAAGAATTTCTTCACCGGTAATGGACATTGGTTCTCACAGCAGCTTACGACCGGAGTATGAGACGAAATGAGTCGCATTTTAATGACCGAGGATCAGCCAGAAGCATAGGGCTGTAACAGCAGGGTCCTTTAGTAACTTTCGAGGCGTCGCCAAGAAGCAGATTAGTTACGCATGACTTCGCCAAGATACAGTAGTGTCCGTCCTCCGCAGCTTTCGTGACGTTTCCCGTTATTCAGAGCCGGCCGTCGAGCCCAGGCTTCGTTCTGTTGTATACGCGAAGTTCTAAGCTACAGGATTCGGCGCTGCCTCTCGGGCTACAAGACGATGCGGCGTGCGCTATCCCTGTAATGTCGTTTTTACTCGTGCTTGTTTCACTGGCGCATTGCCGTACATGACGCATGTGACGAGAGATCGTGGTTATGTGAGGGGTACCACAACTTGGAATAGCAAATTTACCGGACAACATGGCGTGTCCATCGCTTTTCATAGCGCATAGCACTGCAGGCGTGCTTAATGACAGAGCTGAGCCAGAGATTCAGTATATCCGAATTGAATTTCTGTAGATTTGTAATGCATTTATATAACGCATCTTCTTATTTGGTACAATACGTCGATAAATAAGCTGCTATGTCGGGTTAAGAAGCGAAGAAAGTACGTTAGTTGAAAGTGATATGTACGGGGCAATGGGAAAAAGTGCTTAACCTTAGAATATTTCGTGCCGAGAGACCTTAGAGGTAAGTGTCATCTCTAATAAAAGATTTTACTTAGTCTTTGTCAAATACTTCGGGCTATGGCGAGCAAACGTGTTCTGGGATAATTCTTGCAGTGTAAACGGAAGAAGCGCATTGGCGACTAGATAAAAGATTGTTCCGGACGGAAACAAGAGCGACGCTGCGTTTCGGGTCGGTCACATGATACGCCATGCCAACTCCGCCAGGGCTCTATGTTGCAGGCGAGGTCACCAGCGGTCCTCCGCCAGGCGGCGTGGTCACGAGGGTGTTAAAGGGCCCGGGTTTGGATGACGCATCGCCGATTTAGTTCGTGGGATATGTTCGACTGCATCGGTTCGAAGGCCGGATGGCCGCATGGTGTTGGTTGGCGATTACCAAGGTCGGAAAGTGACCAGTTTCGGAATCAAGCGACGATCAAGTATGGCACGATAATAAGAGTTCAAGTGTTCGGTAAGAGTACGGCGAGCGGCAGAGGCGAGCACATTGGCAGCATGATACGATC